>VDFB02271358.1:1053017106-1053397830 GCA_007258455.2 Sequoia sempervirens | reverse complement strand
CTTTTTTTAACGCAAATTAACATGACCCATTTTGCTCATTTTTGTCCCCGACAAAACCCATATTTCTAAATTTGAATTTTTTTTTTTTACGTAAAAACTGCGTAAATCACATATGGGGGTTTTTATTTCTACTCACCTGCTGTCCGCCTCCGCCCCCACTGTACATTGCCCGTACTCCGTCCGCCCGGTGCACGATCGCAGTGTCATTGTCTGTCGGCATCGTGCCTCCTCGTTGATTTTCTCTCCTCTCCTCTCTTTCTCTCAACTGCTACAGTGACAATGACCAAGGTAATTTTTCAAATTACCTTTTTAACCCCCCTTCCTCCCACAAGGTATTTTTTACCTACCCTTTTATTTATCTTTTTATTCCTCTAACTAATCCCAAACTTCCCGAGGCTGCCATTCGCAAACCGTGTGTCAGATCACCTCCGTTCAAAAACCAAAATTGCTTAGTTTCCCGAGATCTATCCAACGGTATCATTATTTCCTTCCTATCGAGATGTCATTTGGGGACCCCTTTTTCCTTCCCCAACCGCCCTCTCGAGGGGGCATACCCTCTTACCATTCCTCTATTCCTTCAACTCAGTCACTGGGACATCATTAACCTTTTCACGCCAGGGGCATCACCATCTTTCACCTCTTGCATCATTAGCATTTTATTTTTCTTCGAAACACTGTTATCCTAACAATATTTCGAAGAGGGGCAAAATGTAGACATCTAAATTTAATCACTTCCATATGATTAAATTTACCACCTTTCCATCTACCATGCTAATATTAATTTATTAAATTAATATTATACCTTTGGCCTCATAACGGTAAAGTATTTAATTTAATAATTAATACTTTATCTTTCACCTTATTCCTCTCTAAATTAAATAAATACGCTAATTTATTTAATTTAGTCATTTTCCCCTTTTTGATTTAAAATCAATTTAAAATTCCTTACTTTCTCTCTCCTTGTCACATCCTCCATAACTTTGCTCTAATCTGAATTAAGTTAATTAATTCATGATTATGATGTGCATTCCCTTAATCAGAGATTAATGTCACATCCTCCTACATTTTCCACTTGCCTCTAATCTTCCATTAATTAGCCTAATCCAATGTTTGCACAACCTTAACCAAAATCATTAGCTAAATTTAGCACCACTTTTTGGTCAATTCTTCCATTTTTCCTTTTTGGATATTGACCCCCTTTCCCATGTGAATTTTTAATTCACATTTATTTGTTCTAGGTTCATCTCCTTTATATGTGAATTTTTAATTCACATTCCATTCTTCCAAGGCTTCTAGAACCTTGGACTTGTCACAATCTCCACATGTGACCAAGTCCCACCCTTTTGGAGCCCATCTTTTACCCTTTAGATCATCCTAGGAATGTGAATTTTTAATTCACATTTATATCCCCAACCACCTTTCATTTTCCCATGTAGATCTTTGAGGAATTCCAAAATTCCTCAAATGTCTTTTTCACTCCCACTTGGGGACAAGAAATCCCTTTTTGTGGAAATCTCCTCACTCCCCAAGGTGCATGTCCTTTTCCTCCTCATGTACCTTCTTGGCAACTCATCTCCACCTCATGTCCCCTTGTCCACTTCACCCTCCACATGTCAAGATGTGAGGGCTTGTGGGTTCTCAACCCACCATAGCCCTTCATCTTGGCCTTGTTGGAGCAATCTTGACTGTTGAATTCTCTAGAGAATTCAAATTCTTCTATAAATACCCCCTCCTCATGGGCATTTTCAACACTTTTGATTTGAGCAACTACATGCTTCCCATTTGCTTTCCCAAACACTTTGTATTCTCACAACTACATGCCGTCAATTTGAATCCTCAATCCTCTACCATCATCTAGCCATCTTTTTAATCATTTGCACCTCTAATCTTGCATTTAGCCATTCAAGCAATCATCTAAGGAGCACACAAACCAATCAAAGCAAGGGCCAATCAAAGAGGTATCAATACCAAGGGAGGTAAAATTGTTTGTGTTTCATTTTATTTACATTCATTTTTATTGTATCACTCTTTTGGCTAATCTTGAGGTGTCCTTGGTATTTTGTCATTTCCACTTCCTAGCTAGTTTGCACATTTAGAGCAGGATAAATATCAAGTTATCACACCACTAACCCCACAACATTTTTACCTCTCCTTTGTGTGTGATTTGTAGGTCTAGGTTGTAGATTTCCTAAGGAGCAAGATTGGAGAAAAGCTGCAAATCATTCAAAGTTGTCAAAATTTCCATTAAGCCTTGGAGAACCTTGGAGAAGACCTACAAGTTGTAATTCAGGGATTCAAATCTAGAAACCAATCAGGAAGGACAAAGCAAACAAAGAAGAGCAGGATCAACTTTTGAAGTTGCAGAAAAGCCCAACTGGACTGATTTTCCACTTCTGGAAAATGAGTCCCAGTTCTAGTTGATTTTTCAGGACTTTGAAAGCTTGGATACCCTTTTGCTAGATTTATGTTCTTTCACAGTTTTCCAAAACTTGGAATGATTCACCTAGCTTGGTGAATGAGTCCCAGTCAATAGTAAAAGAAGAGTTTCCAGTGATTCATACCTCCATTCAACCATCTCCAATTTCCCAAGTGCACACCTTCCTGTCTTCAATTTTCTGTTTCATTTAATTTACTTTTATATGTCATTTAGTGTTAGTTTGTATTCAATTAGGGTTTAGTGTTGCATCTTACATTTTATTGTCTTTTCCAAGTCTAAACTTGGTGGTGAACCCCTTATTAGATCATATTTAGCCCTTAGAACAACCCTCTTGCAATATTTCTATCTCTTTTGCATTGAAATCTCAAGGGTTTGTTCTTGAGTGAAAGTGAAAATTGCCCTTTTTGGTCCTAAACCCTAAGAAGGGAAGCAATTTTTTTTTCCACCTTTCAATATTATACCCCCATATTTGATCAATTGGACATTTGATGCAAAAATAGGGTTATAATAATAATAAATGTCCTATATGTGTAAAAGTCTTTAAACAACCACACATCAAATTTTCTCATTGGGTACCTTCTAAACCATGTTCTAGTAGAAACCAAAAATCTTGTAGGATATTAAATGTCTTCTCCATCTATGATTAGGTTTGTCAATTATTTTTGCCTCAACATAATGACATAAATAATAATCTATTTATTATTCATTATTTTTATCTATAATAACTACATAAACATGCTCTACATTGAGTTATACAAAAAAATATTGAATTAATAAATAATAAAAATATTACATAATAAGATAAAAAATCAATGTTAATTAAATAATACATCTATAATAGCTAATTGAACTAGATATGGAATATGGTCAAATTGAGTTATGATAATTTTATTTCCATGATTCATAGTGCTCATAAAAGTTGATACATTTTGTAGACACGTAAAATATACTGATTGACATTGTGCATTTGATCCTAACCACTAACATCGCTTCATCCTAAATCATCATTCGGTCTAACCATTTAGTCAAATACCTTTATTTGATTAAATTCATTAATATTCCTCTCTTAATTAAATAAATTAGTTATCTAATTAAATCACATTTTCTCGATAATTAAATTAACCATTTTGATCTAATTATCTTAGTTATTTAAATAATTAATTTTATTTGATTAAATCTCTTAAGTCTATCTATTAAATTAAATAGATTAAAACCTTATTTAGTTTAATCTAACATCATATCTTTTAATTAAATAAATAAAAAATCCTTATTTAATTAATCCTTTATCACATTCTTTTCATATTTGATTTAAACAAATCTACAAAATTTAAGTCAAATAGGTCACATCATTTAACCCCTTCATTAAATTAATTAACTTTGATTAATTTAATCTCTTCTCATGTCCCATCCTCTAGCTTTTACCACTTGCACATGAAAATAGATTTAATTGATTTATTAAATCTCTATTTTCCTCAACAAGACATTTTTAAGGAATATTCTTCAAGTTTGAATTCAAAATCTAAGTTGACTTGTCCCTTCCAACAAGGCATTTACTCTCTCTTACATGTCCTTTGCCTTGAGCCAAGTGGCATTCAATGCATTCTTCCTTCCCTCTTGCATGTCATTTCAACAAATTCAAAATTCAAATATATGCATTTATTGGCACAATCCTCAAAACTTGCACATCCTCTATCCATTCACAAGTTGATAAGTGGCACTTTGCCATTGGCTAATTATTAGTCCCACATTGCTCTATTTTGAATATTCATCCATCTTCTCAATCTATAAATAAGAGGCTAATCTCCTCATTTCATCATCCACAGTTTGAGTAAACTTACCATGCTCAAATTATTAGCAAATTCCATCCATTATCATTGAGTTCATAGCTAGGCTATGCAGATTTTTATATTGGAGCACTCATCAAGCATAAAAAAAGTGGATCACTCTTCATCACACATCAATCTTGCATCATAGGAGTTGGGAAAGGGCCAATTTTCGCATCAAATTGACACCAATTCCCCCATGGGATCAAGAGTTTGCTTGTTTAATTAGGATTCAATCTCTCTTTTATTGTTTTCTTATTGTGTTCTTCATCTCTTTTCCTAATTTAAGATTTGTAAATGGATTTCATGGGGAATCCTTTTTCTTTCTTGCATTCTATCTTCTAATGTGTTTGTTCATGTTGTTTTGCAGGTATTGGGATTGGGGTTCACACATTTGGCGCTAGAAGGAGGGAAATCTCACCTTTTAATCACATTTTTTATTATTATCAAAATTACACATTTTTCTTTGTTTACATGTTCAGCGTCGCTATTCAGCACCGCTGGTTCTCCAATGTTGCTATATAGGACCACTGGAAATTCAAACTCCGACGCTTCAATCTTCCCGCCCAAGATTTTGAACTTTAAACTACGTCGCTGGACCAATCAAACTCGCTAGAATTTTCAAAAAAATCAAACTGCACCGTTGGGAAAAAGGGTGACGCATTCACGCTCACTGGACTAACTGCAGAGCGATGCTGACTGGAAAGCAATGCTATTCAGCACCGCCAGAGAAATCAAATTGCGACGCCTTCACGAATTGCACTGCTGGAGGGGAGTATGAAGTGAAATTTAATTTACAACACGTGCTTTTGTTCAAATTGTGCTTCTTTTGTCTATTTTCTATCTTTTTGACCTTTGTTTTGCAGAATATGACTAATTTTTTTCTTGTAGGTTGAATCGATTAAAGATGAAGAGGAAGAGAAGCATGATGATGTCATTTCACAAAAACAAGTGTTTTTAAACACTTTAGTGTTTGTTTAACACTTTTTGAGGATTCACTACTACTCTTAAGGAAAATTTGTCATCTTTTATGCTTAGGATATACTAATTTCATTTGGGCTTTAAAAATAACTTTTCAATTTTGTTACAAAAGGCTTAAAATGAATATTAGGACTCAAATCTACTAAAGTTTGTTTTGGGATTAAAAAATTGAACAAGGCAATTTGTCACACTTACTTTGGTGCTTTTAAAACAAACTCACAAGTGCTTTGAAATATTAAAATGAACATGTGCAACTTTGTTTTTGTGATTGCTTACTTAAACTAACATCATCAAAAATGATGTATGTGCTTCTCTCGCGCTTTATAGCGATCTTGAGAATCAAAAGGCCTTTTTTATGATCTTCGGTTGAGATAAAGTAGTCACCTCCACACTTCATTTTGGGAAATAAAATTGAACAAAGCTTGTGAGTGTGAGTTAGGTATGTCGTGTGGGTTCTCCCTTTGTTTCTAAATGAAGGTCGATCGAACTATGAATGTGCTTGCTCGCTATTGCTTACCTTTAGAGGGGCCTGCCTAAGAGACACATCCACAAGGAGAACTCGCAGGAAACTCCAACCGGTTTTTCATTCGGGCCAGTATATAAATGGATAAGAATAAACTATCAAGTCCTCATGGTATGTAGGTCTTAGCCGTATAGTGTCTTTCAGAATGGGGTACTACCGTAAAAAGTATAAGAGCCCCTAGTAGGATTGATTAAAGCCTTTAGTGGCTTGCTAGAAGCTCGTAATGTGCCATGTCCCCGATGTCCCATCATTAAGAACCTTGTTTGTAGTGGCTAACTAGTCCATCCAATGATTTTATCAAAGTGGTGCATTGGAACTTAGATTCCAAAAAGTTACTTGACATGTCTGATCTTGGTTAAAATATAGAGGTTAAGACTTCATTCTTAACATACCTTTATATTTTTTCCTTGGTTGCATGTAAAATCATCTCTTCTACTACGAAGGGCATGAGCAAGCCCACCAAGAAAAACGTACCAATTGAGCTAGGATTTTATATTGCTTGCGAGTCAAAACACTTTGCTTGTTTGAAAACATTGGGAAACAAACACTTAACATCATCATCCAAATCTCAAACCCTTTAGGAGGTAAATATAATTGACCAAGTTCATGTGTTATTGTTTTCCCTTGGGATTCATATCCTTATAGGTTTCTAAACACTTGAACTTACATCTCAATTTTCCTACTAAAGATCAACAATAGGTAACCCTTGCCTTGAATTCATCAAAATTCCACATAACATACTTTGTGGGATTCAAAGAAATTAAGACATTGGACATCTAGTTTGAAAAAAACTTAATCAAAAGAAGTCTTTGTGGTAAAATAAAGTCACTAAGAAAAGATAAAAAAATGGACTCTCATATGTGTTGAAACCTCATGATTTCCAAGAAAGTCAAAATCCCAAAATGAAAGTCCTTGAGGCAAAGTTCAAAATTTAGGAGTCACACTCAAAAGATCATCAAGAGATACAATAGAAAGTGCAATCAAAAGCAACAAATCAAGATAAGCAAAAAGTTCACAAGGTTCTATAGGCTCATCCCTTTGAACAATCCATAAATGTATGCTCAATTTGAACCACTTCTTAGCTATAGAGGTCCTTAGAAGCATTGCATGTTCTTCAATACTGAGGTCTAGGTAAACAAAGTGTCTTTCTAGGTACATCTTAGGATCAAAATCAAAATATTTTTCATCCATCCTTCAAACATCAAACCAAAAATCATCTCACCATCATCTTTTGAGAAATCTTGAAATTATCCTTCATGCTAGGCTTTTTGGAAAAAATCAAAATCATCAAATCCTTGAGACAAAATCCTTGAAATATTTATCAAATCATCTTTGGCTAAGTATGTGTAGATGCATCCTTTTGCATATGCTTAGTCAAAATTATCAAACCATATTATTTAGGTAGGTATATGTAGATGCATCCTTCTTCATATGCCTGGTTAATTTATCATCTTGGTTGAATAGGTGTGGGTAGATGCATCCTTCTCCCTACACATATTCAAATTATCATCCTTTGAGCTAATCTACCCCTTAGATAATCATCCAACATCTTAGGGTCTATTTGATCAATCAAAGCAAACCAAAAAATCAAGTCAAGGACAATCCAAAAATCAAAATCCAAAACATATCCAAAAGTCCTAAAAGTCTAGCACCCCCCTCAAGATTTTTCAAAAGATCAAACATCCACATCATCCATCTCTTGCATCATCATCATATAAACTTTTGATCCTCAAGATATCCTAAAAATTTCTCTTTTGTGCTTAAAATAAGATCAATCCAAAGAACTAGAGATTCATCTCCCATATTCTTGAAAATTGATCCTTGTTTTATGGTTCAAACTAGATCTCAATACAAGAAGAACATGGAATTTGACAAAGAAATGCACGCTTCAAGTGACCTAAGCCAAATGAACGCCAAAATAAATCCCATTGAATCTTGCAATCCTTTGACTAACTCATCATCACAAAATCCACAAGAGGAAATTCAAGAAGAATATCTTACCTTTGGGATGTCGCATGAAGAAATAACTGAAATGCTCCAAAATCTGGAGAACCATAAGATCATCAACATCATGATGAGGCTTAACCCCTCACTATACATGCTCGAACTAGCAAAACAAGGGGCCAAATTACCTTCTGATTTCGACGTGAGCTCTATAGTGGAACCATCTTTGGAGGTCATGCCTCTAAATTCATCCACACTCCCCATCTCATCTACACCCCCATCCCAAAGCATCACTCAAAACATTCCATAAATCACAACATCTTTTGCTCCAACCCAACCCAATGTCAATAAGGGAAATGCATTTCTTAATGCTATTCAAACACACCGCCTTGTCAATAATCAAGACTTGGATGCAAATACCATTTTGGAACAAAACATACCCCAAAATCCATTACATAAGTATGTCCCTCTCACTTTCCATAATCCTAATGATCCATCATCATCATCCTTCCACGCAACACCGCAAACCTCTCTCCTCACAAATTCACAAGAAGAAGGTGACATGTTTGGACCTGGGGGCATTTTCGACACCACATCATTTTCTCAAGAACTCACACCCCTCACATTCTCACCTCTTCCACCATTACCACCACTATCCACACCTCTACTTGGCTTGGGGCTTCCACCTTTACCAAATACCAATCAAACCAGCATTCCAAACAACAATCAAAGCATCACGCCAAACTCTCAAAACTTTCCATCGATATAGCAACAACAGATGACAACTACACAAGAAATCACAACATCATCAACCACCCCCCTAACATCTCAAAGCATGGGCTCTCAAGGACCAACCACATTGATCACACCATCCACCACTCAAACCACTAACATGACATCACCGCTCACCACCACCACAAGCACCATTCTGAATCCACCACCAAACTCCAATTTATCAAACCAATACATCATGGCATTGCAAGCCGCTCACCAAGCTGCTTATCAAAAGACATTCCTACAAGTGCAAAATCAAAAAGCCGCACAAATAGTTGCTCAACAAGCCACACAACTAGCTTCCCAACAAGCCGCACGAGCAATGCAAGATGCTCAAGCCACCCAAATTGTACAACAAGTGAAACAGGCCGCACAAGCCCAAGCCTTATTGCAACAACAACAACAACAACAAGCCGCTCAAGCTGCACAAGCTGCTTAAGCAGCCCAAGCCGCATTACAAGCACAAAAATATGCTCAAGCCCAAATTCTATTGCAACAACAAGCGGCACAAGCACAAGCACAAGCACAAGAACAAGAACAAGCCCAAGCTCAAGCTCAGGCACGCGCCCAATATCAAGCACAACAAGCCCAAGCACAAGCACAATTTCTTGTACAAAAACAAGAAGAACAACTACAAGCATATCAGCAAGCAATAAAACAATATCAAGAGTAGCAAGAAGCAACCCAATTGGAAGCCCAACAAAAAGTGTTGTTGGAACAACATCAAGCACAACAACAGGCTCAACAATAGGCAATCTTAGTGCAGCAACAACAAGAACAACAACAAGAACAACAACAAGAGTTTTTTATACAGCAACAAGTGCAAGCATACCTGGCTCGACCAAATGTGCAAATACCATCAAAAAACACACCAAACAACACACCCATCCAACCCACAATTGAAACACCCCAGAACACCTTCATCCCACCCCTTGATCCATAAAATGATGTAACAAAATAAATTAGGTTGCTCTTGCAACAAGTGCTCGATCTTCAATCAAGGCGAACCACAAAAACACCAAGTAACTTGTGTCCCTATCCATTTGACAGGAGCCTTGTGATGAGACCATTCCCGAAGGGATTTGAGATCCCCAAGTTTGACAAATATCACGGGATGGGAAACCTTGAAGATCACATTAGGGAATTCTAGGTTCATTGAATGGAAGTCGCATATGATGATACCTATATGATGCGGCTATTTCCTAGGAGTTTGGCTGGCCATGCTATGGAATGGTTCTCTCGCCTACCTACATGCATCAAAACATTCCAAGAAATTATAGATGCATTCATTAAAAACTACGCATGCAATATCGCAATGGATGTTAGTCTAGAAGAACTCTTAGCTCTGAAACAAGGTAAGAATGAATCATTCGCTTCATTCCTACAATGATGGTGATCCAAGGCCAATCGAAGCAAATGGACCATGCCTGAGGAACAACAAGTTTGTACCATCATATCCAACCTTGACGACCTCTTGGAATTCCATCTCAAGGTACAAGGGATCACCACGTATGACTAGTTGATCTCCAAGGCGCTTAGCATCGAACGAGCCCTTATGATACAACCCGCGAGATCAACTTCATACCCGAACAAAAAAACAACTGCCCACCCACCAATTACAACAACAAACCTCACACATGGGTAAGAAAGAAAAATGTTACCAATGATGGTGTCGTCGACGCCAAAGTGGTCATTAGTGCCCCTCACCAAAATACACCTGTGCCACAAATCAAAATCCAACACCAAAACAATCATCAAGCAACACAACAACCAAAAAACAATCAAGCAATTAACAATATCAATGATCAAAGGGGACCACCCCAATGGAACAAGAATTACCTAAAGTGAAAGTACACCGCTCTTGGGGAACCACTTGAAGTCATCATGAAGAAACTGATAAACGAAAAAACTCATCAAAGCTCCCACCTATGAGAATTACCAAGAACCGAATGTGAAACCTCCTTGGTATAATGAGAATCAACTCTGTGACTTCCATAAAATCAAAGGGCATACCATGAATAGTTGTATGAGGTTAAAAAACATAGTTCAAGATCTCATCAATCAAAGAATTATAAACGTGGAATAACCACTAGGAAACCAAAACCTTAAGATATACACGAATCTGATGCCTAACCATGGCAATAAAGGGAATAATAACGCAGATAAGGGGAAAGAAACCTTCAATAATTTAAATGATGTGTATGACCACGTTGTTGCATCTCTAGATGCTTACTACACTACCATCACTATCAAAGGAGCCCATGTCGATTGTGGAGTCACCACAAGAGGCAACAAAGTTACTATCATAGGATCATCCCAACCAAATAGAGTCCCTACACCTAGATTTGTCCCAATGGATATAACGTCCTTGATCAGCTCAAAAGAACGCCAACACAAATCTTCATCATGGAGCTACTAAAAATATCATCTGCCCATAAGAAAATCCTTGAGGAAGCATTGGCTTCATCCACTATCCCCGTAGATCTTGATGCAGAACAATTCCAAGCTATGGTCAGAAATATCATTACACCAAATCTCCTCACATTCTCTGACCAAAATTTTTCTTCCCAACCATCTCATAACCATGCACTCCACTTAGAAGTCCTAGTACAAAAAAACAAAGTCAAAAGGGTCTTGGTGGATGGAGGTGTGAGATTGAATATTTGTTCTCTCAATCTCATCAAACAATTAAAAATATCAAAGGATTCTATTGAAAAAGGAAAGGGTATCACAATAAGATCATATGATCAAGAAAGAGTGTCTCAGGGCACAATCAAAATCCCTATTCAAGTAGGGCCATCCATCATGGAAACCACTTGTCATGTCCTGGACCTCGACTTGTCATATAACATCCTCCTAGGACGTCCATGGATTCATGCAATGCAAATAGTAGTGTCAAATTTCCATCAATGTGTCAAATTCACACATGAAGGACAAGAAGTCACCATCCATGGAGATCCCAAACCATTTTCCTACTACAAAAGCCTTGAGGAAAATTACTATAAAATCCCCCAAGTACCAAAAAATGATGAGGGCCCATCTACACCATACATTGATCCCGCCACTCTCGCTTCCACTTCTGCGAAAGAGACACCCGCCACTCTCACCATTCCCACCATCTCTAAAATTAAGGTCATCATCCAGGATAATGGTTGTGGAAACTACATGATCCCTAAGAATTCTTTTGTGGTAGGAGAGTTACCGGAATCTCCTAGATCATGGGGACGTCCGCAAGTAAATGAAGCCTCCACATCTCAAACATCTCGTGGAGACTATCCCAATTTTACAAGTTGTGGAGATCTCAGTCAAGAAGTCATAGAGGAAGATCCATCTCACATGCTATACCAAGATGAGAGACAAGTAGCTGATTTACCAATGGATGACAGAAGCAAGTGTCTGCAAATGATGCTCACAATGGGCTATGACAAAAATCAAAGACTTGGAGAAAATGACAATGGGCTTATAATACCTATCATTTCAGAGACGCGAATGGGAAGTATTGGCCTCATATGTACCCCTATGAGTATAACCATACGTGGCCTAGGTCCTCCAATTAGAAAGGTAAAAAATCCTCCTCAGCAAACTGTAGCTAAACTGCGCTTATCAGTATCTACAGGTCGTGTCATAGATAACTTCACATTTGACATAATCGATGTCTGTAGTAGTAGTGATGATGAGGATCCCATGACCAACTTACCTAGGCTATTTGAAGATACCACTCTTTTCATGATTAACACTTTATCCTTTGAATCAGACCATCAAAATCATGAAATCCGCCTAGTATACCCCCAACTCATCAACTACGACCAACGAGGACCACCAGTTCTTGATATATTCAAAAAGGATGAGGCGCTCTCAGAATTCATGGGACTACGGGATAAAATTTTGTATGGGGATCACAAAGCAGGGTTCATAATTGAGCTAGATACACATGCCTATTACAAGGAAATGATTGAATCCCTCAGTCACAAAAGTGAGAAACTAAGAATAATATCTAAGTCCTTGAGTGAAAACCACACTGTGGCACTCTTTGACATGAAAAAAGTAAAAAGAAAGGATGCATCCAATGGTGAAAACCTCTCTGAGGTGCCTAAGGATGGGGGATTCAATCTTCCTTTTAGAGCTCTTCATCAAGAAAAATTAACAGTCCTGGTAGAAAAATGCAATCCAGTCAATCTAGGAACAAAGGAAACCCTGCACATCACATTCTATGCAAAATCATTACTATTAGAAGAACAAGAGCTCCTATCAGCCTTCCTAAGAGAGACAGATAAACTTTGCATGGAGCTATGCTGACATGCTAGGGCTTGATCCATAAATCGTAGTTCACCACTTAGCAGTATACCCAGAAGCAAAACCTGTTAAACAAAAGCTCAGAAAAATGTACCCTCAGATCGCCCTGCTAGTAAAAATGGAGCTAAAAAATTTATTAGATGCAGGATTCCTTCGACCAATAGATTATCCAAAATGGGTATCAAACTTGGTGCCTGTCTCAAAACTCGATGGGGGCATCAGAATCTACACAGACTTCAGAGAATTGAACAAAGCATGTCCAAAAGATGATTTCCCGTTGCCCAATATTGACATGATCGTAGACATGATGACATGACATGAAATGCTTTTCTTGATGGAAGGTTTCTTAGGTTATAACCAGATAATGATTGCTAAAGAAGACCAACACAAAATGGCCTTCACTTGTCCATGGGGGACTTACTACTGGAACATGATGCCATTTGGATTAAAAAATGTAGGAGCAACATACCAAAGGGCCATGACATTAATCTTCCATGGCATGATTCACAAAACTGTCAAAGATTATGTTGATGACATTCTAGCCAAATCTAGAAGGAGAAAGGATCACATAGAAACCCTAAGTGCCATTTTTGACAGGCTAGAGGAGTACAAGGTCAGATTAAACCCAAAGAAGTGTGTCTTCGGCGTACAATAAGGAAAATTTCTAGGATACATAGTGTCAATGAGAGGTATTGAGGTAGATCCAGCAAAAGTAAAAGCAATCCTTGAGATGGAGGCACCCAAAACATTAAAGCAATTGAGAGGTCTCCAAGGAAGACTTCAATCCATTCGTAGGTTCATAGCACAGTTGGCAGACAAACAAAACCCATATTCTCACCTACTTCACAAGGGAGTGGTGTACAAATGGGATAAAAAGTGTGAAGAAGCCTTCAATAAAATCAAATAATATCTACTTACACAACCAGTCCTAATGCCACCAATCCCAAGAAAACCATTCATTCTCTACGTATCAGCAACAACAACAGCCCTTGGAGCTCTCCTAGCTCAGCATGATGAAAATGGAATAGAAAGGGTCATCTATTACATCAACAGAACAATGGTTGGGCATGAGCTAAACTACTCATTCATAGATAAAGCATGTCTAGCAGTAGTGTTTGCATCACAGAAATTTAGTCATTACATGTTGGCACATAAAATAAAACTCATCGCCAAAATTGACCCTCTCAAGTATTTACTGTCAAAAGAAATGCTCACTAGAAGAATGGCCAAATGGGTGATGATACTATCAGAATACGACATTGAATATGTGGAGAGGAAAGAAATCAAAGGCCAAGTCATTGCAAATAAGCTTGCAGAAGCACCAATCTATTCAGAGAATACTCTCATCTCAGAGTTTCTAGACGAATCTATTTTTAATCTCAACATAGCCAACCACTGGAAACTCTACTTTGATGGCTCATACACGTAGCATGGATCAGGAGCTGGTGTCTTCTTGATCACCCCACAAGGGGACTGCATACCAAGGTCCTATAAATTGACATTTCCCTGCACTAATAACATTGCAGAATATGAGGCTTTAACCATAGGTCTCATAATAGTAGTGCAGTGGCATATCATAGCCCTCAAAGTATACAAAGACTCTCAATCGATAATAAACTAAGTCAACAATCAGTACCAAACCAAGGATGATAAGCTCACTCCATACAAGAAACTAGTGGAGACTCGCAAATAATCCTTCATCAAAATCACATTTGAGCAGATTCCTAGAGCCAACAATAGAGCAACAGATGCCATGGAAACAATGGGATCCTTATTGGACATCCCCCACAACGTTCCAAAATATGAATTCTTGATAGAGCAGCTTCTCGTGCCCACATTCAAGGTACCAGAATCAGAATTTGTGTGCAAAATCATTAATCCTGGTGATCCTTGGTACCGCTACATTTATACATACCTTCGAATAGGTGTCATACCTGTCGAATTACCCTGAACTTTAAAATGAACCTTTATCAAAAAGGCATCTCGATTCATCATCCTAGGAGATACCCTGTATCGTAGGAGCATAGAATGAACCTTACTGTGTTGCTTAAATGTTGAGGAGGCATTGACCACTCTAACTAAAGTACATAATGGTATCTGTGGTTCACACTCGAGTGGAATGACCATAGCTAAGAAACTGCTGAGGATGGGGTATTATTGGCCTACAATGGAAAGAGAGGCACATCACTACGTCATAAGGTGTCTAGAATGTCAGTAGCATGGGGAACTCATCCATGCTCCAGCTCAAGGACTTCATCCCATCATCACACCATGGCCCTTTTCACAGTGGGGACTCAATCTCATTGGAAAAATCACGCCCACTTCATCTAACAGCCACATGTTCATCATAATTGCCACAAAGTACTTTACTAAGTGGGTGGAAGCCATACCCATGATGTATATAACCGGGAAGAAGATATCAAAGTTCATCTTGAACTATCTCATTTGTTGCTATGGTGTCCCACAAGCCATTATCTCAAATAATGGGACACCATTCAAGAATTAGGATGTCTGTGACTTATGTGAAAAATTTAAAATCCAACATTGCTTCTCCACCCCATACTATCCCCAAGGCAATGGCCAAGCAGAAGCCACTAATAAAACCATTTTGAAAATCCTCAAGAAAATCGTCAATGATTCAAGTCATGACTGGAATCTGTAGCTCAATCCCACCCTTTGGGCCTATTGAACCAACATCCGCACACCTACCGGTGCCACCCTCTTCTCCCTAGTCTACGGATCAGAAGCAGTACTCCCCATTGAGATCGAGCTCCCATCACTCGGGATATCACTACAAAACCTCATCACGGATGAAGAGTACTGAGTATCAAGACTAAATGAGCTGGAGCTACTAGATGAGCAGTGTATATACGCTTTAAATCATTTGCAAGTCTATCAGAATAGACTCAAAAGGAGCTATAACAAGAAAATCAAAAGCAGGACTTTCCAAGTTGACGAACTAGTACTAAAGGAGAATCAAAAGAATATCCCAAACCCAAGCACCAAAGGAAAATTTGAACCCAATTGGTTGGGACCATTCGTTATCACAACAAGCTACAAGTCAGGGGAATATCAGTTATCAACACCCAAAGGGGAACCCCTGCAAGAGCCCATTAATAGCTCTCATCTCAAAAAGTTTTATGCCTAATCTTTCAAGGTATAGAACCAAAAATCCAAAAAAATAGAAAATGTCCTAAAAAAATGGTTACTTTGGCGAAAACCTGGAAAACAAGCATCTTGGTCACAACAAAAAAAATCAAAAAAGCAAAAAATAAAAAAAAATTAAAAAAAGGATCAAAAAATAGTAAAGAGAAAAATCGTCCTCTAGTGAAAACCACTTCGGTGGCACTTTGGACAAGTACCTTGGTGAAAAACCTGGCAAACAGGCTCCTTGTGTAAACAAGCACTTTCCATCCACCAGGATCTTTATGGCTTGTTCTGCATCATCCATCCATTACGTTTCCATCATCCATTGCATCTGAATCTCCATCCTTCACTCATCCACCCGCATCCGCATCATAGCTTGGTCCTTTTTTTGTAGCATGATCCCTCCTAGCACTACTCGCCCCATCCTCAAGGTCAGTTTGTCATGCCTTTATCAGAGTAGTCTATTGTATCATGCTGGGGGCATGTTATTGTTGGATCAAATTCATGTATTCTTGAAGTCCTAAAATCAAAAAATCCAAAAACATCAAAACATCAAAAAATCCCAAAAACATTCAAAACATATCAAAAGTCCCAAAAATAGGCCAAAAGTATGTCAAAAAGTCAAAAGAAAAGTCATCTTGTCGAACTATGGGTCTCTGAGTCTTGAACATAGGCAAGGTTGATCTTTGATCATCCCCCGAGACACTTAGGTCAGTCCTTTAGGAGTCTATCATAATAAACCGGTATTGCATCATATCGTCATCTGTAAATTGGTCAAGTCATCAGTCGAACTACGGGTCTCTGCGTGTATAACGTAGGTAAGGCTAATCTGTTGATCAGCCCCCGAGGCCCCTAGGATAGGTCCTTAGGTTAGTCTCTTGGTCAAAATCTCAGAAAACCCCAAAAACATTCAAAAAACTAAAAATCAAAACATTTGCAAAATCCCAAAAATACAAAAAGTAGCCTCAAAACATCGCAAAACATCAAAAACATCCAAATATTTGAAAAAATCCATTCGTCTCATCTCGCTTGCACTCGCAATAACATCACTCATAATAAACAATCTTCATCCTCAACCTTTTGTGAAACAATAAAAAAAGTCTAGCAGGTAAAAAGTGAAAACTCAAAGTGTCAAGTCTCAGGTCTAAGTCAGTACGTAAGCAAGTTGCTCAACTCTTTGTGTTGATAACCCATCATCCAATTGGTCCCATATCAATCATTTGAAAGAACACTTTGGATAAACGAAATGATGTGCTGCCATCCACTAACATGTCCTAGGATGTATCCTTCCTACAATGGGCATTATCTTTTGGCAATAGTTTCGGTTCTTATCCTTAAAAAAACATTTCCTTTTGGTTAGTGGTATTGAAGAACATCAGCTTGTTTGTTTACTTTATCTTTATCTTTTTGACTTATCTTATTGTGCTCATTTCAAGGACTTCTCGATGATATCCGACTAGAGGATTTAGAGAAATAGAATGGGGCAAGGATCATTATCTTTTCTCTGCTGTACTTGTTGGACGTTCTTGTAATATAACTTGGCGAATACTTGCTTTGATAGGTATGTATGGAGGGTGTTTTGGGCAGCTTGTTGACTATTGCATTGATAGGTTATACCTTTCCATACGTTGGTACGAGCTGTTTGAAACTTCTAAAATGCATCCTAGCAAGGTTTCTGTATGTTAGGTGTGAACAAGAATACTCCTATCTATTTGTCAATCCAAAGTCCATCACACTAGGTACAACATCATCTTGGTCCTCTATACCTTGATGCATTGTACCACGTGTGTTATCAAACATAAGAAAATTGGCCCTTTGAAAATCCCAACTCCTCAACAAGTAGTCATCATCATTCGCATATTCATCATCTTGTGTCTTGTTGAAATAACTTCTCTTTTCATTCCTTCTTGCTCATCACACTAACAAGGTACTATGACAGTTCATCATCATCATCATCATCGTCATCGATCCTGCATCCACAAATCACTAGCATATTGCATCAATGTATCATATAGGAAACATAGGCATTGCATTTTCATCATCATATAAACATGTTATTATAAGCATAGATAAACACATCCCTTTCTCATTACATTGCATCCATTTTCTCCATCACATTGCATTCATCACATAAACCATCGCATAACATTCATTCACATAAACATTTCATAATCATTTCACATTACCATCTACTGCATAATCAAACATAATAGGTACATGAGCATTATAGATAATCCATTGCATATTCACATCGCATAAACATCATAAAGTCATCTCCCACATTACGTTCATTTTGCATTAAACATCATCATACCACTTTGCATTACCATATCATTTCATATATTACATCACATCACATTAAATGCATCACATACATTACATTATCATTTAAAATAATATATTTTTTATTCTAAGCATCTTAAAACCATCTCATTTGCATCATCAATACATATCATATAAAACACGACCATTGCATTTACACCGCATTATATTGTCCATTAATCATCCATATCAATATATAGAACATCTCATAAATAGCATCACAATCATTTTTTACATTTCATTGCATAAATAATTCCACATCATTATAAGCATAAATAGGAACATAAAAGAATCCATTACATACAAAGCATACATCCATCCATAATCATTTTATATAAGCATGGTTCACATATCACTTCACGTATACACCATAGATCATCGCCATATCATTTTGCATATTACATTTCATATCATAGATCATTTGCATCAACATAAATAGATAATCATATATAGATTATAAACATACATCATCATCCATTCACATCACATATCATATAAATCCATCTGCATATCATAAATAAACAACATAATATAAGATCTATCCATAATGCATACATCATCAGAAAGAAATACATCCATATACACATCCTCACATCATAACATCATTGCATAGCATCTAGAAATAGAATCATCCATAAATGTATAAATAAATGGTACACATAACATCATATCAAAATCATCATCTCATATATATATCATCATCAGGTAACTGTCATAGTACAAAATAATTGGATCACTGTACATGTGTGTCAATAAGTACAAAAAGGCCCATCGGGCTATCAAAAAGGAGCCCATAAGGCACAAAAGCTATCATCTCGATCAAAACAAGGTCTACCCATCCTATCTGTTGCCCTCACCCCTATCACCGTGACCCTCTGCTGATCTATGGCTGGTCCGCTGTGAGTAGTCTGGGGCCCACTCTGCTCTAGGCACGGTCTGATGATAGTGCATTCGGTAATAATCCACCTCCCGGACGACCTCCCTGTAAGACCAAATGGACACTATGCTATGAGAGGAGGAGGCTACCATGCTCTCCAACTATTGTCACCGGCCCATCTCTGCGGCCGCTTGTAGCTCTGCGACCTACCTCTGCAAAACGGCCTAGTCTCTCTCGGCCCTAGCTTGGTCTCTCTCAATCCTAGCCTGATCTCTCTCCCTTGTCTAGATCCGAACCTGACCCTACAGCTATGCTATCAGTACGTCTCTAGCATCCGGTTGCCCTACTGGCTGTGCTCATGCGGGCTGTACGTGAGGTTGATCCTCACCCTCGGCTCGTGGCGGTGCACTTGCTTGCTCTTGCTGCCTAGCTGGCACCTACTGCTGATCCTGCATCTGAACATTAGCCTGACCTAGCTGACCTGGTTGAACTGGAGGCCTGACCAGTTGATCCTGCCATGCACTGTCTCTCCATCCTCATCCTTCCCCTTTTCCCCTCATCCTCCGCCAAGTGGGGACTGCTCCTGGAACTTTCAACCATAGGGGAGGCTGGAACCAGTCTCTGTACACTTGTGTGATGCCTGGATCCACAGGCCCTTGATCGTAAACCCAAGGATGAGCCACCAACTGTCTAAAGTTTTCCACGACCTCCGAGGCAAGAATGTATTTCCCCCATGAAGCCTATGACATAGTGCGGGAAAATGCAACCACATCATCATCGTTTGGCTGGTCCTGTGGCTCACCGAACTGGCACTAAACGTGCTCGGGCAGGTATCTCTCCACCATGGTATGCTCCTGCCCCTGCATAAACCAGTCTTGGCGGGCAAAGAAAATTAGCACTGCATTGTCAGCCCATCCGGGCCGACCAAGGTACGGGCACCATGTGAAATCCTGCATCTCATCTAGGACTCTCCTCCAATAGGGAATCTCATGCTCGCCCGTGTTTGTGAAGGACACACCACCTATGTAATGCCATACAAGGGGATCCTCAAGCCCCATCAGTATTGCAACAAATCATAGCCGAAAAACAATGATGTGCTCCCACGCCCATACGTGGAGAAGTGTAACACCTGCCCCAAGTTCTCTGCCATCAAGGTAGACATACTTATGTAAGTCTATGTAAAGTGAAGCAAGAAGAATAGGACCCCAAGCAAAATGAACTGGCCTGTCACGCATCACCATGTGCTCCTAACAGAGTCCCCAACCAGGATTGAAGTACCGGCATCGCCGATCTGGGGTGACGAGACCTAAAATGATAGCCGCAACAACCAAGTGGAAGGGAGAGGCTAGAGACCTGTGACGCTCAAGCTCAATCTGACCCTTGCAAAAGATAATGTCCTTTGTGGCAAGGACTGTGTGATAGGCATCCCGCCCAACATCTATATCAAAAAGAATGTGCCGACCATGAATCGATAATCTCAGGATGCGCCACACGTCCTCCAAGGTGATGGTGGCCTTGCTGGTAGGAAGGTTGAAAGACGAGGTCTTGCTGTGCCATCTCTCGGCAAGTGCTGACATCATCCCAAGGTGAGTATGCACGGGCGTTGCGTATGCAATGTGCCACAACCCCATGTCCCATAATCGATCCTGCTCTCTGTCACTGAGGTCTCACAAGTAATCAAAGAGATCTTGTGACCTGTGCTCTCAGGAATAGAGCTCCCTCGTCGCGTCCTGCATCAAGGAAGGTCACCATGTTAAAATCATTGAAAAAATTTCATGCCGAGCATCCAAAAAATAACTCCAGCGTCGCTATCCGTGAAGGTGTCGCAGTTTGATTTTTTATCAAATTGCGACGTTGGGGCACAAAATTCCGAAAGCGCACCGTCGCGATGCACTTTTCTGCCGAGCGGCGTAGTTTGAAAAGATTCCTGTTTGATGGACCTCCGCCGCATCGCACTTTGAAATGACCTTGTTGGTGGGGGTGTGAGCATCGGAGTTTGAATTTTTTTTTCAAACTCCAAACTCCACCACCACGGTGCAATTTGACACCGAGCGGCGTAGTTTGATTTTTGAGCGGCGCTATATAGCGCTGCTGCAGAGGAGCCAACTTTAAACGCATTTAAATGAACTCAAAAAAATGAGAAATAGAGCTCAAGTAAGGATCACTTACCGGTGCCCCAATGCTGGGTGGTTGTTGGTATGTCCGGACTCAGTTGGAAATGTGCATCGGGAGCTATCGTTGTGCCATATCATCAGGAGGTCAGAGCTCAAATCTCAAAGTTGCTAGAGGGCTATGTGTGAAAATGAATTGAAAGTGACCCCTCAGAGCCCTTTTGAGCTTGAAAATTAGGGTTTTTTCACCCTGATTGGCTGTCTTGCTAGGGTTTTGGACCCTTGAGCCCGTTTTTGTCTAGTTGAGGCCTGTTTTACATCGTTTTATTGCGTTTAGACACGTTTTTGGCCTCCTGGAGCCTTTTTGGACCTGTCAGGCACTTTGTCCTCTTTTTTCGCAAGATTACCCAAAAATCAAAATTTTCGTCCAATCTCTCGAGGGGGCAATATATTGGCATGTTTTCTCTCACCGAGCAGCAGTGGGGCAAGATTTTGAAAATGATTTTTTTTGGATTTGATCGAGATCGTTTATTCTTTGAACCAACGTAACGAGTGCATTGCTTCAAAGAAGGGGCAAAATGTAGACACATAAAATGTATTGATTGACATTGTGCATCTGATCCTAACCACTAACATTGCTTCGTCCTGAATCATCCTTCGGTCTAACCATTTAATCAAATACCTTTATTTGATTAAATTCATCAATATTCCTCTCTTAATTAAATAAACTAGTTATCTAATTAAGTCACCTTTTCTCGATAATTAAATTAACCATTTTGATCTAATTATCTTATTTAATTAAATAATTAATTTTATTTGATTAAATCTCTTAATTCTATCTATTAAATTAAATAAATTAAAACCTTATTTAGTTTAATCTAACATCATATCTTTTAATTAAATAAATAAAAAATCCTTATTTAATTAATCCTTTATCACATTTTTCTCATATTTGATTTAAATAAATGCACAAAATTTAAGTCAAATAGGTCACATCATTTAACCCCTTCATTAAATTAATTAACTTTGATTAATTTAATCTCTTCTCATGTCCCATCCTCTAGCTTTTACCACTTGCACACGAAAATAAATTTAATTGATTTATTAAATCTCTATTTTGCTCAGCAAGGCATCTTTTAAGGAATATTCTTCAAGTTTGAATTCAAAATCCAAGTTGACTTGTCCCTTCCAACAAGGCATTTACTCTCTCTTACATGTCCTTTTACTTGAGCCAAGTGGCATTCAATGCATTCTTCCTTCCCTCTTGCATGTCATTTCAACAAATTCAAAATTCAAATATATGCATTTATTGGCACAATCCTCAAAACTTGAACATCCTCCATCCATTCACAAGTTGACAAGTGGCACTTTGCCATTGGTTAATTATTAGTCCCACATTGCTCTATTTTGAACATTCATCCATCTTCTCAATCTATAAATAAGAGGCTAACCTCCTCATTTCATCATCTACGATTTAAGTAAACTTACCATGCTCAAATCATTAGCAAATTCCATCCATTATCATTGAGTTCATAGCTAGGTTATGCGGATTTTTCTATTGGAGCACTCATCAAGCATCAACAAAGTGGATCACTTTTCATCACACATCAATCTTGCATCATAGGAGTTTGGAAAGGTCCAATTTTCACATCAAATTGGCACCAATTCCCCCATGGGATCAGGAGTTTGCTTGTTTAGAATATATTCTTTACGAGCTCTCTCAATTCCATTAAGACGTACTTTAATTTGTACTTTAATACCTTCTACATCTACCTTTTCAGCCAGTTCAATAGCTTTTTTCATTATTTTTCATATTTTTCTTATTTTAATTAGGATTCAATCTCTCTTTTATTTTTTTCTTATTGTGTTCTTCATATCTTTTCCTAATTTAAGCTTTGTAAATGGATTTCATGGGGAATCCTTCTTCTTTCTTGCATTCTATCTTCTAATGTGTTTGTTTATGTTGTTTTGCGAGTATTGGGATTGGGGTTCGCACACATCTCAACTAGACTTAAAGTTCTAGAACACCTTTCAGTAACCCACTATTTTGACTCACAATCATTCCAAGAAAATTATGTATAAAAAGGATAAAAGTGTGTCATATATACCTCATATGAAGTCTAAAAACTTGTATTTCAAATTCTAAAAGAGTTGAACTTACTTGATCTTCTCACTATAAGATATAATATTCATATTTTATAATGTTAATTTCTTCTACCAACCTTTTTTTTTATGAACTATAGACTTACCTAAGAAAAAGCACAATACTGTGTCACACTTTCAACCAACTAAATAGTTCCAACTTAAACAATTTTTCACTTTAAACAATTTCAAGCGAAACTATTTCACCCGAAACTACGTGGCACATATAGTTTGGGTGAAACAATTCCTCCCAAAACTATACAACTTTTTTTTTCCTTTATAAGTTTCAAATGCACCTCAAAACATTTACATGTAAAGTTTCACACTGAAACATTTTTTACTAGAAGCCTTTTGATCGAAAATATTTTGGTCAACACCATCTATGTGGCATCCTTGTTGACGAACACCTTATATTTAAAAAAAAAAAAAAACTTTCCACTTGAGCATAATATTTCTTTAGTCAGAATGAGTTTTTTCAAAAAACTAAAAGTACCTTTTTATAGAGTTCGTAGTCACAATTTTTTTTTTTAATATTTTGATTAGTTGTAATATGTTTTTTTAAAAATAATGCAAGTAGGTTGTAATAATGAAAAATGAGGTTGATTAGAAATTTTAAAAAATGCTAAAACATATTAAAATATTGTAAACATATATGGTGCGCTAGAAGAGAGACTCCTCTCTAAAAGGGTATAATTTATTTTTTGAAAATGATAAAAATATAGACAAAAGTTGGTCTGTCAAGTGAAAACTACCAAATTTTATTAAGTTTGAGTTTAAAACATTATTACAAGGAAAATATACATCGATTGTCTATTTGGAAAAAAAAATCAAGGAAAAATAAAATTGTTCTCTTTTTTGTGATGTCAACTCGATGTCAATTTTTTCCTAAAACTTTTAGCACTTCAAAATCCGCTCTTAAATTTATTAAAAAAAATATCAAAACAATTTTTTTTAATTTTGAAAAATCACAAGCATAAACTTCATCAAGAGTTCTACCTTTTATTAATTTACATCATTTCAAAAATTAAAACATAAAGACCACTTTTATGCGATCAAATTTGATTTTTTTTGTTTGTGTTGGTTGATTCCTTTATAAAAGTGTGGCATAGGTTTGTACTTTTACCCACGTTCATTATCTAAACTCATTGTAGAGTTACATCATTCAACAATAGATAATGCATATATCAATTTTGCACCATCTTTGTACTTCAAATCTTCTCATCCTAAGATTCAATTTATAAATATTCATACACCATCATGCCCTCCTTTTCTATGTCTGAGTTCAAAGAAAATTTATATATGATAGAAAACCAATCCTCATATGTATTCTATTCAACTAATAAGACATCTATGAATTTCTAAATTTTGATTCATGATTATCTTTAATAATATATAATATGTTGACCAAATATGATGTTCCTACTATTCAAATTCCCATAAAATATATCAAAGCAACATTTCAAAAGCACAACCTATACATCCCCTAATACATATTAAAAAATAATGTCAATCAAAAACATCTTAAGGAAACAAATGTGTGAGAATTACACTAATGATCTCCTCTAATGGCCAATAGGTAAGAATAACCAAATGGTTGTCCAACCAATGGTAGAGAATGCCATCTTCGACAACTATGGGAGTAGTGACACACATTTTTTGAATGACCATGCTATTGTCCCTAGTGGAGGGACTTTTAACTAGGAGGAAAATATATTTATAATCTCACAAGAGTGCAACGGGTATATCCCTTATAATCAAGGAGAATTTAAAGGTATTACACTTCCAATATCACTTTATTGGCCCAGACTTACATTGTATGTCAACACATTATAAATCATTAATGAATTATGGTCAATAAAAAATAGAAATCAATGATTGTGTTAACTAATAAAATAGTGTTTAGTAACTTTAAAAAAATTGTAATAGTATTAGCAAACAAAGTGACATTCCTATCTAGGCAATCCCATAACAATGTATTCCACTTTTTAGCCTAATTGAATAATTGAAATCAACAATTTCAACAAAAATGTCATTTTTTTGTCACTTATAGCAAGCAAGCTAGTAAGAAATTGAAGATTATGTGAACTAGTACTGTAATTTTTTAGATTTTGTCTATGGCTTTCAAAAAATTAAATTATCGATTTTATTTATGTATTTTTTGGGAAATTCCTAGAATTCAAAATTGATAGCATAAATTGGTTGTTGGGCATATTTAGACCAAAATGGTATCTTTTGTTTTTTGAATTTTGAGAATTTTAGAAAAATTTAAATTTCAAGCTATTTTAATGGAGTTTGGGAGAAAATTCTTGGTTTTTTGGCTTTTTGAATATTAAGAAAATTTAAAGGTTTCCAATGAAATATGATGTTTTAGAAATTTTGGACAAAGGTGTACTTTGTGAAATACTAAATCAAGACCGTTGGATTGATATTATAAATTTTTTCATAATAAAATATTGTGCATTGTTTTTGGTGCCTTGGTCAAAATGTAAAAATGCATTGAGTTTTGGATTGTCCCTTCATCCTTGAAATACTTTTGTAAAGTTTGGTGTTTCACTAACTATGTGGTCATTGGGTGACCTAGTTTTATGTGTTGGTAGCCTACCTCATCTTTTGTGAGAGGTTTTGTGGTATTTCGCAGTGTGAATTCTTGAGGCCATTTTTATGGCTCTTGCTATTTTCTCTTTTGGAGTTAGTTCATTGGATGTTGGAGTGTTCCTTATCTTAATCTCATATCATGGAAGTGATTCTTTATTATATTCTTGAATGTTGTATATATACTTTGTGCCTTGTGTGATTTTAAGACCATCTCCCAAGTATTTTGTGTGATGTGATTGGCCCTTGTTACTATCTCCTAGCATGAGGGAGTGGACCTTTTTGGTTTCATGTGATTGGGCAACATGGAAACCACCATTGGCGTTTAGAGGCTTGAGGATCAAAGGCATCATCAAAATCTCCTTCCTTATTTTTTCATTATGCATTATAGTTAGTCCAATTCAAATGTTAGATGGTTATTGAAGGACATTTGAGTCCTTTCTTTATGTAACTGTAATTATTTGAAAAATATCCTCTCTTGAGATGAATTGTATCTGAGTGAAAATGAAAGTGTACTAATCTTAGTTACATGTATCAGTGTTGGTTTCAAGCACAATAGTAAGTGAATTGATTCATGTTTTTGCAATGTGAAGTTAAAATGAACATATGAATCTTTCATTTTGGGATTGAAATATATGTATGAATCTTTCCATTAGGTTTAAAAAGAATGTAAGGGTCTTGGAGTAGTTTTGGACGGTGTTATAGAACCATCATATTATTTTCCTACTCCTAGGAGTTTGTCCCTTAAGTCTGGTGTCATTTAGGACACTTGGGTAGCCTCTTGTGAGGTCTTGCAAAATCTACAAAATGTTCTATCTTTTTTTTAGAATTTTTCTTGCTTATGGTAGGAGTTAGGGGTATCAAGGAGACAATTTCATTGCTCCCCATCTTCTCCTCCATTTTTCAGTGGTGTCTCACAATTAGGGAAATCAAACTCTCCATTTGACCTCGAGTTGTGTTTTGAGGTTTCTAAATTCTCAAATTGTTATAGACACATTTAGCTTTCTCCTTAGTGTTTGGGGGGTCTTGGAGGTCTATCCCTAGTCCAAGGAAGCACAATACCCAAGACACTAGTGCCCCTGCAAGGACACCTATGCCTAGGAATTGTGACATGGAAATAGGCACCTAAATGAGACTCAAGTTCCTTAAAAGGAAACACGTGTCCCTACAAGACACTAGAGTTGGGTGCTAGTGTCCCAGAGTGTGCTAGTTTTGGTCCTTTTTTCTAATAGGTGTTTTGAGGCCTTGTGTGGGGAAACCATGCTAACAAATTTTTTTCCTCATGGTCTTGAGATTCAAGAGATATTTTGAGCATTTCCTTTTGTATTTTCATTAAGGAGTTATGGTATATTTTTCATCATTTTGTTTGTCTTCTTTTGAAGTTTCCTGATTGTCAAACCTAGGGCTAAGGAGATTGTTCACCCAATCTTGTGAAGACTTGGGAAGGTTGAAAGTATTCATTGTAAGCATTTTTTGTGTTCTCAACACTCCTCATAGGTCAAGGGGTGTTTCCAATAGTAGTATTCTAATTGTGCAACATCACATTGTGATGAGACATCTTTAGAAGTGTGGTTTTCTAGAAGTGACCCATTGCCATTACAATTAGTGAAGACTTTGTGCCTCCTGGTTAGGAAACCTCTTGTGAAGGTTTTCCCTTGTTTTTATAATTGTTAAGTATATTTGGATTTTGGATGTGGATTGAAGGTTGATGATTCCCTCATCCTATCCTTGTGTGGGTTGTGAGAGAATGTGATCATGGGTTAGTAACCGATCATCGTGTAGGTGTTGTCTATTGGAAATTAGTGTTGTCATTGATGTGAATGGGGAGATTGTTTCACTATGTTTTCTTTAGTGTTGTCATTGATGTCAATCTATGTCAACCTCTAGTGTGGTGTTGTAGATGGGGAGATTGTTGCAACCTCTAGTGTGGTTGTGATGAGGAGTTATGGTGTTGAGTAGTGTAAGGAAGCTAAGGTAGAAGAAAAACTTCCTACACTAATCTTGAGAGGAGGATAATGCAAAAATTTACAAATCTTTAATAGTTACAAAAACTTAAACAAAAAATACATAAATATATTACATACCACATCATAGTGATTTATGTGGGGAAAGCCCTTTCGGGAGAAAAATACCACACTCTAAAATCTGCCCAATATATTATTTAGAAATTACAAAGATTACAATATACTTGTAGAGCAAGCTTCTCACACAAGTATTACCAACCAAAGATCCAAAGGCAACATGACCACTATCAGAATCTCAGAATACATCATAATACATAGCCATAATATAATTCCCTCACAAAATAGGGTTGCCTTCTAGGACAAGTCAAGCCAACAAAATATCGATCATTAGACCCAAGACCTAATGATGAATAGCCTAGATTTACAATAATAAAATATAAATAAAATTTTCCTTCTGAGGGTGCTTCCCTTGAGCCCTCGCCAGGGCACATGGCCCTTGAATCCCCCTACCAAGGGGATGATACCCTTCAGCCCCTCGTGAAGGGGGGGAACCCTTCCACACCCCCCGTCATTGACATATCAATAATACCTTATGTAATTGTAAGGTTGAGACAAATTTTCCAAACAAATCTCCCACTTGTCAAATACCTTGCAAAATAAATGAGAAGGTGTATAAACATCATCTCTTAATTACTACGAGCCAAAATGCCCATTGAATCTGAACACCATCTTAACTTCTCTATGCTCATAGGCTTAGTTAAAGAATCAACAACATTCATCAATGTCTTTTCCTTAACTAGATTCACCTTGCCATGTTTGATCATATCTCTAACAAAATGATACTATACATCAATGTGCTTGGTCCTATCATTAAAAGCCATGTTCTTAGCTAGACATATCACACTCTGACTACCACAATAAATTGTCATTACACTTTGTTTTATTCCAATATTTGAACATAGTCTCTTAATCCAAATGACTTTTTTACAATCATGAGTAGCTGACATACACTCAACTTCAATAGTGGATAAAGAAACCACATCTTATCACTTACTCATCCAGCTAATTGCACCACTAAATAAGGTAAACACATAAGCACTGGTGGATTGTCTGCTATCAACATCACCTACCCAGTTTGAATCCACATAACCATGAATATCAAGGGAAATTTCATCTTCAACACCTCAATACCTCCATTTGAACCAATATTTTTCTTGAACACCCATTTTTAACCAACATGTTTTCTTCCTTTAGGCAATGGTACAATATCCCATGTATCATTCTTTTTTAAAGCTACCATTTCTTCATCCATAGAAATATTCCAAGATTCTACATCATTCATACCTAATGCCTTTTCTATCAATCTGGGTTCATCCACGTTAGTATTCAAAGAAAAAATACATCTCCAATCTTCAGGTGAATACCTTTCAGGTGGTTGTCTAGATTCCTTGTAGACCTATGAACAAGCTGAGTTGGAGATTCTTCCTCCTCTTCTGAAGATTCAAAGCTAGATGAGCTCTCCTCAACTTCTTGTCTATCCATGGGCCTCGATTCAGCTTCTTCAGGTGTAGAAGGAATTTGAATCACATCTTCCTGTTTACTTTGTTCTAGCTGAAATGTAACAGAAGAAGGCCTAGTTTCTCCAAAAAACAAACTTCTACTATATATTACCTTCTATGTAATAGGATCCCAAAGTTTGTATCCTTTCACACCATAACTGTATCCAATGAAGATGCATTTCATAGCCTTGTTCTCCAACTTTTTTCGCTTCTCCTTTGACACATGTGCATATGCCTTGCAACCAAAAACTCTAAGATGTCTTAAAATGAAGGATTGTGGCCTGACCATGCCTCTATAGGTGTCTTATAAAAAAGAGTTGATGTAGGAGACCTATTAATTAGGTAACAAGTAGTGACAACAACTTCAACCCAAAACATTTGTTCTAGAATATCACCACTCAACATACTACTAGCCTTCTCCATCGGTTTCCTATTGATTCTTTTTGCAACTCCATTTTGTTGTGGATAATATGGAGTTGTCTTTTGTCTATGAATAGCACAATCTTTACTAAATCTATCAAAATTATTAGAGAAAAATTCACCGTCATTATCAATTCTCAAACATTTTTTTTCTTTCCAATTTGTAGCTAAACCATTACTTTAAATTCTTTGAATCAACTAAAAACTTCAGACTTACTCTTTAGAAAATATACCCATGTCCTTCTACTATAATCATTAATAAATGAAATATAATATGTGGTTTTACCAATTGAGGGAACATTTACAAGACCAAACACATCAGAATGAATAAGATCCAATACACCACAAGATTTAAGATAACTCAAGTAAAAATGAACACAATTTTGTTTTCCATAAATGCAATGCTCACAACAATCAAATTCAGGATCACAATCAGACAACTCTTCAATAAGGCTTTTATTTTTCAAGGTCTTTAGACCCTTTTCTCTTATGTGGCCAAGTCTCTGGTTCCATAACATAATTTTCTCTATAGGTAACTTTGATTCAGAAGAGAGAGCACCCTTGGGTACCCAAAATCCATGACCATTCACTGAAGATGAAACCCTCACCTCTTCTATAGACTTGTTTTTCACAAAAGTACTATCACACTCAATAGTGCATGCATCGAGCTTATACAATGTACCATAAATGACACCTCTAGTAGTCACCATAACACCTCTAACCATCTTGCATCTTGCATCTATTAGTTTTCTCACAGATAAAAAATTTAACGCTAATGTAGGGATTTGCAACACACCATTAATCCTTTTTATTCTACCATCAGGAAACTCAATTCTAAATTTACCATGGACAACAATATTTAAATAAGAATCATCACCTAAATATGCCTTACCTCCATCAAATTCTTCATATTCAGAAAACCAATCTATATTAAAGGTCATATGGAAAAATGCACCCAAGTCAATTATCCATGCATCATTACCTACACGAGTTTCCAAAGATGCAATGAATACATCACTATCTTCCTTCTTGGACTTAGAATCATAATCAATTTCTTCTTTTTCTTCTTAGTTTCTTGTTTGCAGTCCTTATGGATATGTATAGGATTACCACATTTCCAACAAATAAATTTGGACTTTCCAGGAGATTTGGATCTCTTGTTGGACTTGGATTTATCACGCTTCTCATTCTTCTTTCCCTTTTCCTTAGGTCTTCCATGAACATTTAGGGCCTCTTTGGAACTCATGGATACCTTCCTCCTCATCTCTTTAGAAAGCAAAGAACCCACCACATCTAAAATCGTCAATATAATAGAAGTAATCCCAATAGCCATAACAAGAGAATCCCATGAATCAATCAAAGAACAAAGAATGATCTGAAATTTCTCCTCCTAGTCCATTTTGACACCAACTAATGCTAATTAAGCCACCAAAATATTGAATGCTTCCACATGGTCTATAATTCATCCACCCTCTTCCATTCTCAAGGAATACAATTTTTTCCTCAAGAAAATATTGTTCACTAAATATTTGGATTGATACATCTCACCAAGTTTCTTCCATAGTTTTTGTGTAGAGGTCTCTTCATGGACATTGATTAAAATAGAGTCTACCAGCATAAACTGATTAAAACCTTGGCTTTATGACCCATAACATTATATTGAGCAGCCAAAGTAGCATTTGTAGGCCTTGAAACATTCTCATCAAAAACATCCCACAAATCTTGATCTATCAATAGATCCTGCATCTTTAGCTTCCACATTTCAAAATTATTTCTAGAAAATTTATCCACCTCTATTCTTCTTGATGAATGTGCCATTTGAAAATTCCTACAATAAGATCACAAAGTGTCTTCTCCACAAACTCCCACTCAAATATGGATTAGCTCAAAAAAACTAACCCACAACTAAAACTAAAGGTGATTAGACTTTGATACCAATTGTAAAAAAGCTAAGGTAGCAGAAAAACTTCCTACAATAATCTTGAAAGGAGGATAATGCAAAAATTTACAGATCTTTAACAGTTACAAAAACTTAAACATAAATAAATATAAATATCATGCATACCACAATACAATGATTTACATGGGGAAAACCCTTTCGAGAGAATAACCCCACACTCCAAAAGTCGCCTAATATATTATTTAGAAATCACAAAGATTACAATATACTTGTGTAGTAAGCTTCTCACAGGAGTATCACCAACTATAGATACAGAGGCAACATGATCACTATTAGACTCTCATAATACAATTCCCTCATAAAATAGGGTTGCCTTCAAGGGAGAGCTAAGCCAACAAAATATTGACTGCTAGATCTGAGACCTAATGATGAATAGTCTAGATTTACAATAATAAAATATAAATTAAAATTTCCTTTTAGGGGCACTACCCCCAAGCCCCCACTAGGGTGCATAGCCCCTAGAGCCCCCCCCTCGCCCCCCCCTTGCTAGGGGGATGCCACCCCCGAACCCATCATGGGGGGAAACCCCCTACACCCCCTGTCATTGATGTATCAAAAAAACCTTATGTAATTGCAAGGTTGAGACACATTTTTCCAACAAGCAGGTGGTGCTGTTGCAGTTGGTTCACTTGGTTTCCAAGTGATTTTGAGAAAAAAATGAATAGAGAGTGTACAAGGTGATAGTGTTGTGTTCTTCATTGTGCTCTACATTTCTTCATGGTTGAAGATGTGCTTGTGTGGTTTGGATGAGATGATAAAAGGTGTTCAAAGGTGTTATATCCATATTTTTAGGTTCTAGATCATGCAACAGTGGAAGATGTGTCTAATAGTGTGTTGCCTATGAAAAAGGTTGTCTGGGAGAAATGGAATTGTTGTACATTTCTTCACGTTGAGGTTTCTTGTCTTTCATATTTGGGAACATGCTAATATTATATATATCTACCTTCCCCTAGAGTGTTTGGTGTTCACTTGTTCCACAAGGTTTGTTTGTGAGTTGTATTGAAAATGATAATAGTAAATTCTTAGTTTCAAGTGGTTGCAGAAGCGTTGCTGGATATTCTAATAATATTTGAATATTCCTAGATGTGTAATGTTTTTGATAAGCTAAGCTACATTTACAGGGTACAATACCCTTTACACAATGAGCCCAAAGGGCCAAAAAGAGATTAAGTCCAAGCTACATCAAAAGACCAGTAACAATAGAAAACAAAAGAAACAAGAACAGTAGGCCAACAATAGAGAAAGAACCAACAACTCAAAACACAGACCCACATATTACATAGTATTCCCATCCCACTTCTCAAAGAGTAGAATTTGTGTAATGTTGCTTCATGGTTGGTAGGGTGTTTCTAGACTTGGAGAAGAGTGGATTGATTATTTTTTAGTGTTAGTGCAGGTTTGACCAACTTGGCATGCTAGCGCTATTTGTGGAGGTGGTCTTTTGTTTGTGGAAGTGTGGTGTAACATGTTGATGTAGATTTGCATCCTTGTTAACCCTTAGTGTGGTCCACCTTCACTTCTTTCCACCACAAAAGTGTTTGGTGCTGACCTATTTGGTGGTTGCACATTCAAGGTACACATTTCATTGAGGTCGACCTTAGAGAATTTTTTGAGTTCTCAAAGGATATATGAGAAAGGTTATTGTTGTTCAAATGTAGTGTGATGTGTTGTGTGGTGCAAAAAGATGTGAATGTGATCAATTGTTGTGATCTGAGTGTGATCTTAAATGCCTAAGGCTACCGAAAGTAGTGAGTAGAAGGTGTCTACATTTTCAGTGTACCTAGAGTTGTTGGAGGCAGTGAGCCAAAGGTTATAGAAGGTGTAGAGTTGTGGTGGATCTTCCTATTGCTCTGAGGTAGTGAACCTCCTTATAACAATTTTCTTCTATTCTCTTCTATTTTAGATTGTGAGTCCTTTGGGTAGTGAGCCCTTAGTAGTGATCCATTCTTTTCTTTTGGGTAATGAGCCCTTCCGATAGTGATCCTATTGTTTGATGTTGTTATTCATATGTCTGTGAGTTAATCCTCACCGTGGTTTTTCCTTGATTAGGTTTTTTCACGTAAATTTGGTGTTCTATGGTGTATGGTTGTTGATGTGTTGATGTTTCACTTGTTTACATTCATGCTAATGCTTAATAAGGGTTTGAAGATTCATGAGGGTTTAAATGTTTTTATGTACAACTAATTCACCCCCCCTCTTAGTTGTTGTATGTGTCTAACATTGTCCTATCTCTTGTAGATTCATCATGGTGGGTTGATCCCATGAGTGTTAGTCTTCTATTGTTTCCACCTTGCTTATGTAATGATGAGGTTTTATTGTTATCTTTTTCATTGTGTCATTGAGTTCACATGAAACTTGTGTGCACATTGTTGTGCAAGTGTGACATGTTGTTGCATTATTAACCTTGTTGTTTGGAAAAAAAATTATTTAGTTAGGTTTTGTTCTGAGTGTGTTGGCTTGGGACATTACAAGAAATCTCCATGTCTTCTTTGATTAGCCAAGCTCTACGTGCTTAACCTTCAAGTATTCATGAATTTAAGCAAACCCAGGCCATGAACTTACAAATGAGAACATGTTTGTAGAAGAAGAATAAATCTATAGCCTCAAATTCAAGGTTGAAAATTACTATAGGAATTTCCTTACTATGAGGAATACACCCATTGATTTTTAAATCATCAAAATTTTCTTTTTCCAAAGAAAATCATTGTCACTGTGCAATATCTATAAGAAATTCTGTTGCACTAACCTCATGTATAGATTGATTAACACTTGCACCAAGAATAACTTGTTTAAATGAAACTGAAGAATGATTATTAGGATCCAATGAAAACCTCTAAAAATGCATAAAGTTGCTTTTAAAAATAGATATACTGAATAAGATCATAAAAATAAAGGAGAAAAATGTAGCTTCACCCATAGGCAACGACATGCAAGAACACACAAAGGTGAAAACCACTAGGCATTGAACTCCAATTTAGTTTACAATTATGTAATTTTTTATTTAACAAATAAATTCCCCTCTTATAAGGTACAAAATTTGGGTCTTTGTATATGTATCTTATTTATGATCTATAGATCATTATTTTTTTTTATTTGCATTATTAATATATTCCTTCAAAGCTAAGTTTAGATTGAGAATTGCACCACTAAATAATGATATTATTATTTATGGAAGGTTGTAATTGGTTATAGGACTATAAAAGTGTAATGAAATAAAAATAATAGAGTACAAGTGCAACTCTATTAAACTTGAAATAGAACAAAAAATGAAATGATGAAGGCTAAAGAGAAAATAAATGAAAAAAACATATTCTTCAATACCATATAAATCTTTTCATATCTATAAAATTTTCATAATGATGTTTCCTTCTCAATCTTGAAGAAAAAACAAGGCAAATTAAAGAAGCAATCCCCCAAGTGTAGAACACTGTAAATATTTAGCTAGTTATTGGTGAACATTAAACATCTCTTAAAAGAAAAGAGTCAAAACCTTTAATTCTCATAACCACTAATATTTAAGGAAAGTAAATGTGTGTCTTACTCTAAAGCTACTAAAATCACTCTTTAATCTTATAATAAAATGAAAATAAAATTATCATTTCTTGTCAATAAAAGTGACCTATATGGGGTCATATCATTCTTATATTAATAATATAGAAGGTTAAAAAAACTAAGATACCCTTAGATGAATATTGAGAACAAGAAAATTTTCATATAATTAAGACACACATACAACATAAAGACTATAATAACAAATATTTACCAAAATTTCATTGAATCAAATAGATGACTACATATAAACAACCTTAAAAAGATATAACTAAACCCAACCCACATCAAATATAAAAAATTAACCACAACCTGCAAAGAAATATAACATCACCCATACAAACATTAATAGACCAAACACACTTAATTATCACTATATCTTTCTATATCCATCACTTATATATCAACATTATTATTTTCATCACTTTCCTTGTTTCTCAACATAAAATATATGGTATTACTAATAATTTTTTATTTTATCCAAATTAAACTACAAACATCCCTCTCATGGTTGACTAGTACTTCTTTGAAAATAGTTAAGGAACCACTACTAGAATTTCCCTAGCAACAAGAAAAATATAGTTAACATTTTTCAAAGGAAGGATATCCCATGAAAAAAACCCCAACATTAGTAGATCCAACATGTACAAAATATATTTGTCCAACACCTCCAATTTATTCTTTGGGATGAGAATATCTTGAATGTATAAATATGTTAGGAATCTTACTAATTCTTTATTTCTTAGAATATCCATGACATTAGATAGAAAAATATAAGCAGTGGTGCTATAGCAATGACACTCAGGGAGAAAAAAAAGATCCTTAATTACATATTATATTAAACAAATTTGACAAGTACTATGTACCTATACAAATCAATCTCTATGCCAAGATGTCATCAATGAGTAGGAAAAATTATTTTTGAATTAGGGCTACGTGGGGAAAACTAAAGGTTTTAGGAAGGGGCATTGAGAAAACTTAGGAAAAAATAGATATTTCTCTTAAGGAAATTGTAGATTATCTCTTAAGGAAAAAATATTATTTTTTAAAAGATAATATTTTTTCTTTATTGTTGTCACAATCCAATTGGGAGGATGATGAGGATGATGAAGATGATTTCAACAATGTGGAGGGTGAATGAGGTGGTAACTAGGTTGAGGAGGAAGAGTGATTGCTTGACATCTAGTCTGAGGCTCAACAAAGTTTTAGCATTTGACATATTTTTTGTGATCCTACTATTGTCACATGAAATTGCACGTTGCTGAGCACAGAGCTCAAAATTCCAATGACACAATGGAAATGACCTCAAGGTGTGGGACCTTTGTGCATATGAGGTCGAATCTCTGGAGAAGGTCGACTTCCTTTTTCAATCCCAGTGTAATGTGTTGGTCCAACCTATAACATGAAATACTACCACTAACAACTCACAAGAAAAGAGAAGGAAAAAATGAAAGGTAAGAGAGGTGATACACCAAGATGGAAAGGTCGCTTCTTCTTGACCAATATTTGCACAATACATCAAAGAAAGGGACTGAAGAACTCACACAATTCTCTATTTGGTTGATTTCAAAGGAAAAAATGGAGGTTAGAGTTTGATAGGGCACTGTAAGGAATGAGAATTTCTCAACACAACAGTTGCAAACAATTTTAGCACAACATATATGCATGAAAATGCAAAAAAAAACTCAAACATGAAGGTAATAAAAGATTACTCATACATACAAGAAGAGAGAACCAACAACAATAATCAAATTCATTAATGTAAAATCATATAGCCAATCTTTACAATTGTAGAGTGTCAAATATAGCCTGTAAAAGAAAAACCCCATAGGAGAGAAGAAGAAGAACCCTAAAAATGAATACATTTTTTACCTTTATAGATCAGACATAACTGAGAAAACACAAAACCCAATCCTAACCCTAACCAGGGTTAGCAATGAAGCCTATGGTGTGCAAATTTGATCCATCCATGAAAATTGTGACCTAGGGCATGGATTTGAAAGAAAGTCAACAACTGTAATCAATAGGAAAGGGCGCCCATGAAATCTACCTAAGGAAGCTATAAAATGCATTAATGTCATTGTTGAAGGCCAAAAGAAAGAAATTTGGTAGCTGGGAGTAGTTGCATATTAATGGCATCGCCCAGAAAAGTACGAATAAACCATCGCTAGGACCTCACTGTGTCGAGGGGCCCAACATCTTTGTCTCACTAATATGTACCTTTCCTCACAATGAAGAGCCTTCACAAAATGTTGAAGGGACAATAATTTTTGTCTCACCGATATCTCTTTGTCACTTCAATGTCGTGCTCCTGCCAATTTTCCTTTTGGTGCTTTACACCATTGAAGGCACATCAACATATCAAGCTGAGACACATTAGGGTCTCACCAATATTTGTACTTTTCTTTGATACTACTTGCAAAAGATGTGGGCCCAAAAAGACATGTGTCACCTTTCCATATGTCATTGTCACCATCCTATTGGGATGTTGAAGGGACCATCATCTAGGTCCCACCGATATTAATCTCTCCCTCCAATGAAGAGATCATATTGTCCATCAAAATGTCGAAGGGAACACTTTTCACCTCACTATGATATTCATCCTTCTCTCTGACGAGGAGCCTTTAGAGATCATGCCTCAGATTATCAAAGGTCGAGTGTCGGGCATCACACTTACCATGTACCAGGAAGAAGAAAAGAAGAAAGCATGAAAAAGTGTCAAGTTTTGGACCTCGAACCATCAGAGGTTGGAGGTCAGGAGGGAGGCTTACCTCCAAAAGTTAGAAGTAAGGAGGAAGGCTTACCCTTGAAGCCCAAAAACATGACAGTCATTTTTTGAAGGGAAGCTATCAGGGAGACAAGAAGATGTCAAAGGAGAAGGCTGATGGCTGACACTCGAAAGGTAGGATGAAGAATGGTGAAAAATGAAGAAGGAAGATCGAAGATGAAGAGACTTCAGAGACCAGACCTTAGACCGTCAGAGGTTAGAGGTTGGGCCGAAACCTTACATCTTACCTAAAGAAGGTAAGAGGTAAGCAGTAAGGCCAAAGGTTGAAACCCAATAGGAGAAAGACAACAATAAAAGAGGAGATGAATCGGTAAGGGGTAAAGGGTAAGGCTGAAGTCTGAAACTTGAAGCTCTTAGAAGGGGTAAGGAAGAGAAGAAGAAGGAGAAGAGTGATGGAGAAAGCATGAAGGTAAACTAGTAAGTGATAGCTTGAAACCCTAAAAATTTTGGGACATCAAAATTTAGAAAACCTCAAGGATAAAAGATGCAAGATGACCCATGTAGGATCTCTCAGGTCGGATATCAGTGATGGGTCATCCAAGGGTGGCATGAAATGACAACATTAATGGAAACTTTTGTGGGATGACTTCCTGCTAGTCAAGGAATCTAGAGGCCTTATCAATCCATTAGGCATGAGGTCATGAGGGTAAAACTTCAACAGCTGGGCCTTCTCAAAGAAAAACAAAACATGTGTAGCTATACATTCCCTTAAGGAGAATGTAGGGTGTGCAAATGTACTTCATGGAAAAAAAGATATTTACAATATATACATTACACTAACAAAAAACAAATAATGGAAGCTTGCCTCTATCAAAGATGAACCTTTTGAAGGAGATGATCTCCCTCAAACCATAGTTGGAGACCTCACCCAGCTGCAACCATTGAAAACTACTACCAACATACATGTAACTATACAAAATGCTTACAAGGTGAAGGGTAACTTCGCTATAAATTTTTCCACTGCAAGGGAACCATATGATGCAAGTGTTAGATTCATCTAACACTAGTGTCTCAGCTGAACATACAACAAGAGTGATTTTTTTTAAAGATGGGCTAGCATCCAAGAGAAAACCTTCTATAGAGGGAAGAGAACTCACCTCACATAAGGATGGACCAAAGTCATAATTGTTGACCTCCTCAATACATGAGCTGAAACAAAAAGAGAAAGTTTCCAGCTCATATGGTGATACAAAATATGCCAAATATGTTTTTTGATTTGCACAAGAAAGACCTTCCTTATGCACCTCAAAAGAGAAACTTTGAAGCTCGAGCATACAAACAAATTGGGAAACGAGAGCATCACTCTCCAAAAAAATGTGTGGTTGCTCAATGGTGGATTTTTCAGCATGTTGGTTCCATGTCAAGTATTCTAACTTAGTCACATTATCCCTAACGCCAAAGGTCACATCTTCATCTTGAATGAAGACCTCATATTCAACATTGCTACATTTAGGGACATCAAAAACCCAACATACATCATAATTACATGCATTGATGCATACTTCATCAACACATACCTCAGATTTTTGAGACACTTTGGGTGAAGAACTAAATTCTTCAAGTTGTCTCTCTATTTTAATTTCTTCTTGGAAACAAGCTGCAACATAAATAGACTCTTAGCATGTAATGGTTGCCATGTCCTTTGTTTCCTTATTCTTATGCTGCTGCCCACAAAGCTCTTATTTTGGGGGTAATGATTTGACATTTAAACCCCAAAAAACAATTTCTATAATGTCCCAAAAGAGGTCCTCCACCTCAAAATTCCAAACCTCAATAGATTGGGGATCTTCATCCACAATAATCAGGGATAGACATGTCTGTTGCTGCTGCTTTTGTTCCAAAACCATGGAGTTGTCTTCATCCACCAAGCCAAGACCAAGTTGTTCAAAGGCTTCAACCGATGTAGGTATAGCTGATCTATCCTCCTCATATTCAACAAAACAAGGAAGGACATCAAAAGAGAGGACTAATTCCTCTATTGCATCAATTTTCTCTACCTTTTTAATGTCTTGTTGTTGCAACACTATTTAATCTTGAATTTTTTATTGCAACAAATCAAGACACTCATTATTAAGAGCACATGAAGGCTCCACAAGAACAACCTCTTCATTCCTAGCCCGAAACTGCTCCTTCTTTTATTCTTTTGAAAAATTAGGATCCCATACCACATGTCCACTTTTAAAGAGTGAAATAGGAAAAGAGGGAGCAAAACAGTCAAAAGGGAATTGAAACTCTTGTTGATGTTTTGGAAGGGGCTGCTCAATAGGAGTAAAAGGATGAGCCTCCTCAAGGATGGGTTCTTGTGAGGAATGGAGGCTCGCAAAACTTAGGATCTCCAACATAGAAGATCCTCTTGATGGAACAAGAGGTTGAATGGGAGTTTCAAGGGGCTAATTAGGATTCTTGAAACTAAAAACTTTTTGCTTGCAAACCTCTTGCACAATAGGTCATTCTAAAATGAAAGGAGGGATAATGGAAGCTTCAAGAGACTTGTTGGAATTCTCAAAACTTACAAACTTATGTTTTCTTACCTCCTCCTTAGTAGGATGTTCTAGAATGAATGGAGGTGCTTGTTTGAAACTAGGCACACAAGGGGCTACCTGAGTTTCAGACACTTGTGCTAGACAAGGGAAAGTCTGATTTTTTATTTCCTAGAAGTAACATCACTTGATGTACACTCTTCTTGTTTCCTTCTTTGTGCCTCCATCTACTACTCATACCCCCATTGAGCTTCTTTATTTTTCTGTTGTGCATAAAGAGCTTGATGGAAAAACTCATCATGTTGTGGGAAATAACCTTGCTACCCCTGATAGGATTGAGTAGCCCACTCTTCTTGTTGTAGGTCATAATCTTTTTGCCTCTTAAGCTCATCAATTTGTCTATTGAAATCAAGAAAAATGCTTGTGATTATGCTTGTGATTTCACTTGCACTTAAATTATCAAAATCTCGGGGCTAACTAGGAGAGAAACAAGGCTGATTTGCATAATGATGAGTCTCTTGGGGATGCTGATATGAATATGTAGGTGTCCACGAAGATCGAGTAGGGTGGGGTGCAGGGTGGTATGCATTTTGTGAAGATTGAAAACCCACAATAGTAAGGTTCTTTGGAATGAAATGGGAGGTATAACCAACCTGATATGGCTGATTGGGAGGTGCAAGGTTGGCATTATCATGGAATGGGGGAGTATACATATGGTTTCCATTAAAATATAACATTTTAATGCATGGAAAATGCCTTGAAAATTATAAAGGAAAGTAAAGGACTAACCAACCAAAGATTTTTGGTACATACCAAAAGAGTCACCCAAATTGAGTTGCAAAGTTGCTAGATGCTTGAAGAATGCCTCCAAAGGCTGACATGTTGAAGAGCGCACGAACTCCTCAACAAGATGAGCTAAAAATGGGTTGCTTGAACCAGTTGATTTTGAATGGAGTTGCCATGGTGTTTGATCATATGCCTCAAAATGAAAAATGTATTGAAGAAAACAACAAATTCTTTAATGGAAAGAAGTCCCATCAGGCGTGCCAAAAACTGTTGTCACATGAAATTGCACCGTACTAAGCATGGAGCTTAACATTCTAATGAAAGAATGGAAATGACCTCAAGGTGTGGGACCTTTGCACGTATGAGGTCAAATCTCCAGAGAAGGCTGGCTTCCTTTTTCAATCCCAATGCAATGTGCTAGTCCAACCCAGCACATGAAATCCTACCACTAATAGCTCACAAGGAAAAGGGGAGAAGGAAAACATGAAAGGGAAGAGAGATGATACACCACAATGGAAAGGTCGCTTCTTCCTAGCTAAGATTTGCACAATACATCAAAGAAGGGGACCAAAGAACTCACACATAGCTCTCTCTATTTGGTTGATTTTAGAGGCAAACATGTACGTTAGGGTTTGACAAGGCGCTGGAAGGAAAGAGAAAATTTTTCAACGCAGCAGTTGCAAACAATTTTAACACAACATGCATACATGAAAATGAAAACAAACACTCAAACATGAAGGTAATAAAAAAATAATCATACATACAAGAGGAGAGAACCAACAACAATAATTGGCTTCATTAATGTAAAGGCATATAGCCAATCTTTACAATGGTAGAGTGTGAAATATAGCCTATAAAAGAAAAACCCTAGAGGAGCTAGAAGAAGAAGAACCCTAAAAATGAATACATTGTTTACCTTTATAGATTAGGCATAACTGAAAAAACATAAAACCCAACCCTAACCCTAACCAGGGTTAGCAATGAAGCCTGTGGTGTGCAAACTTGAGCCATCCATGAAAATCGCAACCTAGGGCATGGATTTGAAAGAAAGTAAAAAAACGTAATAAATAGGAAAGGGTACCCATGAAATCCACTTGAGGAAGTGAAAAAATGCATTAATGTCATCCTTGAAGGCCAAAAGAAAGAAATCTGGTAGCTAGGAGTAGTTGCATATTAATGGCATTGCCTAAAAAATTACGACAAAACCATCGCTAGGACCTCACCATGTCAAGAGGACCAACATCTTGGTCTCACTGATATGTACCTTTCTTCCTGATAATGAGCCTTCATGGAATGTCGAAGGGACAAAAATTTATGTCTTGCTGATATCTCTTTGTCACTTTGATGTTGTGCTCTTGCCGATTTTCCTTTTGGTTATTTACACCATCAAAGGCACACTAGCATATCAAGTTGAGACACATTAGGCTCTCAATGATATTCATAATTCTTTCTGATACTACTAGCAAAAGATGTAGATGCACAAAGATATGTGTTGCCTCAGCATTCACCATCCATCGTCATCACCATCCTATATGGATGTTGAAGGGACCATCATCTAGGTCTCACCGATATTGATCTGTCCCTTTGATGAAGAGATCTTGTCGTCTATCGAAATGTCGAAGGGACCACATTTCACCTCACTCTGATATTCATCTCTCTCCAATGAGGAGCCTTCAGAGATTGGGCCTTGGGCTATCAGAGGTTAGGCATCAGGCATCACACTTACCGTGTATTGGGAAGAAGGAAAGAAGAAAGCACAAAGAAGAAGGAAGCGTCAGGTTTCAAACCTCATACCATCAGAGATTGGACATTGGGAGGGAGGCTTACCTTTGAAAGTCAGAAGTAAGGAGGAAGGCTTACCCCCAAAGCCCAAAAACATGACAATCATTTTTCGAAGGGAATCTATTGGGGAGACAAGAAGATGTCAAAGGAGAAGGTTGATGGCTGACACCTGAAAGGAAAGATGAAGAATGGTGAAAAATGGAGAAAGAGTGAAGATGAAGAGAATTCAAAGGTCAGACCTCAGACCATCAGAGGTCAGAGGTCAGACTGAATCCTTACCTCTTACCTAAAGAAGGTAAGAGGTAAGAGGTAAGCAATAAGGGTGAAGGCCAAAGGCCAAAACACGATAGGAGAAAGATGAAAATGGAAGAGGAGAGGAATTGGTAAGGGCTAAAGGGTAAGGTCGAAGGACAAAACCTGAAACTCTTAGAAGAAAAGGGGTAAGGAAGAGAAGAAGAAGGAGAAGAGCAATGGAGAAAGCATGAAGGTAAGCCAGTAAGTGACAGCTCAAAACTAGGTATGTGTAGGATCATGATGGGCCAAAAAGTGGCGATATGATGGGTATTTGTAGGGTATGTGGCTGACGACTTTTTCTTACCCAAAATTAATGAAACGAAAAGAGTTTTTAAAGGAGATTCTCAGCTTTCCACCAATATAAATTATGCTTTATTTTGAATTTAATAAATAATTATTATTCATTTTCTATTTGAATTACGACTAAAGTCCTGATTGATAGGCTGATTGAAAAACATCTATAGCTTTCAAACGCTATCACATTTTTGAATCCAAAACATGCATCACATTCTATGCTTCATATACTATAGGATTAAAAAAAAATGAATTTCATGAAGTTTTCACCAAGTTAAGGTGGTTAAATGTACAATTTTTTTATATTTTTTAAAAGTTGTAATAAAAAAAAGTCATAATTAATTATTTACTTGGAAAAAAATTACAAAAAAATATGCATCACATCGAGACATGAGTCCTCTACTTATATCTTAAATCTTATAAAAAAATATTATCATTTTATTGTGGTTAGGGTGGTTAGAAAGAAACCTACTTATTTTTTCCCTGAATTTAAGTACTACTGCATTGAAATTTCAAATTTTCACCAAATAGATTTTATTTAAAAAAAATAAACCTAGTAGTTTAGAAACTACATTCAATTTGCAACAAATTCTATTCTTACATATTTTTGAAATAATATAGATAACTTATTCAAATTTTTACGTCAAGTTGCCTAACTCTATTTTTTTTGAATTTTTCTCCACTTAAGGGCCTATTTTTTCCATGATGATCTTGCACATACCCAACCACAAAATTCTAGGACTTAGAAAAATTTAGGAAACCTCAAGGATAAAACATGCAAGATGGCCCATGTAGGATCTCTCATATTGGATATTAGTGATGGGTCATCTAACGGTGGCATGAAATGACAACAACTACTATCACAAAGGATTTTCAAAGTCCTATTGCTACCAAGGTTTGTGGGGCATTTTTGGTCTATGCTCTACATAAGCTAGTTTTTAGGGGCTTCCTACTATAAAATAATGAAGTATGATGTAATGAGGATAGAGTGGTACCAATTTCTTTAAAGTGAGAACTATTTGGAGGAGCTTCAATTTCTGGTCCCTTGGATCTTCTTGTCAAAGGTGATTTTGGTCCTTCATTTGGTAGCTCCCTTGGGATGGGAAAGGATGTTATATGTGACTCTCTTGTACCCCTTATGCTAGAAAATGGTCACTACACTAGTAGTCTTGGGTTGTTGAATGAGAATTCCACCAAAGGTGGTTTTGTTGAGGATTCTTTTGCTCATGGTTACATTGGGAATTCTATTGTTGGGTAGTCCCTTGGTCCAAAGGAAGGATAGAGATCTTGGGTAGATGTTCTTAGAGGTAAAAACTACTATGTTCTCTCTCCATCTCTTTATTTAGTATATTCTCTAGTTGATGATAGATGGCAACTTAGGCCCCTAATTTAGTTGTGGAAAGATTGTCTCTTAAGGTTTGAAAACACCCTTATTGGCATTTTTCTTCTAAGCTCTAGATTTAACATTGATATTGTTAGAAAATGGGTTTCAAGAAAGTAGAATCTTTGTGGCCACATTACAACTTTAGCTATGGAAAATGAGTTCTTGTTTTCCTCTTTAATTCATGAGGATTGTGCCTAGACTCATTGTATTCCATGGTTTTTGGACAAAAGTGGGCTCTATATTTAATTGGACATCAATATTTGATCTTGCATTAGTGTTAATTTATAAGGTCCCCATTACAATCAAGTTTTTGGATTGACCTTTGGACTACTAGAAAGTGGAGGTGTTGATAGGTATTGCCAATTTTTTGGCCAGCCATTAACTATTAAAGTAGTTACAAAAGCTAGGTCTCAATTGCTCTAGATGACATATTTTATGTTTATGCTAGTATGGATTAACCTCTCTCATCTTTGGTTGTTTTTATCTTCAAAAGTCTAGTTTCTAGATGCAATAAATATTTAGTTTACAGATTCTAAAGTTGTTTGCCTCATATGTCGTAGAATAGATCATTCATTAGTGGTGTGCAAATCAAAAATGGGTCACAAAAGGTTTGGAGAGAGAAGGCTTCATGCATGCTTAAGGAAATCAATTCTATATTTTAAATGATATCAATTAAGAGCAACCATGCTGGAGAAATTGGTGATGTGGTGAATTGCAATGTTGCAATTAAGGATTTCTCCCCTCCCATTGGATCTTCACTAAAAATGAGTCGAGAAATTCAGAGATGACAACCCCTAATTATGTTTGTGGTTTGGCATCCCCTTTTCCTTTCATTAAATACTCTAGGGCTGGTAGTCATGCCCCTAGAGACTCCATGGTTTGTAATGTTCTTGATTTGATAGTGTTATCCAAAAAAATGGTTGGTAAGGGCTCTATATTTGGACTTCTGGATAGGGTTGTGGCTAGAATCCAATCCTCCTTGGAGTCATTTGTCTTAATCCACTATTCTTTGTTGATTCCTAACTTCTATCTCAATTACATGTGTTCTTTGTAGCTGATAGGCTGCCAACTTTGTGTTGCTAGACTTGATTTTAATTTTATAGTGCAAGTTTATTGTTGCTGTTTAATTGTTCATTTCCTGCCATTATGCTTCTAATCTTTGTTGTTGTATCTTGATTATTAGTGAGGCTTCAATACCATATCTGAAATAGCCTTTGTAAAATAGTTTGGACCCTTTCAAAAATTCACCTTTATCCAATAACAAAAAAGTATCTATACCAAGAATACCGTGTAACATCTAAGTGACCAAATTTGATATTTTGATACCTATAAATTGCAAGTATACCACATTTCATAATAACAATACATTCATTGAAATTTAATATTGTAAAACAATTTTCAAAATTTAATTTTCTCAATATTGAAACAATGCATAAATAAAATACAAGAAATAATAGTTATTAGCAATTGGTAAGATATAAAAGCATTTAAGTTGCTCATCAACAAATACTAACTTTGTGCTCTTTGTAGCTGATAGGCTGCCAACTTTGTGCTCTTTGTTGCAGATAGGCTGCCAACTTTGTGTTGCTAGACTTGATTTTAATTTTATAGTGCAAGTTTATTGTTGTTGTTTAATTGTTCATTTCCTACCATTATGCTTCTAATCTTTGTTGTTGTATCTTGATTATTAGTGAGGCTTCAATTCTATATTTGAAATAGCCTTTGTAAAATAGTTTGGACCCTTTCAAAAATTCATCTTTATCCAATAACAAAAAAAACCTCTATACCAAAAATATCATGTAACGACTAAATGATCAAATTTGATAGTTTGATACCTAGAAATTGCAAGTATATCACATATCATAATAACATTAAACCACATAAACATAAAAAATGCAATACAAATTTAAATTTAATTTTTTTTATTATTGAAACAATGCATAAAGAAAATACAAGAAATAATAGTTATTGGCAATTGGTAAGATATAAAAGCATTACGTTGGTCATCAACAAATACTGATTCTGCCATGGATAAAAGGTAAAACTGGTTTTCATCTAAATTTACATTTAGACCACAAAAAATATTTAATTCTTACAAATTTAAGGCCTATTAACAATGGGTACGATTCAAAATCTATATCAATAAATACTGGTGGACCTTGTGCCATGTGGAAAGAAGAGCAATCCCCTAGTTGACATTGAAAGCTATTGTCAACCACTTCTGTTTTCTCAGCCAGAGCATTGACGTGCTAGATTCATTTTTCATTTAATGCCATTACTGAGCCACTCAGATGTATTTACAGGTAAAGATCTTTCTCTTTTCTTGGACAATTTTTTACAGGCTATATGCAGCTGACTTCACGGAAAGATAATGGTGTTGGGTGGAGGATTTAATGACCCCTGCCAAACCAGACATGCAACCTATCTCCTCTATTGGGGACCTGAATATTTATTCAATGTGGTATAAATCGTATGGGCTGAATGAATGAAAAATTTAATGAGTTGAGAGTATGCCCACATAAACGAAGTAATTGTTGTAATTGATCAATAATGTTATTGCAATGACTTAGATGATAATTTAGAGAAGCCTTAGATTTTGCTACTGGTTTTCATGAAATGAATGACAAGGAAGAAAAACATAAATGCCAACCGATTATATGGTAGTAATAGAAATATATCTATATCGAAAAAGTGAACAACAAGAACTATGTTTATCTAGATTAATGATTTGATTATAATAATAAATGATAACAATTATCAAATTTTAGATTTCACTAAATAGATAAGTATGAAGTTGAGATTATAAACTTATTAGGAAAAAGAAATGGAATAAGGTTAGAGAAGTGTGTTTGATTGTGGAAATTAAAGAAAGTTGGAAGTTGATTGGAAGAGGCCTCACTCTCACACATATTTTGGTAGTTTCTATCAATGACCATAATTGTTGGTTCCCCAAAGCATGTGCTCATTCCTAGAGGGTATGATCACATCCTATAGACACACTCTTGGTGTATGACATGCTCACACCCACTAGATGTGCAAGCATCATGTCTACAAGTGGTTGTGTCCTCTGTACTTGTCATTCAAAATTGTCTATTCTTGTCAACATCTATCTTTATTAATACTAGACCTACCAAATATTTGAAGAAAAAATTGCTTAGGGCACATGTAAGAGCTTGTCTAGTCAAACCCTTAGTAGGATGTTTTAGCAAAAAGTAGTTGAAGAGTTGTAGTGTGTTCACAATACTATGGTGCTAGGGTATGAACATATTGAAATTAATTAAATTCTATTCAAGGATATTGAAACAAAGTGTGGATACTTTTTTAGAATTTTGTTGTTAACATTTTCTATTTTTCCACATGCATTAGATAGAGGCCCTTTGTTTCATAAAGAAACCTATGTTTACTAAAAGTGGAAAAATATCATAATTAAATAATGTATATTACAATTTTATACATTTGGGAAACTTGGAAATTTACTTTGAGGTCTACAATCCTACAAAATTTCATGTCATGGCCACTCCTTTTGTTTGTCCAACCCCTACCTCAAAACCCAAATTTTTTGTGAAAAATCTATGAGCAACAACGATATGGCATCAAAGGGACCTTCATATGAGTGAAGACCAAAACCTTCATTGAAAGGTCCTTCATATGAAGATCCCTTTCATAAAGCATTTTAAGCATGAAACATTTGAAAAAAGAAAACAAGATGACCATTTGAACTCAAGGTCATGATGACATCATCTTCAAATGAAGGTCCTTTATTCAAAGGTATTCATAATTTTTAGTATCTTGGGCTCATTTTTTGCCCAATCCTAAAAATGGAGCACACTATTGTAGGATCACCCATAATTCTAAATGTAAAATAAAATCTGCAATTTGAAAGCATGTACCATTGTTGCAATAGTTTAGATGGCAATTTAAACCCATTGCCCAATAGAACATTATGCCAAGTAAATGACTCTAATTTAAAATTCTTGAAGAATCATGAATCCACGATCATTGCATGAGTAAAACCAAAACAAGTGTTTGAGTCTTAAGTTGTCCAAAAACAAGTATCTAGGGTTAGAAACACCAAGTTGTATTAATCACTTGCTAATATAAAGACCCTAGTAAAGAAAACACAAGGAAACTTGTGCCATATTGGGCTCCATGACCACTTTGCAATTGTTTGGAAGCATTTATCCCAATTAAAAGATGGGAATTGATTTTTAGGGCGAAGAGTTTGCACTTAAGGAGTGTGAAGATGGTGATCATGTGAATACATATGGCAATCTATTTGTTTTGTACAAGACTTGTTGTCTTCCTCACACAAAGTGCATTTCAATGGGATCACAAGGAATTGTTGCAATAGTCAACATTGGGGAAGAATTGTGCCGCATGTTTTATTTTTGCAACAATTGTGTCATAGTCAAATGCTAAGAAGAAATTGAAACATCGAGGCAATTTGAAGAATTTAGTTCTTAACTTGAAGTGTCTCATGGTTCTATTTTTTGTGTTGATGAAATGTGTATCAATACATGTAACAAGAAGGTATGCTAGTTTTCTATTATCCTTGATAGTAGTAAGGTTGGACTCAAGGTTTTCATTCTTGATGAAGATGTGACCTTTGATGTTAAGGATGATGGCATGCCTGAGTTGGAGTGTTTCACTTGAAAGGGTAAAAGTATAGATTTGTGTCATACTTTTAACAAAGAAAATGGGCAACACAAATACAAAGTTTTAGCTTCCATCACCTAAAAGTGATATTTATGTTATTGTTGTAATGGAAAAAGTAAGCCTTTTTCCTTACTTGGTCTGATAATTGACATAAAAACTAAATTAATGATGTCTTGGTGGGGTGTTGTAATGTGTTGTACACATTCACACTATTATATGAACTTTATTTGACTAAAGCATGCCTTAATTGATCCTTTGCAAGGGTGTTGTAACACACTTTCACACTTTTCTAGGATGTATTTACTTAATTAATCCTAATGGGCCCCTGTGCAATAAAATGTACATAATGTGTACCTTGTTTAAGTGTTGTAAAGTGTTATAAGGCACTTTCACACTTATCTAGGTGGTCATTAATTAATTGTGGGTAATTGGAGTAATTGACCCCCTTTAATTCAAATTTAAGCCTTAATTTTGACACCTCCTGAAGATCTATCCCAACAGTCATAATTTAATTAACAAAATATTTCATTGGGAAAAGTTCAGTCTTGGAAAATGGTGCCAGGAACCATTTGCCATTTAGGGTGAATGGGTCCTCCCTTAACAGAACCCCCCTTTTTCAGTTGATCTAGAATGGGTTCTTAGCCTTCTTTCAATCCCTCAAGGTTAGGACTTGGTAAATTGAACTAGGACCCATTGGCCCAAGGTGGTGAATGGGTCCTCCCTTAATGAGACCTCCCTTTTTAAATTTCATTTTGGTAGGAATTTAATAATGTTTCTTTCCAGATCTGGTGCTGGCCTTAATTGTTTGAATTTTGTGTTTAATCTCCTAATTTAGTATAAATAAGGGGCTAATTCATAAAGCATCTCAAGGAAGATTTCAAGAGTTTATTGTAGCAATTCAAGATCATATCATCATGGCAAGGGTTTAATGCATTCATGCATGTGGTTGAGCTAAGATAGTTAATGTTGCATTGAGGATCCATTTTCAAAAATCATTTCACATCCAAGATATACATTCTTCTTGGAAACTACATGCTAGTTTGCAGATTTGCATTACAAAACATCATCCAAGGTGATATCATTTAGATTATTCCATGTTTCATGCTTCAATTTCATTCATTTCATCATTTGGTTTGATTACCTACAAGGGGTTTGACTGAGGAAAACCCCCATTCCCTAACAAACAACAACTATTTCCTATCCTTGAGTGTGTGTTTACAAATTTATAGGTTGAAGATCAAGTGGAGCAAGACTTGGAGCAAAATTGTCAAAGTTGCAAAAGTTGTCATTTAAAGTACATAATCAAAGAATTGAAGCTATAAAATTCCATACAGACTTCCATAACTTGATAGTAGGGAATTTGAGATTGCAAACATTGAGGATCATGACCTTAAAATTAATTTTATAAAACCCTAAAAGGACCCATTCGCCACTGAAGGCGAATGAGTCCTCTGTAGCTCGAAAATAACAACTTTCTGATGAGGTACACAACTTTTTATGCTCTAAAAAATTCCCCCATAGTTTCTATAACAACTAGGTAGTATTTCTAATTGTTATTTGCATCTTATTTTACACATAATTGAGTGAAACACCTCTTAGAAAAATTGTGGTTCTTCATCTTGTTCATTAAACATTTTGTTGAACCCATTTTTGTAGGTGTTTCATTTTGGTGAACCTGACTCATTCAACATTGCAATATTTTGATTTTTGGAATATCTCATTGGAATCTTTAGATCTTGCATTCATTTGCATTTAGATTTGTATTGAATTAAGATCTCATTTAGGGTTACTTGTTTTGCATTAAAAATATTGCATATCATATAGGGTTTAGATTTGCATTGTGTTGCATCTCTCTAAATCTAAAAATTACAAAATCAAGTCAGTCATTTTGCATCTCATTTAGATATCATACAATTGCATTTCAAATTAGGCCTTGCATTTCATCTTTTCATTACATTTTTACATTGAATTTCTAGAAAATATGAAATTGAAGCTCACTGTCTTAGACCTGGAACTGAAAGATATAACTGAGAACTTGCAAATCATTAAAAAAAGTTTAAAAATACCTCACCAAGACCCATTCACCTTTACTAGAAAATAAGTCCCTGATCAGGTTTGATCTAAACATTCTGGTAACTAAAAAAACATCAAAATTCACTATAAAATCCATAGAAAAATCTCAAAAACATCTAACCAGGACCCATTCACCCTTATTGGTGAATGAGTCCTTGTTAGCTACTGCTTTTCATTTTTAGGACATTAAAATTTCAATTTTTAGCTTCTATTTGGTGCTATTACCTTTCTATTTAATTTTTTATTATTTGTTTCATCAATTTCATTGCATTTAAGCTTAAATTGCTTCATTTTAGTGCATTGTCAAAATTAAAAATTGCATTTACAACATTTCATTTTCAGTTTACTACATCTAAAAATTGTATTTAATTCTAGGTCATTTCAACATGTCATAGATTAATTTTCTAAAATGTTAATATCCGTCTTTTCCAAATTTGCAAAGAAAAAGTTCAATAAGCATGTTAGTCACTCATTCAATAAATTTCCTAGTTATGAGAGTCTCTTAGTGAAAGAGAGTCAAAGTGTTAATTCTTACCTTAAATCTATTGCCTTCCTATCTTTCTTATTTGTTGGAATGATGTGATAGAAGAGGATACAAGCATAGACAACCATGACAATCATAATTTCTTTTCTCCCGATACCTGTCAGGTGTTAGTGACAAAGGTATTCCAGTGAAAGAAGATGCAATCATGGAGAATCATGAAAGTCTTGTTTATCCTTCTCCTCCTCCACCTTGGAAAGATATTATGACACAAGACGATGAGATCATTGACACTAATGTACCTAGTCTCCATTCATCTCCCAAAAGCTCCCCTACTTGTGAGAATTATTTAGTGAAAGAGGATACAATCATGAAAAATCATGGAAATCACATTTATGAGGACTTGACATGTTGGTGTTAAGAGATACATTGATTGAGAGTTATGACAATCCTACCTCTCCTACTTGGAAATACATTATAGGACATTGGGATGTAGTTGTAGATAACCATGACAATCAAATTTGTTCTTCTCCTAATATCTCTTTTATATGTGAAGAAGATAGTTTGGTGTTAGAAGATACTCTTATTGGAACTCATGAGAATCTTGTTTATCCCTTTCCTAGTGCCCCTACTATTTGGGAAGATCTATTTGAAAAAAAAACCCCAACCATTGGTGATCATGAAACTCATAGTTGTTCTTCTCTTGAGGTCTCCCCTATTTGTGATGAAGCTACTTTACAAAATCTATTTGATGAACCTCTTGAAAGCTCCCCTACTTAGGTAGATATTATGGCACAAGAGAATGAAACCTTAGAGAGACAAAATGAAATCATGGAGAATCATAACAATCAAAATTGGACTTCTAATTTATCTCTCCTATTTATGATGAAGATACTTTTGTGTTAGAAGATCCAATTGATGAGAGTTTTGAGAGTCCTATTTTCCTCTCTTCTCCTAGGAAAAACTTATCAAACAAGAGAATGCCATCATTGATAAACAAGAAAATCCAACCATTGATCACTCCCTTACTTGTGATGAAGGCACTTTAGAAGAACCAAACATTGAATGTCATGAACATCTAGTTTGTTGCTCTCCTAAAAACTCTCCTAGTAGGGAAGATATCATGGTGCATGAGAATGAGAACATTGACACATGTCTTTCAAACAATAGTGATGTGGATTCCTTAGATGAAGATGATAAAGTGACATTAGACTCCCCTTTGCTAAAAAATCATGAAAATAAGGACACATGTGTTGAGGTTATGAACATTAGAGCTCCTTCGAGTCCTCTTAATTATTGAACCACCTAAGCCTTAACTTATTATTCATCCACACTCAACTTATCATTCATCCACCCTCACAACAACCACAAGTTCAAAATAAACTCGTGCTCATAGTAGAACCGCCTCAAAAGTAACTTGATGATGATAATGGTTCGTAGCAACCAAGTTACAATGAAATTGCTCATATATATAACAAGGTGTATAAAATCAAGACCGATCCTGAACTCCAAAGTTTGCATGTCAAGGCGGAAAAAGAAAAGCTTATTGAAGAGGTCACACAATTATTGGAAGATGCTTTGAGTTCCTTTTATTTTATACCTACATCTATGGGCAAGTACAAGATCATAACAAAAGAGTCTAAAAAGGGAAACAAAAAAATGGTAATGTTAATACAAAATTCAAAAGCATTCACTTCAACCACTCTAGAAGAAAAAACAACATACACGACAAAATTTGATAAAGCTGATTATGAGAAACCTCCCAACCCAAAACAAATGAAAAATATTTATGGAAAAGGTTACGAACTTATGAAAAAACTTGGGTATAGTGGAAAAGGATGTGGTGCTAGAGAAAAAGGTATTCATGTCCCTATAGATCCTAACACACAAGAAATGACTCATGGCCTTAGTTATTGTCCTTTGATAGAAATCAAACCATCAAACAAACCTTCACTTAACATCAACAACCTTACAAAAGATTCTTCCAACACAATTTTAACTTTGGTGCATCCTGAACTGATAGATACTACATGTGGGAATATCTCATTACATAGGCATCAAGTCCATACTTTTTCTACTCATTATAATCAATAACAATAGTTGCTACTCGTTGCCATGTAATAGTTGTAGGATCATAAGATACTCACTATTGCATGTTTTACATTAATTTTGAATCATTTCCTTTTTGCGAGGAGCAACATACCATCATCCATTCTAGGCTCATACTTGTCTCACACTAAGTGGGGGCAAGGGGTTAGGTAGCCTTGTCCTTGTATGCCACTTTTCGTTGTCTCTTTTGGCTAGTTGACCGCCTTCCATGTATATGTAAGAGAAAGTTTGGGATGTGAATGGCATGCCTTAAGTTGGCTCGCATGTGACATACTTTTCTTTCTAGGTTTAGCTTTATATTTGTGGGGGCAACCAACCCTTCCTATTTCATGACACAACTTATTTCAGAAACATATGACTTGGCATAGGGTTTTTTGAGGAAATCTCTCATGTCAGGACAAAATTATTGGATACTTTAAAGCAATTTCTCACAACAATGGTGTAGCAACCACTTTAAAGTGGATTTATACATCGATGATATCTTTTGGAAAAAATTTCATGGCGCGATTTTTCCTTTTTTCTTGTGACATGTCCTGTTCTTGGTGGTGTCATTAGGTTTGATGTCGTCCAAGAGTGTTCGATCTATTGTCATGGCATGATGCAAACAAGGCATCCCATGAGTGATGATTTGACACTTTTGACTTGTCCTCTCTTGGAGACATTAGGCACAATGCTCCCGAAGAGGAATATCGTTACACAAACAAAGAAAAATCCCCTTTAACAATTTTTTTACATGATATTCAAAATCATTTACAAAATCATTTCATTGTGATGCCTTATTGAGGTTACCAAGAGGATGAATTTGGTATGGTTAGTATGATGAGAAGCTGATACACTAGCATGACTTTGGATCATTATACGATGGGAAAACGACACACTGACATGCCTTTCTAACTAAACCACTTCATTGGGAAAACTCACCTAGTGGACAGACTGAGGTTCCACTACCACAGAGTGAGCAATGCATGTTATGGACAAACAACCCTATCTCACATTGCGTTGAAACTGTTATGCTTGATCCTTTGTTTTTGTTTATTTTTCTTAGCCTTTGATAAGGCATGAACATGTGTCTTTGTTATTGTTGCATACTTAAGTGTCTTGGATGTCTACTTTAGTGTGAGTTTGACATGGGGTCATCCTCTCACTAAAGTGGGGGAAAAATGTATTAATGAAAAAAGTAAGCCTTTTTCCTTACTTGATTTGATAATTGACATTAAAACTGAATTAATGATGTCTTGGAGTGGTGTTGTAATGTGTTGTACACATTCACACTATTCTAGGACCTTTATTTGACTAAAACATGCCTTAATTGATCCTTTGTAAGGGTGTTGTAAGGTGGTGTAATGCACTTTCACACTTTTCTAGGATGTATTTACTTAATTAATCCTAATGGGCCCCTTTGTAATAAAATGTACATAATGTGGACCTTGTTTAAGTGTTGTAAAGTGTTATAAGGAACTTTCACACTTATCTACGTGGTCATTAATTAATTGTGGGTAATTGGAGTAATTGACCCACTTTAATTCAAATTTAAGCCTTAACTTTGACACCTCCCGAAGATCTATCCCGACACTCATAATTTAATTAACAAAATATTTCTCTAGGAAAAGTTTGGTCTTGGAAAATGGTGTCAGGACCCATTCACCATTTAGGTTGAATGGGCCCTCCCTTAACAGGACCCCCCTTTTTCAGTTGATCTAGAATGGGTTTTTAGCCCTCTTTCAATCCCTCGGGGTTAGGTCCTGGTAAACTGAGCCAGGACCCATTCGCCCAAGGTGGTGAATGGGTCCTCCCTTAATGAGACCCCCCTTTTTGAATTTCATTCTGGTAGGAATTTAATAATATTTCTTTCCAGATCTAGTGTTGTCCTTAATTGTTTGAATTTTGGGGTTAATCTCCTAATTTAGTATAAATAAGGGGTTAATTCACATTGTTTCTTCTAACACAATCTAGCAAGCTTATGTGACTTCAAGTGATCAAGTATTAGAGCATTACAAGAGAATTCATAAGGCATCTCAAGGTAGATTTCAAGAGTTTATTGCAATAATTCAAGATCATATCATCATGACAAGGGTTTGGAATATAGATTTTTGGGACCTACTTGCTTTCTATCACTCCTAGGGTTTTTCACCTAGAAGGAGAAAGGTGGGCCAAAAATGCTTAATGTTTCATTCAAATTAGGATGTTTGTGATGTTGTTAATGCTAAATGAGATGATATGAATGCAGCTAAGCTATGAAACTGATCAAATATGAACGCAAAACTAAGATTTAAACTATGTTTGAAAACACATTGTGTAATGCAACAATGAACTAGAAAAGAATGCAAAACTTAACAGAAATGAACCAAACTGAAAGTGTGCACCTAGAATCTTGATGAATGCTAGAAATTGATGCTGGAATGTTGATGATGATGTTTCTCAAGCCAAATAGGACTCATTCTCCATCTATGGTGAATCAGTCCCTATTTTGATGAATTCTTTCAGAAACAAGATTCTGTCTGCAGAGAGCTGGATTATGATGAAAATAGTTTTTAGGCCCACAGATGGGACTAATTTTCCATGATTGGATAATCATTCCTTATTTAAGGATCTAAAAAGTTGGGGGTTGATTTTATAGCTTCAGATCTACAATTCTACAAGTTCTATAGGTGTCGACTTTAGATTCTACCGGAATTGGGTTTGAAAATGACTTTTTCTTGCTATTTTGACTTGAATGAAGAAGGGAAGACTTGAATAGCTTTAAAATGAAATCTTTATTGATTCTTAAGCTTCCAATGATCCTAAATATGCATACAAACAACACAAGAAAATAAATTATTGATTGTTAAGGCATGGGGGTTTGACTTGGTCAAATCCTGTTTAGATAATTAAACCAAAGTGATGAGATAAATGAATAAAACATGCAACAATGGAATAAATTACCTTGAAATTATGATTGATCTTGGATGTTTGCAGCAATACATGTAAGTTTTTCCCTTGAATGCTTTAGAATGCTAACTTGAAGACTTCTAATGGAGAAACCCTAAGTTGCTTGACTTGAAATGAAAGGTAGATGATAAAACAATGATGAGAGATGTGATAATGAGTTGTTAGATGTTGAGAGATGATAGATGGATGTAAAATGAGAGTAAAAATACTTATTTATAGACAAGTGTGCCTTAGTACCTATTCATACCTCATCACAAGCCGACATGAAACAAAAATAAACTTTAAATTTCACTTTTTCCTGCTCAAGGGTCAAAATGGGGGCCATATAGGACTCATTCGCCACACATGGTGAATGGGTCCCACCTGGATGGGACTCATTTTCCATGCATGGCGAATGGGTCCCACAGGGGCCATTCCAACACCTAAGAAGCCAAGGAATTAGGAAATAAGGTTTAAAATGCCATCTTGTCAGGTATTTGATCAATTAAAGCCTCAGGATGCACAATATGGGTTAATTAAGACCTATTTGTGATGATGTAAATGTTACATAGGGCTTGGGACACATAAATCAATGTGAAAGTGTAATTTAATATACTTTACAACACTAAAATGAGGTCCACATAGCCTAGAAAGTTACACGAATCAATATGAATGTGCAAGACACATTACAACACTAATTTAACTTTAAATTTACATTAAGAATCTTCCACATTGATGTGATAATGTATTTAAATATGTTTTATAATGTTGAATTAGGGAGAAATAGTTTTATTAAGTTTAGAAAAGTGTGAAAGCATCTTACAAGACCTTACAACACCTTTACAAGACGTCAATAAACACATGTTATTTGATTTGCAAGGGTCCAAGACCTAGTGTGGACACATAAAATGCTTCACAACACTAGATTAAGACCTCATTAAGTCCAATTAACCTCATGTCAAGCAAAGGGTCCTTTTTCTATGACACAGGGTTAAATGCATTCATGCATGTGGTTGAGTTAAGATAGTTAATATTGCATTGAGGATCCATTTACAAGCATCATTTCACATCCAAAATCTACATTCTTCATAGCCACTACATGCTAATTTGCAGATTTTCTTTACAAGACATCATCCAAGGTGATATCATTTACATTATTCCATGTTTCATGCTTCAATTTCATTCATTTCATCATTTGGTTTGATTACCTATAAAGGGGTTTGATTGAGGAAAACCCCCATTCACTAATAAACAACAAGTATTTCCTATTCTTGAGTGTGTGTTTACAGATTTATAGGGTGAAGATCAAGTGGAGCTAGATTTGTAGCAAAAGTTGTCATAGTTGCAAAAGTTGTCATTTAAAGTGCATAATCATAGAATTGAAGCTACATAATTGCATACAGACTTCCAAAATTTGATAACATGGAATTTGAGAGTGCAAACATCAAGGATTAGAACCCTGAAATCAATTTTATGAAACCCTAAAAGGACCCATTCACCACTGAAGGCGAATGAGTCCTTTGTAGCTCAAAAACAACAACTTTCTCATGAGGTACACAACTTTTTATGCTCTAAAAACTTCCCCAATAGTTGCTATAACAATTAGGTAGTATTTTTTATTGTTATTTGCATCTTATTTTACACAATTGAGTGAAACACCTCTTAGAAAAATATGGTTCTTCATCTTGTTCATTAAAATTTTTGTTGAACCCATTTTTTCGGTGCTTCGGTTTTTATATTAAAATTATGTAAACTAATGAAATATAGAAATATTAATGTAGTTTATGTTTATAATTCTTTATATTTTTAAAAAATTAGTTGGATATATTTTTTTTTATAAATTTAAAGGAAGAATTTGAAGTGCTGATTTTTTTTTTAAAAGTGAGGTAGAATGTTGGAAAAAAAATGAAGAAATGCTTTTTTTTCTAATTTTTTTATCCAAGTAGATTACTTGAAAGTCTAGTGCCTGGAAAAAAAATTGATGAAAGAAAAACAAAACAAAAAGCATATTACAACTGTAAGTTCAAAAAACACATTACAACTGCAAATTCCACACAAAAATGATTTCAAACAGATTAAATTAGGCAAGTTTCCAAATTCTTTAGTAATTGCAAAATTCAAGTTTTAAAAATAAAACAAGCCCGCAAAATACAAGTTTTAAAAATAAAGCAAGTTTCCAAATTTTTTATTGGTAGTGGCAGATTGTTCTGCGTCTCTTAGAGGCAACTTTCTTATATATATCGGAGAAAAGGATATGGAGAATCTGTTTTATAGAAAACGTAATTCTTTTAAAATGTATTTAAACAACAGCAAGGTGGAATGCTCTTTAATTACAATTTCAGCAATCAATTAATCTCTGCTTTAGAAAATGTTAACACAACGATTTATTGGGTCTTACATTGCTTTGCATTCGATTGTGCAGTGATATCACAGAAGAATTTGGCATATCAATTAGGTATGTAATCATATTGTATTTCAGATCAATAATATTTTGTGTTTGTATTATTTAATTTTGTGCTTCTTTCTAAATGATTCAAGTTTTCATTCATTTTCGAACTGATTTTTGAAGTTTACTTTTTCAAATGGTAAGATTTTATATTATAGAGGGTGTCCACCAAGAGTTATTAGATTCTTTTCAATTTAATCTCTCTGCTTTTAAAAATGTTATCAAATCTTATATAAATTTCATTGAATTTTTTAACAACAATATTTTTGTAGTTCCACATTAGGGTTTTTCTCTAAAATTTAGACCTGGTTTAAAACTAATGCAGAGACAAAGAAAACCCCTCACCGACACAATTCTCTCTTACACCAATTCACAGAATCCACAATTTCGCAGATTTCGCAGCCAATTTGCTTTTAATTGACAATTGTATTCAAATTCAAAATTCACAAATAATGAGAACAATCTGACTTCTCTATAATTAGAGCAATTCCTGAACAGTAAATAATTCTCATAATCAAATTTGAATTTAATCCTTTATCCATAAACAATATTGTTTATACAATTACCAATTTCCAAACAAAAGAACTAAAATTTCTTTATAACTTCCTCTGTTTTCCCACGGTCGCCTTTGTTAATTGCAATTTCCATTATTTTGCACAGCCATCCTTTGTCTGTAACTTCAATCTCAACAAAATTAACTCCAATCTTAGTAACTTTCCCCTCTACAAGCCGTCCGTTAATTTTCTGAGGTAGCTTACACAAATCTGAAAATAACAATTTGTAATATTTCGGTTTTAATTAAAATGAAAAAGCTAATTTAACTAATTACTAATGTTATTAAATTCTTCATAATATATATTAATATCATTATTTAATTAAAAAAATTACTTACCATAGAATTAACAAAAGCCCCAATTTAATATTAATTTAGCTGTATTGCCAGTTTTAATATTAACAAAGGCCTCAATTTAAAGATTATGACTTTCTTCACACATAGATAAAACTAATTTAACTGATTACTATTATTATTATATTCTTCATAATATACATTAATATCATAGTTAATTTAAAAAATTACCTACCCTACAATTAACAAAAGCCCCAAACCCTCTTTGTAGGGTCCCTTCTCTTTTTTCTTTTCTTTTTTTAATTGAAGAAGCAAAATGGATTTTACACATATTACATACACACTGCTGCAGCAGTAGCTACAGCAATATCAAGAAACCAAAATGTGAACAAAACTAGAAATGAGACTAGCATGATAGAAGAACTAGAAATATCAGCACAGCATAAAATCTGAAATCAAATAGCCTCCTTAATGAAATATGATTTACTCTCCAACATATATGGTGTCCTCAGCCTATCCAGAATCATCTGCAGGTTTATTAAAGCTTAAAGCCTTGGAAATATCAGCTGCAACCGCTGTAAAGATGTCCAATCCAGCAGTCTTGGCAACAAAGCCAACACCTACCCCATCTGGCCTGCCACCTACAACCACTCTCATATTTCCATAGATGCCTTCAGAGAACTGAAGGAGCATTGCACAGCAACGAAGAAGTAGCTGACTTGTATATGTCGCTGGAATCATCATCATGAGCATAATCCTCAATTGTACCTCTTTGGTAAAGGGCTCTGACAAAGCCAAAGAGCCAAATGTGGAGAGAACAGGCAGTCTAGAAAGCATAACAACAACTTTATTTGTTACTCCATGCTCATACTTGATCATTGGATGGAATTGTTGCAACTCTCCCATCAATTGGTTTTGGCATGACTGCAACAACTTGTTGAGCAAGCAAAAGTTGCAATAGAAGGTGATCAACAAGCACAGCAGTATCTTTGCCCATTATGTAATGCATCCATTCATTTACCACTAAAACTAAGGAATACAACTCCTTAGCAAATGACAGTCCCCCTAAATATTTGAAACCAGACTTATTGAAGCACTATGGCTGCTCACCACACGACACAAATACACCAATGAAGTTTTAGCAAATCCACTGGCAACTAAGCCACCAAGACAGAGTTAAGTGGGAAGATCAGGACAGCAGTGAAAGTTGTAGGATCATCAACCTAACTCAGATCCGCCACACCAGGCACCACCTTTGGACAGAACAGTGCATTGATTACTAATTACCATCAACTTCAAGATCAAACTCTCTGCCAGTAACTCCTCAACTTCTGAAAAGCTGGCACTGAAGCATCCCCTCAGAAAGCACTCTGTGGACACGTTCTGAAGCTGTATCCTGGTCAACCTTCATAGTGCACTGATCATCCATGGTCGAAAATACTATGCAGCTAAGGAATGAGATCCTGTTTTTTCTTTTCGAGAGAGATATTGGCCTGTGCATGTGGTAAGATCTCAAGATGAAGGGACAAATTGGCACAAATCATTTGGAATTCAATGTGGAACGGGTGGATGGTGCTGGAAAAAACAGCAAGACAACGCATTTTCCAAATGAAATTTAATATCACATGCCTGCAAGTGACAAGGGATTTAAAGGCACCAAGGAGAGCAGTTTTCCGAAACCATTTTTTAGGGAATAAGGCAGGCAGCGAGGTGAAAAGTGAGTGCCAAAGTTTACGAGCGTGAGAGCAAAACCAAAATGCATGCTTTATGGATTCCAATTTAGCACAAAAGGGACAAGTAAGAAGAGGGGAAATAAGCTTAAGACAACTACCAATAGGAAGCTTAATATGGAGGACTTTCCAAGCGAGGAGCTGAGACTGAGCGTCAACTTTGGACTTCCAAATTTGAAAACTGAGTTTGTTCCACTTGGACTTTAAAAAGGCACAATTCCACTTCTCATTAAGATGGGGTGAGATGGTGATTGAGGAGAGGAGGTGTTTATAGATGGATTTAAGAGGGAAAAAGTGGATGCTACGCCATCTCCAATCATTCAAGAAGTTGGCATGACAATCCATGGATAATAAGCTACGAGTATGCCATGCTTTCCACTGGAAAGTGGAGGGGTCCCATAAGTCTCTAAAACTGCGGATTCCTTTTTTGAAAAGATGCTTACCTTTAAGATTTTTAATAGTACCTAATGGGCTGCCATTTTGTTGCACCAAGTGATTCCAGCAAATAGAAGAGTAAGGAAAGCTAAGACCATGGCTTAGAGACTGATCAAAACAAATGAGATGTTTTGATGTGATTTGTCAAGCCTTCCAGATTGAATTGAATGGAGCAGATCCATGGACTTTGAAAAACAGGGCTAACAACAACTTGTCCTTCTAATTAACAACACTCCAAGGTTGCCCAGCTGAGGCAAATTGAATTCGATATAACACCAAATTCTTCCAGGGAGAATCACCCTCCAAAGCTCTCATTATCCATTTGGAAGTAAGACAAATTCCTTGTGTGTAAGGATCAATGATACTCCAAGGTTTCCCAGCTGAGGCAAATTGAATTCGATATAACACCAAATTCTTCCAGGGAGAATCACCCTCCAAAGCTCTCATTATCCATTTGGAAGTAAGACAAATTCCTTGTGTGTAAGGATCAATGATACCCAAGCCTCCTTTGTCTCTAGATTGGATGCAATGCTGCCAAGATGAAGAAGGAAACCCGTCCTCCTTCCTTCTGAACGGAAATAAATCATGGTTCAATCATCCGATATCTGGGAATTCCCTTTGGTGTCAGTGTTTCCCTCAAAGACATGTGGAACTGGTTTATGATTAAATTCAAAAACAAGCTCTTGAACTGGACTAATAAATTTTTATCCATGATTGGTCGGATTCAAATGAAAAACAAAATTCTGCTTGCTAATCATGTTTACATCATCATGTTGGTTGCCTTCCAAAACCTGCTACAACCAATTAACCTTTCTTTTACTTATGAAGACTTCTCTAAATAACTTTAGAGTGAAAACCTAATTCCTTTTGGTGGATTTAGGCTGTGCATGATGGAGACTTCTCTAAGTGACGTTTAGGCTGTGCATGATGAAGTTAGGGTCCCCCGTGAGATTGTCATGAGATCTTGAGTATAATACATGAATTATATTTCAAAAAGAAACATAAATTTCTGAGCTAAATCAATGATAATATTAAAGCTTCTGTGCTTTATTGGTTTTTTTATTCTTATTTATTTTATTTTATTATGCTTTGGAACATTGTTAGAAAAATTCCCTTTTCAGCTCAGGTATTTAGTCTCTAATTATGTGACAATCCTTGAGGAAAAATATATGGGCGTACAAGCAGAACAACTCATTTCACAAATGAAAACCATTTAATGATCTTATCTCCATAATTTTATTTCTTTTATATCTGTAAATTATTATTTACAAAAATATTTTTCTAGTGTAAACAATTTTATAGTTCAGCCTTTCTTTGTTATTCAATCATTTTATAAATTTTAATATTACATTTGTAAATTTTTTTCATCAAAATTTAAATTATTGTTCTCTACTTACAAATTAATGTTTTTTAAGAGATGCAACAAAAATTAGTTTCAGACAAATTAATAAATTTAACAGTTCAACTTGTGTTTTATGTACAATCTATTTTTTTTTTAAGTTTTAATTGTATTTTATTACTTTAAATGAATTATTTATATTGTTCTTTCTTAGGTAATTTTTATAATTAAATAATGATATTAATGTATATTAAGTATTATATTAGTAATATTATTTACAAGGTCTGATATTATTTTTTCCTACCTTAGAAGAATTTTTTCCCTATTGAACACCGAATTAAAATTTACATTGCCATAGAGAAGTTTGGAATCTCACCAATTCATAAGGTATGTAATTCAATGAGTTTTCAAGTATAGATATGTTGCTTTGTATTTCTTTGGTTTAGTTTGAAAAGAGGGAGAATAAGAATAATTTGTTTATAATTATCTTTTAATAAGATTAAAATGTTACTTTTAATTATATATTTTTTATTTATAATTATTATTGGTTAATATTTAATTTAATATTAATTTTTAAAATAATAATACAAAATAAAAATATATTAAAAATTAGTTTAAATACTTTCTTTTTGTCCTATAAATATATATTACTAAATATTTTATATTAATTTTTAATATATATTAGTTTTAAAAATAACATTAATTTTTATTATGTATATTTTTTCAATATTTAATTTTAATGAGTTTTAGAAATAACATTAATTTTTTATTTTAATATTTTAAAATAAAACTTGAATAAAATTTTAAATATATTTTAGTTTAATATCATGCTTTATTGTTTTTTTAAATAAAAGAGGGTAAAAACTTTATTCCATCAAAAGAACAATACAAGGATAGAATACAAACAAAGCAAACCAGGCCCAAGGCCAATAAAACCCATCAAGTAACCCAAAGATACAATCTCATATCAACAGTAATAAGATCCTCCAACTCCTGAGACAGATACTCAAATATACCTCCCCAATCATCCACCTTCCAATCACCACCCTGATCAAATGCCCACTTGGCCAACCCATCAACCACCTTATTCCACTCCTGAGGGATATGGAAAAAGGTAATAGAATCCATCACTCTCACCAAGGAAATGATCTGCCTAATCACCACAACCAACTACCAACTCACCCCCTCTAGTTGATTTTTATTTAGTAAATCAATCACAACTTGGGAATTAGACTCACAAATAACCCTTCTCCACCCAATAGCATAAGACCTTTTGATAGCCACAAGAATAGCCAAAGCCTCCATGAGATTGTTTGATTGTTTCCCATAGAATTCTGAAAAGAACTCCACAATCCTATCACTATCTCTTCCTATACCCCCCACCCCACCAGGACCATGGTTACCTCTAGAAGACCCATTAGTATTAATCTTTTAAAACCCAGTGTTTCGTCTCCCACCACCACCCAACCCACTCTTATCACATCCAGATAGCCCTATATTCTAAAAAACCCCATATCTTCCAGAGAAATGGGACTCAAAGGATCACACTTAGCCCTAATAGTCTCCTGAAGAACACCCAGGATTCTCAACCACACTTGGCACACTTGCAACCTCTTACTTAAAAAAGTCATATAGTTACACTCCAACCAAACTTGCCAAATAATTAAGGTAGGTCTAATTACCCACACAATATGGAGAGAAGAAGCCTTAGTAGAAGGGCTCCCCAATTGCAACCAAAATTCATCTAAAGAAGAGACATGCCTACACGGATGATTCTAGGAATTCCACTAGAAATGTCAAATCTCTCTAACAAAAGAACATTGAAAAAAAATGTGAGGCACATTCTCATCACTGTTAGAGCACAACAAACACATGGAGGGGTCTTGAAACCCACACTTCCAAAGGTTCTCCCAGGTCAAACATCTACCTCGCATCACAAGCCAAGAGAAGAAATTACTCTTGGTCCAAAAAAAATTATTCCAAATCTACTTCCACCAAGCAACCCCCAAACTTCCATACAATTGCTTGTCAAGCACCTGATACCTAACAACAACAGAGAACTTTCCTTTCTTATCTAGACACCAAGCAATGACATCCTTATTCGAAAGAGAGTTACAAAATATACTCTCAAGAATCTTGGCAAGCTCTTGATGATCCTCCCTCAATCCCCCAGGAGGCCATTCCTGCAAGTTCTTCCACCTATAAACAGTAAATTGATCAAGAAGCTGAGGGGATTTATAATCCATCACATACCTCCAACCATACTCCAATTTTTTTTTACTTAAATCCTGAAGATGAGGGTGAGTGACCAAAATTGGGGGTGTCGATCCCAAGAATCTGTCCAAAAAAGAGCCTCTGAACCTTTATTGCAAATCCAAAATAGCCCTTTCTTAATCAACTCAGCACCCCTTTTTAGTGTGCTCCAAACCATAGAGCCCTTACCCACAAGAGTGAATCGAGGAACCTCACCACTATCAACATCACCCACATATTTAAAAGTGAGGATCCTAGCCCAAGTATGTTATTGTTGAGTACACCAATGCTAATAGAGTTTCGTAGCCAAATCCTGCCCATTTAGATAAGTCTATCACAACCTAAGATCCCCTTCCTACTTCAGATGACACACATCCTCCCACTTCACCAGGCTCCATTTCTGTGAAAGGAGATTACCCGACCAAAGAAATTTTTGAAAAAGATAATTTGAAGTCTCTAATGAAGTTGGACGAAGCCGACAACACAAAACACCTGTACATCGGAAGCGCTTGAACCACTGACTTAAGAAGAGTAACTTTTCCACCAGTAGACAACCATCTACATGTCCAATGACTAACCTTCTTACAAAATTTATCAATCACATCCTGCCAAAACCCACTCAGAAGTGAGCACACCACAATAGGAATAAGCTTAGGAGTATTGAAGAAATAAATAGAGGACTTGCTCTCATTAATGCTCTGCCCCAAAGCCTTTAAGTAGCAATCCAAAGAAGCCCTCAAATTAACAACCTCCTCCACTTTGGCAACCCCTATCAGGGCAGTGTCATCAACAAAATGTAAGTGAGAGTGAGTCAGAATCCCATTACCCCAATGCCACCCTTGAATCAAGCCATGCTCCACACGAGACCTCAAAAATCTGCCATGCCCCTCAGCCATCAAGATAAACAAATAAAGAGACAGTGAATCCCCTTGATACAGACCTCTAGAAGCCCCAAAAAGCTCCAAAGGCTTCCCATTAATGTGGACCGAGAAGGTAGATGAAGTGACACAACTCCCAACCCATTCAATCCAATTGCTACCAAACCCAAAATCCTTCAAAATATTGAAAAGGAAATCCCATTTAACACAATCATAAGCTTTTTCCATATGCAACTTAATGAACATATCCTTTTCCTTGGAAGCATTCATAGAGTGCATAGTCTAAGCTGCAATAACAACCCCATCAAGAATTTGTCTCCTAGCCAAAAACCCTCCTTGCTCCTCAAAAATAAACTTGTCCAACCATGGCTTCAGGCGTTCAACAATCAACTTAGTAATAATTTTGTAGGAAATATTACATAAATCAATTGATTTAAAAAGATCCAATGCATTAGCACCCTCTCACTTTAGGATAAGTGCTAGGAAAGTAACATTCATGGCTTTAAGCATTTCTTGTTCCTTTGGGACTCTTGAACAACTTCAAGAAGGTCAAGCTTGATAATCTCCCAAAACTCCTCGAAGAACTCAATATGAAACCCATCAGGTCCTAGAGCTTTTCCTTTCTTCATTTGGAACACAATAACCTCCAACTCCTCTAGAGAGATCAATCTAATAAGAAAATCATTCATGTCCCTCGTCACCAAAGTAGGAACGCACTCTAAGATATACTCATCTTCCACGCTGGCTAAAGGGGGGTCTTCAGAAAATAGAGTAGAAAAATATCTAACAGCTTCCTTTGAAATCTCAACAATAGAGAAAAGAAGATTCCCATCATGTGACTAAATAGAAGAAATGGCATTGCCTTGTCTTCTATCTTTGACCGAATTATTAAAGAAAGAAGTGTTCCTATCTCCCTCCTGAAGCCACTCGATATGAGACTTCTACTTCCAAAAGACCTCCTCCCGAAGCTCTCATTCCTCCACAATTTTCACAACCTCGACCTCATCCCTACACAACTCTTTTGAGATCCCTTGATCCTGAATTTGACGCGTTATGGAATCCAACTATTCATGAGCATCCCTTTTAGCTTGAAACACATTGCCAAAGTGGGACCTATTCCAACGCTTCAACATATATTTAATAAATTGAATCATTTTAGTAAAGGAGTAGATAGAAATGCCGAAAGCTAGTTTTCCAACACTTTACTAGCCTAAAAAAAAATCATGAAGATACCCATCACGAAGCCACATGAGCTGGAATCTAAAGGATTGCTTCTTCTTAGAGAATCGAGAAAAACAAGTTGAAAATTTGATTGGCCAATGGTTCAAACCCCACCAATCTAGGATCTTAGAGCTAGTCACCCACGTGTCACCAACCTAGAAACGGGAAACCAAAAACCTATCCAACCTTTCAAAGATAGCGTCCTTCCCAACCCTCTTGTTACTCTGGGTAAACAACCCATTCCTAGGCTTGATGTCCACCAAATTCAAACAAGCCATATTATCTCTAAGGAGCTCAAAGGAAGGATCCAAATGACTAGTACCACCATTTTTTTCCTCCAAAGAACAAATAGAATTAAAGTCCCCGACCAAAACCCAAGGAAGAAAAGGCTCCAAAGAACAAAAATACTTAACATGCAACCACAAGTTAACCTTACCCAAGAAATTTGTAGGAGCATATATGTTAGAGAAGAGGATCTTCTCACTAGACTCAAGACCAACAACAACAAAGGAGATAGAGTGTCAATCAACAATCCACCAAAAAGGAGAAATTTAATGTAGGTCCCACAGACAAGCGAGGCCCCTAGAGCTACTCAAGGCTTCTACACACTGACAGAACCTGCGACCCCAAATTTTGTTTGCCAGGTCCACCATACTAGCAATTGAAAACTTGGTCTCTTGCAAAAAAACCAAGTCAGGAGACCGTACCCTAATTAAATCTTGAATAGCCTTTTGTCAAGGGATGCTATTCATACCCCTTACATCCCAAGAAAGCACAATCATTGAAGATTCTGGGAGAAGTAGGCATCAATAGTCCTCACCGACCATAATTCCACCAAAGTTTCCATGGCTAACTTAATTTTTTCTTGATCCTTCTTCCTTCTAGATTTTAAAGGATTCTTCGTAAGGCTCTTTTTAAGGGGTTTCTTCTATAGGCTTAAAGGGGTAGAAGAAGCCTTACTCTTGCCAGTCTCCTCACCACCTTTCTCTGTTCCCGAGCCTGGACCAGAAAAACTAGATCCCAAAGAAATTTCCTGCACCAATGAGGAATTCTTCAACAAAGCATCTGAGGTAGGAATACTCAAAACCATATGAGTTTTAGGGCTCTTTAGTAGTGGTTGATTGCCTATAAAGTCATGTTGATCCTCCAAGAGATGATCCATAGTAGACCCATTTGCAACCTACATATCTCTAGGAACACCTTCCTCCTAAGCTAAATCCTCCAGTGCATCAAACTTGTTAAATGTTTCATCCTCCTATCTGTCTTTGAGAGTCCTTTTCCAACCCCTATTTCTATTATGGGGCTTATTTGGGACAAAACCATCCTTATCCATCACCACCCCTTACATAGGGGCTTTACCTTTATCCAATTTCTAAGTTGATTGTGAAGAGGTATTACCGATACCAAAATTGTTGACAACTATGGGGCACTTCCGTTGAAGATGACCATACTCATGGCAGATACAACAATGGAAGGGAAAGGTATGATAATACAACTATTGAGTCCAAGAGGTAGATCCAATGCTCATATCAATTGAGTTTGACAACTGATTATTCAGATCAATTTCCACACAAACACCAACATAAGAGAAAATCTTCTTACACAAGGTTTGTTGTGAGGGTCCAATGGGCTTACCAAGTGTTACCTTTCAACTGGATAATCTTTTTCTCCTTCCCATTAGGGGAGACAATTCCACCTTCTAAAACATCATTTCTTTTATAATCATTGTCTTCAAAATAGATGTGAGCAAAGGCTTCGACTTTCTCCAAAAATTCAATAATTTGATGATCATCATTAAACACTTTCCAATGATTTACATTGTCAAGAACACTAGGTTTTTACACCATTTCAATTCTATAGGATTCATCTTTGAAATATGGATGTAGCAAGAACAACGACGTTGAGACTGCCAGGGAGTCAAATCTAGCATTTTGTTCCCTGGGAACAAACTCAATAGAAAAAGCATCAAAATATTCTATACAATCCCAAACGTTGTTCCTATAATGTTTAAGCCGACCATTTTTCACCTACTTCACCACTAATTCTGCATCTCCTACAACCCTGAATTGTTTGATACCCTTTTCTTTGGCTACACTTAGACCAAGCAATAGTGCTTCATACTCGATCGTATTATTGGTATTAGAAAAGTCCAATTTGAAAGCAAAGGGGAACTTATAGCCATCAGGCGAAATCAAAAATACTCTAGCACCTGACCTGACATTAGCACAACTTCCATCAAATTCAAGCGTCCACAATTCATTGACCAAATTAGGGCTAATAAGATTCAAAATTTCCTCTCAGTCAAAAGTGCACATATAGGTTCTTGGTCCTGTTTCAACAAAAAAAATATCTGCTCTCGAATCGCCAAAATTTAAGATAGTGAACTTGGCCTTGGGTTTAGGATTCAGACATATTTTCTTTCCATCCAAAGATATTAAGTCATGAGACCAATCCATTTGGATTTCTTCACCCAAATCCTTACAAAAAATCCTACTCAAAAGCATACCATGACTTGTAGGAATGTTAGCAACTAATATAGTCAGTTTCAGCCTTTTTTCAGGAAAAGAAGCTAGGGCTACTTGAGCATCTTTGATTTGACCTATAATAGGAATTGGGGATCCATCCATGGAATAACATTTTCCTTGTGAAGAGGTATAAGATAAACCTAAGGCTTTAGCTATTTGGGTAGACATCACATTTTTGGAAGCTCCAGAGTCAATGATACAATTACTTAGTCTAAAACCAACAATGTATAATGATATATAGAAAGGTTCTGGTTTCATGAATGGGTTTTGTGAGCTTTAAGGTTTATCTATAGTATTAGAGAAAATCTGGTTCCTAAGGTTGGCTTCATTATCATCAGAAATTTGAGCATTACATTGGGATGGTGAAGGCTCTTGCTTAACATATTTCACCAACATATCTAGTTCTGAGGGAGTCTCAAGAATTCAACTTGTGAAATTTGGATTTTTGTATTCTTGCAGGACTCAACTATATCAAATGAACCAGAAGGAAGGGTAACATAAGATGAAGAAGATGGTACCTCAACTTGTACACTATTGGGAGCAGTTTGTTCTTACTTTTTCTACCTTGTTAAAATGTACTTCGGGGCTGAAGATGAGCCACCCTAATCAACCTTGGCATGTTGTGCTCTAGTGAAAATAACACAATTTGGGTCGTCAACTCTAACATATACATCCTCTCCAGCTTCTTCCTTTGATACGAACTCAAAGAAGTTCATGCCAACATCATTGGATGAGTTGGGCTCTTCTACATATGGTTCTACAATGTGTTCATTTGTTGAAAGCATTTGCATGAATCTAATCATCTCCAGACAAGTAGCTCCATCATCATCTAAAGTTAGATGAAAATTACAATGATTTCGCTTACTGGAAGAAGAAGGACCCTCAATTGCCAGCCTTTGATTTGGAGTGCTCAATGAAAGTGTTTTGTTGGGAGCTCCTTGATAATTCATTGAAACATCTTGATAGGGTGTTTGTGAGGGACCCTTTGTCATTTGTTAGTTAAGAGTGATTATGTCATTGGCCAATCTCTAAATGACTGGGTCAGTAGAATTTACTGGTGAAGGTCTACCCGTTTGTAGTTCTTTCTTCCATTTTCTAGAGACAATCAGATCATCCTCTATGGACACAACTCTATCTTGTGCAACAACTACATTAGTTGTGCCTTCTCTTTTAGTAATGAACCTCACATCTAGTGGAAGAGTGTTTGCTTTCAACAATTCAGGACCAGGCCTCATGTTCACAGTAATTCTGTTATATAACTTATTAAACTTGGCCACAAAATACCTCATTGACTCATGAACCTCCTTTTTAATTGAACCTAATTGAGCAACCATGACTTGATCATTTTCTTTAGACTTAAATCTGTTCTCAAACCTCGTTCTTAGGGTAGCCCAATTGTTAATAAGGAAATTGGGAAGAGAATAAAACCAGTCAGCAGTAGCGTCCATGAAAGATTCTGCAAAGAGCCTCATAACAACATCATGTTGTATTGCAAGAATGGATGAGGTGCAGCAAAGAAAGCCTTCATATGCTCAGCGGGAGGAACTTTCCCATCTCCACTTAATTTGGGCATAATCTTTCCCAAACCTTTGGGTAAGTCATGAAGTTTTGCACTAGCTCCAAAGGTTAGAGGACCTATGATGACCTCCCATGGGACCAGTTGGGGCTGTGCCATTACTAAAGGAAAATTTACTTGTGTAGGAAGGGTAGTGCCGCACAAAAGAAGACCTTGGCAAGATACCTTTGGAACCCCAAATACACTAGGTTTAGGAGGAGAAGGTGAAGATGGTCTGCTGATAGTCTTAACTTTTCGGGTAGGTGGACAATATGAAAAACAACGGTTTCTAAGTGTAGACACCTAAATTTGGACACTTACATTTGGTCAAATTTATCCTTTTTCATCTAAATATCCCCTTATTTACATTAATTAAGTAGTATTACTATTATTTAATTAATACCCCTAAAGTCCTCTACATCCCTAAGGTATTTAACTAAATAATTAAATACTTTTATTATTTATCCCACCTTACCCCTTCTATCCCATAAATTAAATAAATAATTTCTATTTATTTAATTTACTCCCTCAAGTGTCACATCCTCCATCACTTCACATAATCCTAATTCACCTCCTAATCCCATCATTAGGTATGTGTACATTCTTAATCCATAATTAGGATGTGTCACATCCTCCAACTTTTGCAAGTTGGCTCCTAATCTTCATTAGCCACCTAACTATCCTCTAATCATTGATTAGCTAGTCTAATCAACCCCTTTGGTCAACTCTCCTCATTCCCTAAGGAATTTTTAATTCCTTTTTGTCTTCCCAAGGTCCTTTTGAGGAATTTTTAATTCCTCTCCCATCTCCCAAGGAATATTAAATTCTTTTTCACTTTCCCAAGGAATATTAAATTCCTTTTATCCTTCCCATGCACATTAAAAATTAATTTTTAATTCCTTTAGTCAACTCTTCATCTTATCCCTTGATCTTTTATCCTCTTTCAATCTCCAACATCCATTTGATCTTCCTAGGTTAAATGGCTAGCACTTAGCCATTTTGTCTCACTCCTTCCTGCATTCTTCACAATCTCTTCTCATCCAACCCTAATCCTAAGCACTCATCATCTCCATCTTTCAAGCTACCCATCTTGTATCTATATCCAAAAACCCTTCATCCTTGCATCTGAATCAAGCTATAACAAGTCATTATGCTACCGAACTCGACGTAGAGCACACATATCAAGCCATCAACTGGGGCAAACAACTCCATCAAGCTCAAACGAGGTAAAACAAGTTTCATTTTCTTTTTCAAGTTTGAGTTTCAACTTAAGCCCTAATCTTGAGGTGTTGTTTTGTGTTGTTGCTTCCTTTTCATTTTGTTTATTTTTGCATCTTTAACCCTATCATATTTCTTCCTAGTCACTTCTTTGAATGATTTGGGCATCTTTCCCAATCTAACCATCTCAAATAAGATTAAAAGATAGGAGCGAGAAGAAGATGGTTAGATTGGGAAAGATTCCCCAGTCATTCAAAGAAGTGACTAGGAAGAAAGATGATAGGGGTGAAGATGAAGATTAGGGATTTAGGATGCCCCCTCAAGAGGACATACGAGTTCAAGATAACATGGGTGTGCTCTCGAAATGGATGAGGTGATGTGAGAGTAGATGGGGAAGATGATGCAAAATGATGGATAAGAAAGGATGACATAAGATGAAGAGATAAAAGCAAGCACAAATGAATTCAAGGAAAAATGTGATGTTGCCCCAGTCAAGCTACAAGCCAAAATGGGTTGATGATGGGTGGAGTGCAGTTGTGGAGGGAATGATATATCCCAAAACAACACAAAAGGATAGGGAAGGATACATCCCGATGATGATGATGAAAGTGATGATGAAAGTGTTATTGATGTGGGAAGGATACATCCCGAAACAATACCAAAGGATAGGGAATAATACATCCCAATTATGATGATGAGAGTGATGATGAAAGTGTTGTTGATGAGGGAAGGATACATCTTGAAACAACACCAAAGGATAGGAAGGATACATCCTGATTATGATGACGATGATGAGGATTGGATCAAGGCTTGTAGCAAGGCTGGGAACGAAACCAAGGATGCGATTAGAAGATTTGTGCTAGATTGAATGGATGAGGATTGGATTAAGATGTGAGATGGATGAAAAAAATGAAAATGATGAAGGAAAGGATGCTTAGAATAACCAATCTATATTATTCGAAGAAGATCAAAAAGTGGATGAAATGATGAGGATTGATGAAAAGATGCTTAGAATAACCAATCTATATTATTCTAAGAAGGTTGAAGAGATGATGATATGATGAGGATGGATGAAAATATGCTTACAATAACCAATCTATAAATTATTCTAAGAAGATTGAAAAGAGGATGAAATGATGAGGATGCTTAGAATAATCAATCTATATTATTCTAAGAAGATTGATGATATGATGATATGATGAGGATGGATGAAAAGATTCTTAGAATAACCAATCTATATTATTCTAAGAAGGTTGAAGAGATGATGAAATGAGGAAGATGGGGGAAGTGAAGGGATGAAAATTGATATGATAAAAAGATGAGGAGAGTGATGAAGGATGAATGGATAGTAACAAAATCAAGCAAGTTAATTGTTATGTGTTATGCTGCCATGTAATGAACACTAAATTTGATATAGCATGAGATGCCATGCACCAGGGTATGAAGAACCAAGGTGACTTTGTATCACATGCATTGGACTGACACAACAAACACAAGGTTTTTCCAACATCCCAAAGTCACAGGGGCTTTGGTAGGGCCAATATTGGAAAACCACAAACACAAAGGATGCCCTAGCGTAACACAAGACCACAAGGATCTTGGTGGGTACTACACGGGACAACCAAGAAGACAAAAACAAATAAAAGATCAAGATATCCCCCTATACTTACTAGTCAAAGCACACTATGATATGAGGGATCAAGGCAACCATGACGAAGTATGATAGGGAGCTCAAATGATAAACAAAAAGCCAAAAGCATCAAAAGATCACAATCAATTTCAGGCGTCCTTTGCCATAAGATCAAGAGGGTGGATGGGATTGATGCAATTTGTTAGGAAGGATACATCCTATTAAGACCAAGGATGGAGACTAAACTAAATGATCGACATGACACATGATATTTGAAATTGATTGGGCCTTCTGACACTAGTGGATCTCATTTGTTAAGAACCAACTAGATAAGGACATACTTGACGACACGACGCAAGACAAAAGACACAAGACTAACATACCCTAAAAACCTAGGGCCTCAGGGGCCAATCAAAGATTAGCCTTGCCTATGTGAAATCATAGAGCCTTCGTAGTTCGATAAAAGACCATGGATAAATGATGCAGGAGCATCCAATGGTGTAAGGGCAATCTTGCATCACCCAAAAATAGTTAAATTTCAAGTTTCTTGGTTTTTAGATGTTTTTAATTTTTTGGATGCCCTTTTTGTCATAATGAAATTCCCAATTTACGGTTTTTATTTTCGGTTCCTGGGTTGAAAGATATTGCAGTTTTAGTTTCCTAGATTTGCACTTGAAAATCTTCTGAGTTAGATTTGAGGCACTTAGAGCTCCCGGATGGGCCCTGAAATTTGCCAAAATCAGCATAGAAAATTTTGAGTGTGTTATTGACTTCGAGACCTTTCCAACGGTTCAAACGGTTCATGAATTGGAGTCCCAGATCAAAAGTTATGGCCCCGAGAAGTTGGTGCACTTTCTAGAAGATACAACTGCAAATGCTCTTTTGAAATTTGAACTTCATGTTGTAAATTTTTGACGCCAAACTGCCTAAACTCAAATTTGAATGTTGTTTTGGCTCCAAACTAATGAGGAGCTCTATTTATGGGCAAGTTTCTAATTTTTTGGTAACTTTTTGGGGACAAGCTCGCATATTGCGAAAGGGTGATTCTGTAGCCTTCTATAACTTGCATGTGTTGTAAAACTTGGGGATTTGAGATCCTCTGCATGTAAGAAGCTCTATTTTTGAATAATAAAATTATTCTCTTGTTCATGGGTTATTTTCTAAGTCTCGGGCTGCGCCCTCATCAAGTGGTATCAGAGCTGGTTTTCTTGAGCATGTGGACATATCACCGATCATGAGGCAGTTCGCACCAGGACCGTGGTTGTGGGTCAAGGTCAAGAAAGATGCCTCCAAGAGTGATGCCTGGTAGGCGTGGTGGTGCCAGAGGTGGTCGAGGCGGCATAAATGCTGGTGGAAGAGATGCACTTGTAGCCCTCCAGAGACAGATTGATGCGTTACAAGAGCAGTTGAGAAGAGGGTTAAACCTGAGGGAGGAAAGTGAGGATGAAGGAGAGGAAGAAGGTTCAAATGTAGAAGAGGAAGAAGAAGCAATTGATCAAGACCAAATGCGGCTAATAAGGGCCATTTCAAGATCGGAAAAGACCTAGAGCAGAAGTCCCTAGTTATTCCAAAAGTCTGAACCCGGATCGACTGATCAACGAAGCTAGAAGAATATTTTGAGTATGAGGAAATAGAGGACCCAGATCGGTTAAGTTTGTGAAAATGAAGCTGAAGGGCCATGCCGTATTTGGTGGAAAGAGGTCCAGTTGGAAAGAAATCGAAGAGGAAAAGGAAATATCACCAGATGGGATTGCATGGTAGAGAAACTGAAGAAGCAGTTCATACCAGTGGACTACGAGTTAGATCTGTTGAAGAAATTGCAAGGGTTGAAGCAAGGAAGCAGATCTATGAAAGAATATACTGAATATTTTCACAAGATAATCATCAGAACGGGTCACACAGAGGCCAATAAGGAGAAGGTAGCCCAATATCTTAATGGGTTACGACCAAGCATCAAGAGGAGTTAAGCCTAGTCAATGACCACCATTGAGGATGTGTATCAGTTTGCTCTGAAGGTGGAAGAGAAGCTGAACAAAAGATTTGATGGCAAGCAAAAAGGACGAGGAGGTCAAAGTGGAAGGGGCAAGTGGAAGACCTTTAGGAAGCCAAAATGATGATGAAAAGAAAAGTGAAGATGTGGGTACCAGCCGAAGCTAAAGGAATGACAACTTCTACCACCCTCGTGATCAAAAAGTGGTGATCAAAGAGGTAGAGGATGAGGGAGATATGGACAAGGATCTGGAAGAGGTGGTTTCAGAGGAACATGTTTCTAGTGTGGTGAAGAAGGGCATCGAGCCTATGAATGTCCACAACACCAAGGAAGGGCAAACAAAAGGCTAGAAGGTTGTGGAAGGGTTGCACATGCACATGAGGAGGCCCAATCTAAAAATTTAGATGATGCTGAAAGGGGAGAAGCCCTAGTGATTAGGAGAGCCCTAGTGACTGAGGAAAAGGAACCAGAACAGAGGAAGAATCTGTTTCGCACAAGGTGCAAGTGTGAAGGAAAATGTTGTGATGTCATTATTGATGGTGGGAGCACTGATAATCTGGTGTCGAGAAGATGGTCACAAAGTTGAAGCTGAAGAGGGAAAGGCACCCGCATCCGTATCGGATTGCCTGGTGCGAAAGACCACAAAGTTTTGGTCAATGAGCAGTGCCTAGTAAAGTTCAAGATCGGAGCTACCATGATGAGGTACTCGTGATATCATCCCCATGGATGCATGTCACATGTTGTTGGGGAGGCCGTGGCAGTTCGATAGGAGAGCTATACATGATGGCCATGCAAACACTTATTCCTTGACAAAGGATGGGGTTCGTCACAAGTTGAAACCCCTGAAGGAGACCGAAGAAAATGTATGTAGTAGTGCTAAAAAAATTTATGTAGATGGAAGAAAATATTTAGAAGGTATGAAGCATGAGCATATGTGTTATGCATTGCTTCCTAGAGTGAGTAAGGAGGATAGTGAGAAGGTTCCAGAAGAAGTTTCTGGGATGTTGGATGAGCATTTCAGGATATTGTTTCTGATATGAGTGGATATTGTTTCTGATAATGTACCTGAGGGTTTACCACCAATAAGGAAGATCAGTCATTAGATTGACTTGATTCTTGAAGCTAGTTTGCCAAATAAGGCAGCTCATAGAATGACTCCAGCAGAAAATGAGGAGTTGAATAGACAAGTTCAAGAGTTGTTGAGAAAGGGTTTGATATGGGAGAGTTTGAGTCCATGTGTCGTACCTACAGTACTACAGTCATGGGTGAGGCATCCACTTATCTTGTTTAATGTGAACCTACCCAACCCACTAATTCATTAATTAGATTATCTCTTATTAAAAAACTCTCCCATGGGTTATCTAGGCCGTCCCTTTGTGTGTTGACCCCCATGGAGAGCCACTCTCCCTACTATCATCAAGACAACCCACATAACATCTAGGGTGTATCCACTTGCACAAAGCACCAAAATCACAAAACCATATACATATGTGAGGCTGAACCTTCTCACACAAAGACCACATCATAAAGCAAAACAATGGTGGAAGGTTACAACCGACATGAGCTCAATACAAGAATTAAGATCAAAAGTTTCACAAGGAACCAAATATGAAAATCCAATATGAAACAAACATCCCTTAACCTCTAGAAGCCTAATTTAAACAAACTACCCATGAACTCCCGTTTGAAGGTAAATCAAAACATTATGGGTTCCAAGATAATCTCAAAACATGACTACAAGTAATTCAAGGCATAAAATTAGATCCTCATATCAAAACTAATACAAGAAGAAGACATAACATCATGGAACCATTAAAAATCATTCTTTTAATATCAATTCTTACATGCAAATATATACATATAAACATACATACATACATATATATAAATACAAGTACTTATATATATATCAAATACAAGTGTTGTTAAACAAAATTTTTACCCTATCAAATCTAATACAACCAATTCTATTAAGTAATATAGATTCATGGCTAATATATCAATCATAAAATGTGCACTTGATGGACTAATCGAATCTAGACATGTAATTCGCCTAAAATCAAAGAGACACCCTCTATCAAGTCAAATGGTTATACCTAAAAGTCAAAGGCTAAAAATACAATCTAAGGAAATATGCTAGCAGTAAGAACAAGCGACGACTGGGACTATAAGTGATGCTAAATGAAACAATTTGAAAATAGGTGACATTAACAAAAGCAATACCCTAATCCATACACAAGCTACATATATATGTTCATCACCTAAAACAAATATGAGTTTTGGCATAATATTACAGGTTCTATTAAGTTTCAGCTATAAGGATTGAATATCAACAACATAAGAAATCAAATAACAAAAAGAAAGTTTGCACTGCATAACTATTGAATGGTGACTAGGTTCAACATGGAAACTTTGTGGCAAATGATAAGAGAAAATTTAAGGAGGCATCAAATCGAATGCTATGATTATAAGATCAAAGATCAATGATATAAAATCATATGTAGTAAAAAAAATTAGATGCCTCCAACAAAATTGATTGGCATGTAAATCAGAGGTTGTCAATTAAACCAAATCCTCGAACAAAGGATAAATATAGAGAGTTCTTCTAAGGGATTTGTAGACAACACATTTTATTTTTGTTTCAAAGGAAATCACAATAACGGAAATCGCATTTTCAATTATGTCATTCAACCATGTAATTACTTCAAAACAAAACAAAGATAGAAATTTAAAGAAATGAAACTGATTTTAAAATGATTAACACGACAGGAGATTTGATGTCAAATACAACCTTCTCAACTTGCTACTCAACTACTTCAGAACCCCCAACAATTTTTTAGTCAACCCAATTCAATATCCCAAAACAAATTTTACAAATGATTTCTTGTGGACTTAGACCACCGTTCAAAAACAAAAAAAAACTGAAGATCCAAAAGCCTCTCCCAAATGATCATTATTAAAATCCAGAAAGTGATTCGAACAAAAATCAAACAATAATCACTTAGTAAGACAAGTTTCTATTTCGTAACCAGTTCAGAGCCATGCATGGGATCGCACTCACTTTTTCCATTTTTTTTTACTTTGCTTTAACAACTTGTTCGAAAATATCCTTTAATTTATTTATTTTAAGTTATATTATTTTCACTTGAATATTTAAATTCTAATGATAATAAAATTAACAATTATCATTAGATTTAATTATAATAATACTTTATACAAAATAATTTAATTTAATTAATCATCAATAAACCATATACTATCTATTTTCGACACTGATTTATTTAATTATTTATTTTAAATTTCAAATTAGTTTAAATTGCGTTATAATCAATTTAATTTAATTAAATCAATTAAACAAGGCACACAATAATAATTTCACCTCAAGATTACAATTAATAAAATATTTAAACAACATAATTAATGAACAACTACGTAACATTACAAATCATCCAAAAAATGATAAACACAAACCTGGAAAACTAGGTGGAGTCGATGCCTGGTACTTGCAATCTGCAAAAAATAAATTGTCAAGCTATATATATATATATATATATATATATAACCAATCAAACACACTGTGAGAAGAAATTGCAACATAATAGGGTACTCGCAAATGAGTAATGCTACACTGTCCCTCCCACCAAGACCTTAAACAATAATCCACATCAAAGGACAACAATAATTACATTATAAACAACATAGATCAACCAATAACTAGATGCACAACAAGCATAGTCATATGTCCACATGATACATAGCCAAATTAATTCAAACACACGACTAACTCCATATATCCATCATAACATAAACATCAGTCAATAGTGCTATGATCATCAAAGTCAGATAAACTATCCTCCAAACCAATCTAGAATGGTGAAAAAAGCATCAACAAAGTCTTAAAGTGCATAATATATCATAATGAGTATCCATCTAGTGAAAGGAACATGGGTATGTGGAGGATCATGATGGGCCAAAAAGTGGCGATATGATGGGTATGTTCAGGGTATGAGGCTGACGACATTTTTTTAACCCAAAATTGATGAAACAAAAAGGGTTTTTAAAGGAGATTCCCAACTTTCCACCAATATAAATTATGCTTTACTTTGAATTTAATAAATAATTATTATTCATTTTCTATTTGAATTACTAAAGTCCCGATTGATAGGTTGATTGAAAAATCTATAGCTTTCAAATGGTATCACATTTTGTGAATTTGAAACATGTGTCACATTCTATGGTTTGCATACTATAGGATTAAAAAAAATGAATTTCATGAAGTTTTGACCAAGTTAAGGTGGTTAGACATATGAGTTTTTATATTTTTTAAAAGTTGTAATAAAAAAATCATAATTAATTATTTACTTGAAAAAAAATTACAAAAAAATATGCATCACATCGAGACATAATTTGTAGTCATTCCAAATAATTTACACATGAAATTGCTACAAATGTCAATCCAATTCTTTCGGTATGTCCTATATCAATTGTGGATTTTTGTAGAGTTAATCCTTGTGACTTGTGTATTGTTAGAGCCCAAGCTAATCGTAATTGTATCTATTGTGTGCTACCCCTTTTGATCACTGCAATTGGTATTGTACATGGGTTTCGATCATCAAAGGTATTCTAGAGTAACTATCAGATTCAACAAGTACATACGTTGGTGGTTGGGGTGGTACGGTTTTAGGTGTATATAAATTTTTTAATACATATCCAAGTGCTCCATTTACAAGTCTTGTTTCTATCCATAAGTTGGATGTTAACATCAATCTTGCATTAATAATAAGTAGTAATTCTATATCAAATTCACCATTTGCACCTCCTTCAATGGCACTAAGGCTTCCAACTTTGGTAGCAATGCTTCATGCAACTAGATTTGATAATGTATATCATTTTTTCTAATTATGACTGTGAACATTGTCATTTGTTAAAAATAAATGAACAATATTTTCAAATTATTCATTCTTTAATGCATTCATCTTTGCATTTTCTCTTGTCATAAGTAACATCCAATCATCAATTGTAGGGTTTGCATCTTTGATATTTGTTAGAATTTCACAAAAAATTTGTTAGTCTTTGTTTTTTTCCATCTTGTCTAAAAATGTGATCCAATGTAACAACCATTTTGAATTCTTCCCATGGTAGCTTTTCCCATCTTCTACTTTCATATGGAGCTCTTGCATTTACTAGAGGTAATTTTGCCAAGTATCCAATTAAAATCATAGATATGTATAAATTAAAAAATAAACATATTGTTTATTATGTATTGCACAAAAGGAATTATAAAAAAATTAAATAAAATGATATCTAATGTGAAGTAAAGAATGTTAGCAATTTGAATTGAAAACTTACCTCCAAAACTTTGATTAGCATTTTCTGGAAATGCTTGTTGAAGCCTAGAATCTATGTTTTCAAGTAACCTTTCTCCAAGGAAACTCATTTCATCTATCAATATGTATTTGACATGTGATATATCTTCTTAGAAATTTGTAAGTCTTGTCCCTTCTAGTTCATTAAAATCTCTTATTGGAATTCTTAATTTTGAATGAATTATTGAAGAACCAATGTTGAATGCTTCAATTTCTCTTGGCGTGAGTAGAAGTAGAGGAGATTGATTGGGAAAAGATAAATTTTTGAGTGCTTGAGTAATGACACCAATCACATAAGACTTACCTGTTCATGCAGTTCCTTGAATTATCATGTAGAGTGGTAATGTATTTTCATGTGACTAGTAATGTGATGTGATATTGTTGACTACTTTATGTCATTGTTCACTAAGATTTATGTAGTCAACACATTGTGGAATATCGTCATAAATGAGGCAACCATTAACTTTCATGTTAATAAAATTTATTGTTTGATTTGTGTAATCGTCACCTTCAAATCCTTCACACCAATTTGTCTGTTTGTCTATATCTCTTCTTCCCAACATATCTATCTCTAAAACTTGCAATATTTGGCCATGATGAAGTCAAGATATAATTTTTTATTCATTCGTTGTAGTGGTTCCTTGAGCATTGTAATTTTCTTCAAATTCAAAGTCACTAATATTTTCATTATTTTCTAATGGTATTGTTCATAAATTTCATTGATTATAATTGAAGTTATCCCACTTTGCCACTATGGATTTATTTTCATGGCCAATATCCCTTTGAATTTCTGAAAATGGTTTCTAAAGTGATGCAAAGTGGTAGGGAAGCAACACCTTTTCCAAATGCTTCTCTCAAATACTCTATATGCACACATCAACTTCACTATTCCCCTCAACAATGTAACTTGACCACTCAACTTGCTCACACAACCAAACATCTCAATAGGAATTGGGGATGATTTGGACACTCTTCACACAACACAACATGACCAAACAAACAGACCTTGAACCCAAAAACATCCATTCTTCCATTGCTCCTACACAAGTCCATGCAACTTTGCAACATTCACCAATAGGACAGTGAAAATAAAAAATGATTAAAGGAATTAACTAGAAAATGAAAGATGGTTTTAGAATCCTAACACCATCCTCCACAAGTTCCCAAAATCACAGGATCAAACACCCAAAACAAATGTATCAAAAGATTGATTTACAAGCCATAAACAAGGCTTAACTAGGCTTGTACAAGGAAGCTTTCAACTTGTCAAGGCACACCCCAACACCCCTAATTCATTTAAAAGAATCCAACAGGTTCCCCAAGACATGTTCCATGCTTTCCATCCATTCTATTTCCTCAAGTACTTAGAAAACAAAAAAAATGTATTCAAATGATCACATTTTAGACTGTACAAGGAAAAAACCAGACCAAGGGCATTGCATAAATTTTGCAAACCTCCATATTTTACTCTAAAAAAAATTGCAACATGAAGAGGGGCCCTAAATCTACCATTCCACTAAGTTTCATAGTTTTCCCACAATGGAAATGGGAATTACATCCATTTTGGTGACCAAACCCTTGTTTGGTAGGATTTCAAACCCTCTAGTAGTAAAATGGATGTAACTTGCTCAATTCTTAATGAAATTAACTCAAATCACCGCCAAAAGAAAGAATATTCTCCCCTCCATCGAACCATATGCATTATAGGGCTGTACAATTCTACTCTAGGCCGTACCAATCAAAAGAAAAGTAAAAAACACTATAAAAACTAGAAAAACAGAGTTTTCTTCTTATTAAATGCTTCAAAACTTCAATTCCTTCATGCCTCAACCAAAAGGAGGCTATTTAAACATGTTGTACACCTTCCCAAACACCCTCAACTGATTTTTGAAGGAGGGAACCATTGGTTTTTGTGTTTACATCATTAATGGTGAAATTACATCAAATTAACAACATGACAACTTTGCATTTTTTGAAGCAACTTTCAATCCTATCACCCTAGACCTCTAAAATCATTCAAGTGGCTTAAAAAAAACCTTATTAAAATATTGAAACTACAATCTTTCCTAAGCATATACAAATTGATTTTTTTTTCCTTCAAAGGCTACATGACAACATTTAGTGCAAGATTGCATTTTGTTACATTTTGACTCAAAACTCAAAAAAAAAACCTAAATCTTACTCAATGGTCTTGATTGAACTTATTAATGACAAAAAGACTCAAAAATACCAACAATAAGTAACTAACTATCATTCACCATCAAATGAGCACAAATGCAGGATGAGGTGTAAGTGCTCTTGCACCATAAAGTATCAACTCAGAAAAGAAAAAATATATCCATTTATCAAAGTCATGTGTAGTAATCCAATAAAATCTAGGAAACACTCATATGATAGCTGCAATTTTTCTTGTATTTCATTTGTTCTCTCCTTTTCTTTTTCGATTGTATATCCATGATTTTTCCACGTTGATAAGTGATACAACTTCCTTACTATAAGGCATTATTTTGTATGCATCAATAAATGATATCGTATGTTCTTTATTATTTTCATCATTTAAAATCACACATTTCAAGACCTAATTTGATACATTTAAGTTGAAAAACCTTCTACTACTCTCTACTAACAAAAAATCTAAGAGCATGTGGCTTGTTTCTTGAGCTCCAAAATCCCTTTCTATTATTGTTTCTGTGAGAGGCCTCTTATAAGCTCTTGCAGCTAAATCATCAAAGTTCTCTATGTTTGCTAAACACATTAACATATGGTGGTACGTTTCTGAGCTCTTTTTTGCTTTGGTTGCATACTTTACAATATATTTAATTACTGCATGTTTTGATAGAATAGGTTGCCAATCAATATTTTCTCTCCATAATTGGAATATGTACATATTGTGTGTGTTCAACCTATCATCATTTCTTAATGGTGCAAATATTTTTTTACCATTTTGTATATCTTCATATACTTTTTATCCATCTAAATTTAATGACCATGGAGAATTATACCTTCAATTCAATTAACAAACAATTTTTTTTATAAATTTAATACTTTACTACAACCATAAATTGTATACATTTGTTCAAAGAATAAATATTTAATGTTTTAATTATCCGCAGACAAGTTTCCCTACTTTTTTCGTTAGAGATGCATCCTCTCTACATATCATGTGTCTCTCAACAATGTTTAGTATCTCTTCATAGTCAATGCAAAAATTTGTTTCCATGAGTTGTCTAGTGTTTTTAAGACATGGATGTTGAAATAAATTATAGAATGTCTGCAATGTATAACATAATGTATGAATTGATAGTTTTTTTTTTTTTAAATAGATATAGATGACAACACAATGTTTAAAATTATTGTGAACATACTTGTATGTTTCCCTGTTGCATATCTTGTCTAGGATTCCATGCGTGAATAATATAGTTGAAATAAGTTTCAACATTTCTTCATTTTTCTTGATCAGTCCAATCAATATTGTCAATATTTGGTGCTCCTTGCATCCATATAAATCCATGAACATGTGTTGAACCTCTATGTTGCCACTCATATCTACACCAAAAATCTTTGACATTCATACCTTTTCGTAGTATCTCTTTCCTAAAGCATGTGTTATGTAAATGCATTCATTGTGTAAAAATGTGAGGGTAGTCGATGACATTTTGTCTTCGCCATGTTTGTGCCTCTTGTGGATTAGTAGGTGTTGTTCCAGGAATCAATGCATTTAAATCTACCAATACAAATGAGTTGCACTCAAGGTAAAAATTATTGTTGGTGTGCCAATTTGATGAAGTATGTCTAACAATTCTTCTCAACATTTTGTCGAATATGACTTGTATCTCTCAATCTGGTTCCAAATTGCATCAACTTGTCTGCAAAATGAGAGTGTGGCATATTTTCCATGTTTTCACATAGATCACTTATCATTATAGGCATCTCTTGTAGAATTATTTTAACAAAAACTAACGATGAACTTTGTGCATGATGCCTCATAATCATATTCATCATGTAATACAAAAATATTGGATGCTTATTGAAGTGATTATCTCTATAACAAAGTAAGTGCTTGAAACATTCATAAAGATGTACTCTCCATAGTCATGGTTCTATCCAATCACATTTTCCATTAGGGAATAATGTTGGAAATGCCATATCAAACAAACCTTTTGGCACATATTCATTTATTGGAGATCCTCCAATGGTAGGCTAGTGAATGAGCAATGTCAAATTTGTAATTGGATTGTTTACCCATGCATAGATTAACTCCATTTATTTTTGTGCGTTTGGTGGTTTTGATGCCATTGATGTAGTGTGATCAATAATATCACCCCCATGTATTTCCATCAATTGACCAACAAAAAAAATCTTGTTGATATCTGAATCAAATTCCATATGCACTATTTTAAGTTGCTTAAAAACATTTTGATCCGAATTAGTTGATATATTTTCGGGAGCGTTTGGATCAATTGTAACATCATAATAGAACTTTTCATGCTCAATTTTGTATTGTAGTTCTTTATATGTCTTCTCTGTTAACTGTGAAATTATAGTTTGTGCCACATTGATCCTTTCTTTGAACTATAATAAGTGGAAAATATTTAATAGGGTGCGGTAATTTTTTTGCCATATTTTCTATATTTTAAGGAAAACTTATTGTGTGGCCTTTATATTTAAATTGACTACCCATTGCATGTGTGACTTGCAAAATTGGATTGACATGTGAAATCAACATTTCTTCCACTTGAGTGAGGTTTACAAGTTCACTTGGTTGAGGAATAGGGTCCATATTATTTGCATACAAAAATCTATTATTTCATCTTTCTTGTCTACATGTATTGCAAATTAGGCCTTGGGGCATGCAGAAGAATTTTATTCGAATATAGCACTCTTGGAAAATATCACATCGTTGGTGACTCCAACTTATCTATATGTTGATGAAACACCATTTCCATTCTTCTAAAATCAGTGCCAAGTAATCTATTTGGGTATTCGACATTTTCTTCATATGATTCTGAAGTAGATTGGAAGTTTTGTTCACCTAAATTTTTTCAGGGTTTCTGCAACATATTTTGTTGATCTAGAAGCCACTTCCTCGATAATAATTTGATGGTTTTTTTTCTATTTTAATTCCTTGTATGTCCCCTCTAGTTGATTATTTTATTCCCTCCCCTCTTCTTCTAAATGCAATTATTGTTCAAATGTTTGTTGATGTGTATTTTTGTTAAAAGTAGTGTGTTGTGGATCATCTACTTGCCTTTCCTATCTTTGTCAATTGGATTGTGCAACTTCCAGTTGTTATATTGTTACTTTTGATTTTGTTTATGTGTATCTCTTCTTGTTTTCATCCTTACATTGTCATCTCTACTCATCCCTTTTTGCATCTCTCATATTCTCCTTTTGACATTTTTGGTGGTCCCATTGATATTCTCTTTGGTGCTGTTTTCTTTTTACCTTAGATTCAAAAATCTTTTTTGGTTGACCCATAGCTATAATATCAATGGCATACAATGGTTTAATTGATCTGCAACATTCAAATTTACCACCATTTATAGAATATACAATAATTATTGTTATAGTTAAAGTTATGTTGAGGGTTAGGGATTGTGTCAAGGTTCGATTCACACAATAAAACATGATGATAGAAAAAATAAATTTATATATTATTTGTAATCTCACAAGACATTTGGAGTATGACAATGTAACATCCTCCTTACAAGTCAACAACTAAATATTAAGCATTCATCATTGAAATTTCACAAACACATAAATAACTCTTATTTTATATTATATTAGAAAATAAATGAATAAAAGCATCTACATTTTCAAAGTTAGACAATAGTTTAATTAATGTAGTATTTAAATCTAACATAATTATATATAATGTAAAATAATTACGGTTACATGTAGAGTTATGGTTATGGTTGGGATTAGGGTTTTTGACAATTATTAGAATGGTTAAGTAAGAGGAAATAAATTTGTACCCAAAAAAAATTAAGATAATTTAAGAAATAGGAAGATAAAGCATAAAGTAAGTTATTAAGTAAAGAAAATAAAGCATTAATATATAATTGTTTATTGAATAGTAACTGTAATAGAATTGTATTAGATTTGATTGATAAAGCTTTTGAAACAACTTGTACAATAGTTTAATTGATGTAATATTTATATCTAACATAATTTATTGAATGTAAAATAATTACGGTGACAAATAGAGTTATGGTTATGGTTAGGGTTAGGGTTTGTGCCAATTATTATAATGGTTAGCGAAGGGGAGATATATTTGTACCAAAATAATTAAGATAATTTAAGAATTGGGAAGATAAAACATAATGTAAGCTATAAAGTAAAGAAAATTAAATATTAATTAAGTTATTAAGTAAAGAAAAATAAAGCATTAATAGATAATTGTTTATTGAATAGTAACAATAATATAACGGTGTTACATTTGAGTGAGAAAGCTTTGAACAACTTGTTTATTGAATAGTAACAGTAATATAACTGTGTTACATTTGAGTGAGAAAGCTTTGAACAACTTGTTTATTGAATAGTAATAGTAGTACAACTGTGTTACATCTTATTGAGATAGCTTTTAACAACTTGTACAATTAAAGTAGTAAGCCTTGCTTAGATTGTTGATCGTAGTATAATTCCTTCACAAAACTGCTAAAAATAGCAAGTTTGTCAAATGTGACATGGAATTTTTCAACACTTTCTTTCATAATTCAAACATTTTTTGGTTCAATTACATGAGGATAGGAGCTTGTCAGTTTGAGTTTTTCAACAAGATCGTTACATTTCTGTATAAGTGACACTACCAATTTATGAATTTTAGTTTTTGTAAAATCATTTGAACTCATTGAATCACTTGGAATTAGTGGACTTGTAACAGACTGTTCATAATCACCACTATCAATCTTGATTATATCAATTTGTTGGTTAGGATTTTCCATGACCTAAATGAATGAGAGGAAAATAAAGTATAATTCAAAAGAAAAAAATATTGAAATATTGAAGTTGTCTAATACTTAAGAAGACAACTCTATTTTTGGACATTTAAGAAGAGACGAAATGACTAATTTAGACAATATGCCAATGACATGGAAAATATAAGTTTTGATAACTTTAAAAGCTTAAAAGCTTAATTTAACTCATAGCTGGTTGTTTTCTCGACCAAGAAAGAATATTGTACAACATTTATTTTATGTAAACTTGAACTCCAATTGTTGATAAGAACTATAGTATTCTCTTTCCTCCATTGCACTACTCTTCTTACTTGAGTGGAAAAGAACTAATAATGATTTAAATTAATTTTTTCAACTTCTCTAGTTTAAAAACTATGGCATTCAAATAACATGTAATTGAAGCTTTAAATTTTAATTAGATTGAATTTATATTAATTTTGATAGAATGCTATATATTCAAATAGTATATACTAATATAGTTAATATATAATTATTGTATAATTAAAATATATATACTAATTGTTTATATACATTAATACATAATTGGTATATATATATTTTAATTATACAACAATTATATATTAAATATATTAGTATATACTATTTGAATATATAACATTCTATCAAAATTAATATAAATTCAACCTAATTAAAATTTAAAGCTTCAATTACATGTTATTTGAAGATCATAGTTTTGAAACTCGAGAAGTTGAAAAAATTAATTTAAATCATTGCTGGTTCTTTTCTACCCAAGTAAGAATAGTAATGCAATGGCAATGGATGAAAGAGAATACTATCGTTCTTATCAATAATTGGAGTTCAAATTTTCATATCTAAGAAATGTTGTACAGTATTCTTTCTTGGACGAGAACACAACCAGCTATGAGTTAAATTAAGCTTTTAAGGTTTAAAGTTATCAAAACTTATATTTTTCATGTCATTGGAATATTGTCTAAATTACTCATTTCCTCTCTTCTTAAATGTTCAAATATAGAGTTATCTTCTTAAGTATTAAACAACTTCAATATTCTAGTTTTTTTCTTCTAAATTACACTTTGTTTTCCTCTCATTAATTTAGTTCATGGAAAATCCTAACCAAAAAATTGATATAATTGAGATTCACAGTAGTGATTTCAAACAGTCTATTACAAGTCCACTAATTCCAAGTGATTCAGTGAATTCAAATGATTTTATAGAAACTAAAATTCATAAATTGGGAATGTCAATTATACACAAATGCAACGATCTTGTTGACAAACTCAAACTGACAAGATCCTATCCTCATGCAATTGAGCTAGAAAATGTTTGAATTTTGAAAGAAGGTGTTGAGAAATTCCATGTCACATTTCACAAAATTTTTGGTTTTATCATTTTTGTGAAGAAATTATACTATGACCAACACTACGAGCAAGGCTCTCTTGATTTAATCGTACAAGCTATTCAAAGTTATCTCAATCAGATGTAACATAGTTGTACTACTGTTACTATTCAATAAACAAGCCATTCAAAGCTTTCTCACTCAAATGTAACATGGTTATATTATTGTTACTATTCAATAAACAAGTCGTTAAAATCTTTCTCACTCAAATGTAACACAGTTCTATTAATGTTACTATTCAATAAACAATTATCTTTAATGCTTTATATTTCTTTACTTAATAACTTTTAAATTAATATTTAATTTTCTTAACTTTATAAATTTATGTTTTATCTTCCTATTTCATAAATTATCTCAATTATTTTTTGGTACAAATATATCTCCCCTTCCCTAACCATTATAGTAATTGATACAAACCCTAACCCTAACCCTAACCCTAACCCTAACCCTACTTGTAATTGTAATTGTTTTACATTCAATAAATTATGTTAGATTTAAATGTTACATAGATTAAACTATTGTACAAGTTGTTGAAACCTTTATCAATCAAGTGTAACATAGTTCTATTACAGTTACTATTCAATAAAAAATTATCTATTAATATTTTATTTATTTATTTACTTAATAACCAACTTTATGTTTTATCTTCCCATTCTTAAATTATCTTAATTATTTTTTGGTACAAATTTATTTCCCCTTCCTTAACCATTCTAATAATTGATACAAACTCTAACCCTAGCCAGAACCATAACTCTACTTGCAACAACAATTATTTTACATTATATATAATTTTTTTTAAGTAAAAGGAATTTAAGCCGACTATTTATATTATATAATAATAAAGGTTGAAATATTACTTAGCAGTATCTAGATATGTTATAGATACAAAATGTCACCTGTTACATTTTGAATATAGAAAACAGTTTGCCAACAGTTGAAAGACCTTTCCTATTGTCCGATTTAAAATACTACATTAATTAAACTATTATCTGTCTTTGATGTGACAATGTAGATAGGAAAAGATACACAAAATGAAAATCATAAGTAACAATAGAACAATTGGAAGTGACACAGTCCACTTCACAAAGAAAGGAAAGGAAAGAAGATGATCCACAACACACTAATTTTAACAAAAATACATGTCAATGAAAATTTGAACAACAATTGCATTCAGAAGAAGAGGGGAGGGAACAAAATAATCAACAACTAGGGGACATACAAGGAATTGAAAATGAAAAAAACCCTCAAATTATTATCGAGGAAGAGGCTTCCAGGTTTTGAGAAAAGACAACAGTCAGGATAGAATAGAACCTGGAACACAGGGCCTAACAATGGAGGAGTCCCCACCCCATTGGATCAACCAAGTAGTCAACTTGTCAGTCAGTCTGCCAGTCAATTGATTAATCAAGAGAAGCCTCCTAGTGGTGTATATCTAGCCGAAGCTGCTTTATCAGGGTGGTGTAGGCTCCACAAGACTAGTCAGCATTCTGAGCTGGACTGTCAAGAGTTCCAAACAACAGCTTCAATCTTTCAGTATGAAGTGGAGAATAATGCAACCTGCCAAGAAATAGTACCCTCCATCCCTTATGATTCACCAGTGTTGGTGTTAAACCATGCTCCTTTTCCGCAAAGTGAGGATAATGTGCTTGAAGAAGATTTTGACCAGTTGAAGGATGAGGCAGATCAGGTATGCAATGGAGATGAAATGACACAATTGTTTGATGAGAGTCAGATGAATGATAATGGTCCCAGAGATGAAGAAGAAGCTTACATTGAAGAAGTGCAGACCTTCCAGAGACCTGTCAAGAGGTATGACTTGAGAGAGTTGCCACACAGGCGCCCACAGGCTAGAAGCCCCTTCACTACTTCCATTCCACCAAATAATTTCAACACCCCTCCATAACTTAATGCTAGCAACAATCCATCATTGCCTCAGGTGTCTAAGCAATATTTATCTCAAGATCCGGTACATGCTGATGTGCCAAGAGGAAGAAATGTTGATGCAAGCAAAGAGAAAATGGTGGAATACCCGAGGGAGACTCCCACTGATTTAAACGAAGAGCAGTTGGCTCTATATGTTGCTGAAGAACTCTGAAAGCTAAAGGTAAACCTATCTGCATTTGAGTTATTAAGAGTTCCATCCATTAGAAATGCAGTCTTAGGTTCTTATGTTGCAAATTCCATATCACAAGATAGACCAATTAGCAAGAATGTCCATAAAGTATCTAGTTCTCAGCCAATAGGAAGACAAAATCAGTCTCATGATCAAGTCCATATGCCCCCTGGAGATATTGGGAAGGAAAAGGATAAATCTCAGGTTGCCCAAGTAGACACTCCCTTAACTTTATTTCAAGGGAAAATGGATACTCCTCCATTCTTGATTTCTGTCCGCATGTTTGGTAAGAATTTACATAATTGTCTGCTAGATTATGGTGCCTCAACCAATGTTATGCCCCTTGGTGTCTGTAGAGCTATGGGAATTACTCTTGCTGAATCACAGAAGAAAGTCACACAATTGGATAGGACTGAAGTCAATGTGGTAGGAGAACTAAACATGATTTAGATACAGATTGCTTCTGATCCTAGGATTCAACAAGTAATCAATATACAGGTAGCTGACATACCTGATGCTTATGGCCTAATCTTGGGAAGGGACATTACTAGGGCCTTGAATGGATATGTCTCGACTAATCATTCCCATATGTGGCTTCCCTGGAAAGGAGTGCCAAATCATATCAGAATTGAAAGAGAACCTAGGATGAAATACATGATCACAGAGTATCAAAAGACCTCAACAGAAATTCTGGTGTCAGAAGTAAGTATGGGTAATTATATGCTTGCGGCTCCTCTTGAAGAACTAAATGTGGAGGAGGTTCTTATGTTCCACACAGAGTCGGTTGACCTTACGACAGGGCCTGGTGATGTTGAAGCCCTAGTGGAACCAGTCGAAGACAATGGTGAATGAGCCGAAAGTGATGACGGTCCAAAAGATAATCAGCTGGCTTTGTTGGACAGTTTTCAAGAGTTCATTCAAAAATGTATTGAAGATCAGGTTCAGTTAGGGAGAAGAATGAGCTTTGAAGAGTTACTTTTTCCCAATTGGTGTAGGGTACATAATGCTTCACATTCAGAATTGGATTGCTGCTTATGCCAAGCTACAGTGGAACAAATACATAAACAGACCAACCCCACTCCTACAGTTAGAATCGATAACATGCATGTCACAGAAGATCCTAAAGAGAATGGAATGATGCCTTCTGAAAGGCCATCCACCAGTAACAGTGCAAGTAATGCAGCAAGAAACTCTGCAGTTGTTGGATGCTGGATGCTGAGATTTGATGGGTCCAAATCAAAGCAAGGGGCCGGAGCGGGCTTTGAGCTGATTAGTCCAAAAGGTAAGACATTTTTGCTGCTCATAGACTTCAGTTTCATTGTACAAATAATGTAGCCGAATATGAAGCCCTAGTGCATGGGTTATTAATGGCCTTGAAGAAGAAGGTTAGGATCTTGCAAGTGTATGAAGATTCTGAATTAGTAGTTAAGCAAGTTAGGAGACAATATTCTTGTCATGATAGGAGGATGACTAACTACAGACATAGAGTATGGGACCTTATTGAAGGATTTGACGCATTCAACATTCAGTTGATTCTACGAAATAAAAATCAAACAGTTGATTCTTTGGCCCAGGCAGCCAGTACCTTGCAGCCTCTATCTCTTTCAGGATTAAAGAAATTCACTGTGGAGCTGACTTCAGTACCCTTAGTACCTGACAATGTCACCAACTTCCAGGTATTTGAAGATGACAAGCATATCTTAGATTTCATTACTAGTACAGATGTCTTTGCTTCTCACATCATCGATGAAACTGAGCTCCAAGAAGCAGAGATGGACCTCGAGGGGGTAATCAATTTGAAGACCAACACAATTCCCAAGGGAATGGTACAATTAGAAAGAATTTTTGATCTTGATAAGATCAGAGACCAGGATCAAGATACCAAGAAAGAGTCCATCAGTGGACAGTGTGATAAGTATAATGTGGGCTCCCAAGAGGATGTAAAAAATGTTCTTATTGGCAAAGTGTGCACCCTAGAAGAAAGACGGGGAATCATTGATGCATTGCACAAATATCCGGATGTGATAGCCTGTAGTTATGAGGACTTGAAGACTTATGATACATCAATCATAACCCATACTATCCCTCTCAATCCAGGAGTGAAACCTTTCAGATAGAGGCAGAGACCTATTAATGCGTTGCTAGAACCTGTAATACAAAAGGAAGTGCAGAAGCTATTGTTTGCGAGGATAATATTTTCTAATCAAACACTCTACTTGGGTTGCAAACCTAGTTCCTGTACGAAAGAAAAATGGTGAAATCAGACTATGTGTAGATTTTAGGAATTTAAACAGGGCATCAGAAAAGGATAATTATCCAGTACCCTCACTAGATGAAGTACTCCAGATTGTGAACATATCTCAGATGATGTCCTTCTTGGATGGATATTCGGGGTACAACCAGGTCATGGTGCAATATGAGGATAGACACAAGACTGCCTTCACCACCAAGTGGGGCACTTTTGCTTATAGGAGAATGCCTTTTGTTTTGATTAATGCTGGAGCTACATTCTAGAGAGCAATGGACATAGCCTTTAAAGACATAATTGGGAAGTGCATAATCATTTACATGGATGACCTCATTGTCTTCTCCAAGAAGAGAGGCGACCATATCTCGTACTTGTGCAAAGTTTTCCAAAAATGCAGAGAGTTTGGCATATCGCTCAATCCCAGGAAATGCATCTTTGGGGTTACAGAAGGTAAGTTATTAGGGCATATTATCTCTGAGAAGGGGATTGCAATTGATCCAGAACATATAGAGGCTATTCTCAAGATTCCACCACCTGCTAGTAAAAAGGAAATGAAGTCGTTCTTTGGAAAAATCAACTTTGTGAGGAAGTTTATCACTGGGTTCGCAGAAATAGTTAAGCCACTGATCGCGATGCGAAGCAGGATGCCAAGGTGGAGTGGAATGTAGAAGTGAAGGAAGCATTTGTTGAAATAAAGAGAGCTATTATTGAGGCTCTAGTTTTAGTAAGTCCTGATTATGCCAAACCATTCTACATCTATTCATTTGCTTCTAACCACTCTTGTGCTGCTATATTAACTCAGAAATCTGACCAAGGCAATGAACACCCTATAGCATTTATGAGCACACCATTGAAGGATGCAGTATTGAAATACCCAGATGTGGAGAAGTAGGCTTTTGCCTTAGTTAGGGCAGTCAAGAAATTTAGACATTATATCCTCAGAAACAAGATCTTTTCTATAGTTCCTGATCCTACAGTCAAGCTGCTATTGATACAAAATGAACTGGGAGAACGAAGAGCCAAGTGGGTAACTATGCTACAAGAATATGATATGGAAATTCAGCCCATGAAGCTGGTAAGAGGGCAAGGGCTCACAAAGACAATGGCGGAGACCGGCCCTGATCTTATAGCCCAAGCTTATACTTTAGAGGACGTCTCTCCTGGCGAGTGGTATGATGATGTTGTTCATTATCTCCTGACTCAGAGATGCCCTGACCACCTTAATTCAATACAAAAAAGGGCATTGCGCTTAAAGAGTGACAGTTTCATGCTGAAAGAGGCTGGTCTATACAAGAAAAATCATGAAGGTGTGTACTTAAGGTGCCTAGGAAAGGCAGAATCTACAAGAGTGATGTTAGAATTCCATGATAGATATGGTACAAGCCATGGATCGGCGCTTTCTACAACAAACCAGATTCTTAGAGCTGGTTACTACTGGCCTACATTGTTCAAAGACACCCACAGTCACGTCAGAACTTGTCATGTGTGCCAAACTGCCACTACCAGGGAAAAGCATGCCACACTCCCACTCCAACCACTTTTTGAGGTAAAACCTTTCACACAATGGGGAATGGACTTCATTGGCCCCATCAATCCACCTTCCTCTACTGGTCATAGGTATATTCTCACCATTACTGATTATTTTACATGATGGATAGAAGCTCTTGCATGCAAACAATGTACTTCTGAGGTAGTAATTAATTTCCTTGAATCTGGTATTCTTGATTGTTTTGGGTGCCCTATGTCCTTAGTATGTGATAATGGTCCTATGTTTTCATCATTAAAATTTTCTAATTGGGCTTTGGATCATGGGATCATTATAAAATTTTCATCCAATTACTACCCCTAGGGTAACAGGCTAGCTGAATCATCCAACCAAATTCTCCTGACCGTTATCCGCAAATTGTTAGAACGAAATCCGAAGGATTGGCATACCCAACTCAGATTTTCTCTTTGGACAGATCGTACAAGACATAAAGCCTCCATAGGGATGTCACCTTACCATCTGGTTTATGGTTTAGAACCTGTGTTTCCTATACAATTGAAAATCCCTACCCTTCAGTTTATTAATGACTATTATGATGAGGGAGACAGACGTGAGACAAGACTTGCCGAACTATTGCACCTTGAAGAAAAGAGAGACAAAGCCCTAGACAACTTTGCTAAGCATCAAAGGGTTGTCAAGAGATGGTTTGATAAGAGAGCCAGGGTTAAAGTGTTTAGGATCTCTGACCTGGTTCTTTCCTGGGATAAAGCCCATGACTGTAAGGGAGAGCATGGAAAATTTGATAAAATTTGGCTTGGACCTTATCAGATCTCATAAATTCTAGGAGATAATGCCTTCTGTTTGAAAACTCTCACTAGAGAGGATATCCCACTGCCTGTCAATGGGTAGTATTTGAAGCATTATTTCCAGTCTTGAGTTGTTTTCAGCTCTCGTCTTGTATATCGTTAGATTAGGGTTTCCCTTTCTAGTTTGCTTTTGGTTTATTTTGTTGTTTTTTCGTTGCTTTTGCTTTGAGGGTTTTCTCTGTTTTTGCCTAGGTGTGTTGCACCTGCATGGTAGATTTATCTTCTCTGGAGTTGCTCTAAGTATCTCGTTGGTAAAATTTAGTCTTGCATCTAGAAAGGATGGTTGAAATCTTTGTTGTTGCCAACAGTTTAATGCTTGATTTATAGAAGATTAAGTCACTGGTGTGGATTCAAACTTGAAGTACTCTGAAAATCTTATATCCATCATATATCTTAAGAATCTTGTTGTCACTATGGAAATCCTTGTGAAGTCTTGTTAAGTGAAAAATCCTATTTCTGCTTCAGTGCCACTGTGGTTCTCATCCCTGAGTGTGAACTTCATTGTTCACAAGTTGAAATGAAAGAGACATATAAAGAATATAAAAGGAAAGAAAAAATGAAATATTGAATATCAAAAGAATAAATTCAACTTATCAGAGGTACCTGAATATCTCTACCGGGGCTATGGACCCCTGGCTGGCAGTAGAGCTATGTTCAGGAGAGTCACAACGATAACCTTGTCGGGGCTATGGATGCCTGACTGGCAACGAGGCTCTATCTAGGTTGCTTTTGGAGTTAAAAAACTTACATAGCCTGACTTGACTGAACTTGGTTTTTGTAGTGACTTAAGGAGGGAATGAACTCATGTGCACACACTTAGATTTCTAGTTTATGGAAGGTTCGGTCTATCCTTTGGTTCTGATTCTTTGAATCTTTGCATTTTGGCTTGTTTGTTTGATGATGAGATTGAAACCAGAGATTCTGGGTTCTTGATTCTTGTTCGTCATCAGATGCTCTGGAGCATTTTCCCAGAAGAGGTCGGCATTTATTGTGCAATTTTTTGCACACACGCCCCGCTGAAAGCAGGGACCCTCTTTCACTTCAGTTTTTGTGTTTTGGCCCTTTCTTTTGGGGTGTCATCTTACTTTAGGCGTGTGCTTTAATGTTTATTTTTATTTCCTAAGTGTTCTCCTGGTTATTCATTGAAAATATCAAAGTTCTGGATGATTTCAGGCTTTTGCCCTGATTTGGGATTTTCCACCCTGGCCAGATTTTCCCAGATCCTGCTGAGACTCTGGCTGTGCGCCGTGATTCAGGAAGTTTGGGTCTTCACGAATTTCTACGTGATCTGAATTTTCCTGGATTCCGCCCTGTTGTCAATTTCTCAGATTCCCTTCTTTGGCTATCTTGTCTATTGCATTAATGGCTTCGTACGTGCTTTGAAGACTAGTTTATACTTGATTTTTGAGATCTTTTGTGTCATTGTGCTTACTATTTGCCGTCGTTTGAAGCTGAGGAGTGTTTTTCTACGGTTAATTAACTTTATTTTGGGGCATTTGGCTCTAGCTTGTTTGATTTGGTGGTGGTTTCTTGTGCGTCCTTGCCTGTGTTTGTTGTGGACACCCTTGAGCTTCACATTTGCTGCCTTTGAGATCAATTTCTGCTCCATAATGGTATGTGCCTAATTGCTCTGCTTTGAATTGAATTATGAATGGCATGTTGGTATTGTGAGGGCTTGTAGGATTTGGCTTCCTGTGTGTTTGTCTATTTTGTGCTAGGGATTGTTCAGTGTTGCATCCTTGTCATCTCCCAAGCGAGTTTTGAGTTCATATGTGCATCTGCATTATGATGAATCTTTCCTGAGAGTGATTATTTAAACCCTAGCGGCGACTTAACAGTTGAAACAACTAAAATTTGAATTCGCCCTTGCACTATGGCGGATGGTGAGGTTTGAAACCTAGGGCAGGACCATGTCTGGTTGTTTCATCTTAAAACGGGCCCGAAATACAAAGAAAATTCATGAAAGGGCCCATTCCTAGCTTTCCCTAGTTTAAACTTTTTGAAATCCTTGGTGGGTTCAGTGTCTAGGTGAAATCGTGCCTTAGCATCACAGTCTAGGATGATCCATCCCTTCTGAAGTCTCTTCGCTGTGACCTTTCATCATCGGTGAGACCTTATGTTGATCACCTTGTGCTTTACCGAGAGGCCCTCTTAAGTCCATGTCTTGTCGCCGTGACACTATCATTTTTACACTAAGAATCTTGTGTGCCCATCAATTTGTGAAACCTTTTTGCTTTTGCTAGGACCTCACCTTGCGAAGAAATCTCTTACCGACATGCTTGTTCATTTTCGCTTTCAGCAAGACTACCCCTAGTTGCTAAGAGGTCATGGCGGGATCCAATTGCTTTATCGATGTTCGTTTGCTTCGTCAGGACATCCGTCCTTCAGCGAGACCTCTTGTCGAATACAGTTCACTTTCGTTGAGCCTTGATCTTTCTCGAGTCGCCGAGACATTGCAGTTCTCATGGCCAAAGTCCTTCTGTCAGTAAGACAAACTTCATCGCCAAGAGCTCATAGCGAGCTCCTTTCGTCTTGTTGATCTTCTACATACTTTGTTGAGACTTTCGCTTTCGGCAAGACCTTTCGCTAAACATGTCCTGTTCTTGGTGACTAATCTTTAGTTGGGGAGATGTCTGTCTTTCACTGAGACGTTGTAGCAAGATCTTTTCTCTTGGAAAACCCTAATCTTATGTCAGAATGACTTCTTAATGTCGGAAAGAGGTTATGCCGATGGATCTTTTTCATCGGCGAGACATAACGTAGTCATTGGGACCTCTAGCCAAACTCCAAGCGCTTCACTGAGACCTTCCCAAGTCTGCACATTCGCTGTGACATTTTCTTTTCACGCTGAATGCCTTTCATGCCTTTACTGGTTGGTGAGACACGATGAATTCACCCGGACCTTACCCTGACCACCCTTGGCTCATACTGATATGTTTGTTATGTTCCTTTTCACCAGGACGTTACACCGAAACCACCATGTCTCGGCGAGATCCTTTCTGATAGCACCTTTCGGCGTGACTTCGCGGCTTCGCCAAGACTTCTCTGCGAGATCCCAACTTATGCCGAAGCCCTCACTCCAGAATCTCCTTTGGTCCATAAATTTGTCCTACCTGCGGATGTCCGTCAGGTCCAGATTTCTCTGGAATCTGCTATCTCTTTGACTTCCCAAAATCCTATTTGGCTCGTTCTTCGTGGAAGTCCGTCCTTCATGGATTTCCCCAAAATTTGGTAAAATATAAGGGAACATCAAACAATTGGATTCGTTTATAATTTGTGATGCATTTGATGGTCATTTCATGTCATATCTAGACCTCTCATGTGATTTATTGATGAAAAATGATCAAATTCAAGGGTTAAGTAGGTGTTTTTTGGTTACTCCATGGGAATCCGAACAGACTGGAATTTCCTGAAATTCCTCTTAGGCCCAGATTCCGCGGATGACCTTGAAACCCAAAATTTGCTGTGGACATTTCATATGAATTTTAATGGCTCCTTGACTATATGAGATACATTCTAATGGTGTTTTGATGAATTGACCTTGCTTTCCTATGGTTTTTATTATGTTTTCATGTTGAGTGCAGGCTGAATCTAGCAAGGCGACGGTTGGGTCTTCATTGTCTGATGCAGAGAGGATCAAGCTAGACATTAAGAGCAAGGTCCCTGAGAGTAAGATCACTTCCATCTAGTTAGAATTCACTGATACAAATGTTGGCCTCTGGGATTATGAATAATTTAAGGCAAGGATGGTGGCCGAGGATCCTCCTTTGGTGACTAGAAGAATGAAAGAGTCTGGCATGTCCCATGTGGTTGGATTCCCTTCAACAATGCAATGCTATGAGCTGGTCCTTGAATGCCCAAGGCATTATGATCAGGACACACAGAGGATAATTGGTCCTCAAGGGAGAATTATTGCAAATCTTAACCCGGTCTCCATTGCCCAGACCTTTGATATGTCGGAATGGTCTCATGTGGTGGGATTCTACATTAAGGCAGCTCAGGACTTCTACGATGACCAGACCATCAAATCACAACAATTTATCAATTCTTGGCTGGAGAAACCCAAGTCCCACTACTCCAAACTGCCCAAGTAGCTGTACAAGGCAAAATTCAAGGAGTACTATGATGCCATCACCTTTCTTAGCAGGGTGGTTGGATTGAAGAGTGCTGGTACATTTGAGAATTGGATGTGCCATGCAATTGTAAGGATGGAGCAGGAGAAAATTGACTACCATTGGGCAGGGGCCATTAGCCAAGTAATTCACAAGAAATTATCTAATGTCTTGTAGACAAAGACCTTCACAATGACCTCCTATTTTTTTTATGCACTTGCTAGGTTCCACCCCTACAGAGGATTGGATACAAGGGGGACCTTTGGATAGGATATTATTTATGAAGTTTTCCCTCAATTGCATTGGGGAGGTTCAAATTATAGGAGAGAAAATGATGCATTTACCATGCATATCACTAGAATGCTTCAGGAGGCGGAGCATGTCAAAATTTTAGATCAAGCCAAGGAAATTATCAAGAGATATGGAGCTTGGTTCATTCAATTTCCAACTTTCTCCTACATTCAGATTGATGGCTGCCAGAGAGCCCCATACAGACTTCCAAGGTATCCCACTGATCACATTATTTTGTTGGAAGTCACTAAGAAGATTTGTGACTTCGATGCCATTGTCAAGAAGGACAAGCATAAGACTGGGTTTAGTGGAGATTTTCCACTAAGGATTGGCACTGGAGAGGTATGTCCTTCTATTGGTTCTGCCCAAGCTTCAGAGGAAGAAATGAGTACTCTTGGCCTGACTCTCCATTCCAGGAGATCCATATTTGACATCACATGAGAGGCTCAAAAGAAGGCCAGCAGAGAATATAGCCATAAGGTAAATTTGGAAGACTACTAGGCCAACTGCAGTGATGAGTACGAGGTCAGAAAGAGGAAATTCTCTCAGCTCCCAGTTGAATCAGTTCGATTATATAATGTAAGGGCAGTTCCTTACCAATTGGAGGATGATGGAAACTTGATCCAGGATCATGTCTACGAGGCCATAAAGGACAAACCAATTGGTGATGTAGATTGGTTGGAGGAGGAACAAACAGAGTTAAAGAAACTGATGGATCTTGTTCTCAAATTTACCAAGATGTGGCTCAAACACACTTTGTGGGAGTTGGAGAATAAAGGAGTGAAGTGCACTTATGACCTAATGTGAGATTTGGATCCCCATTCTACTTCTGAGGAATCTACCAAACAAGATCGTTAGGGCAAGGGTAAGCTGGACTCTCCTCTCAAAATCAAGATTAAAGGTATCCAAGAAACAGAGGTCCAAGGGACAGAAAAATAGAGAAAGCTAAAGGCCAAGAAGAGGACAAGGACTAGGAAGTTTGAGCAGAGTCCTGAGGCCGATGCTTCTGTGCCCAAAAGGAAAAGAATTGTAAAATTGCTAGAGAAGGCTAGCTCCAAGGTTGGGGAAAAAGTTTCCCCACTAGTAATAGATGTTGAAAGCTCAGAGGAGAAGGCCAAAGTGTATGCAAGGAATTCTAGGACTCCTCCTAAGGACAGTGTGCCTAGGACTGACCTACCCCCGGTGGTTCCTCATGAGGAGCAGCATGGTGACATTCCTTCCACTCATGAAATTCAAAGTGAACCAGGTGAGGAAGAAAATGTTGAGGATCATCTGGATATTGAAGGTGAAGAATTCCATGTAGGTTATCTCCATAGTGTAGAGGTAGAGATTGAAGAGATAATGCAATCCCCTATGGTTGCACATATAGATTCTCCTATTAGAACTGGGGCAGTTGAATCTCCTCCAAGGGAAGTAGAGGCAGTGAAAGATCCATCACCTAAACAGGAGGAGGAACATGTTGAAGAGGCAAAAAGTAAGGTGGACGAGACTCCTAGTGAATAGAATTTGAATGAGGAGGCACCAAAAGGTCAACAAGGAGAACAAAAGCAGGCTGAGCTACAATTGGATTCTACTGTCCTGGAATAGTTAGACAGGGAAATAAAGAGAAAGCAGGTGGTAGTGGAGGATAGTCCACCGAATTGGGATGCACTGCTAGCCAAAATCGGAAAAGATAAAGGTAAGAAAAAGGCTAGAGTGATCTCAAGGATTGAGAGAGATGAGGCACATAAGAAGGTTGTTCATGTTTCTACCCCTGTTCCAGATAGAAACATGGACGATGTGGCTAGAAATGATTATAATATATAGACTTTCAATCTTGGGCCTACATCAGTTGAGCAGGACATTGAGGATTATGAGGTCTCCAGTATAGTTATTGTGGACAGATTGAGAAGGGAAGTAAAAACCAAGTAGGAGCTGAAGAGAGAAAATGAGAATCTCAAGAAGTGCTTGGAGGAGTTAATGAAGCCACTACAGTCCATTAATCCTTCTTCCTCTACTACCAATCCTCTACCTCGGGAGACCATAACTGAGCTTGAAAAGATGAAAGCTTCCACCCTTGCCACTGTGAATTGGTTGAAAGGGGTGGAAGAGAAGGGTGATGAAGCTATTAAGGAGATCCTGTCAACTGGAAAGGATGTTGTCAGGACAACTGAGTGGTTGAAACAGGTAATGGCATAGGATAAAGAGGACACCAACCTCCTCCTACGGAAAACCAGAACTCTAATGGAGTACACCCGGGACAGATTGGTGAGCGACGAGATTCTTCCTTCTTCTAGAGCTGCCGAGCCATGGGAATGGTTTGAAACATTGCAAATCCAACAGAAAGTGTTAAAAAGGATTCACAAGCAAAGGGGGCAGATCGATGACACCCTAGCTGGGGTTTACGATGGTTCCATTGCCTTCTTTGAAATCATGATGGGACGAAGGAAAATCGCGCCCAAGTACTTGAGCCTGGAGTAGTTGAGAGAATGGTGGCATGATGTGTATGCACCACTTGACGATGGTTCTATTTCTGAGCACCAACTGGATGATGCGTCCACCTACCTCGCAGTTATTGATAAACATGTGACATGTAAGGTAGAGTGGGATAGGTCGGTCAAACACTCAAGGGAGGAGATTGCGTCCATTGAGAGGCGACTTAGGGTTTTGCCAGTACCACCTGTAGCTGATTTAGATGGAGCATTCTTGAAGCTACATGAAGAGTCAGATCGGTGCAAGGATAATAGGGAAAAGAGCTAATGATAGGCTTCAGCGCGATTTGTGCTTCCCCATTATCTTCCTACGCGTCGTCCGAGCTGCATCACAGATCTTAGGCCGACCTCGATGGGACATGCATTTATTGCCTGTTTGACCCATTTCAAAGACTCTCTTGGTCGGGTGGTTGTGCCGAGTTATTGCTGCGAAACCCTTGCTTGGCCGACAGATTTCTCAGGAGTTTCTATATATTGGTCATTTGGGCCTCTTTGTAAAAAGTTAGATGGGTTAGAAGGTTAGAAAGTTAGAAAGTTAGATAGTTAGAAAAGTTAGAAGTAGATTAAGTTAGTAGGTAGTTATTCTGAAGCAAATGTTGTAACAAAAAGCCAGAATTGTTTCTATATTGGACAATTTGAATACAAGAAATGACATTGTGATTTGGTGTCATACTTGTCTTCTCTGTTTTGCATGGTTCTTGTTTTCTATCTTTAAAATTGCTTTGAGAAGGTTAATACTAGGGTTAGATTCGATTGATAATGTTTGTGATTTACTACTTGAATGTTGCAGCAATCCTTCAGTCCATACTTTTCGCAACCAACTGATTGTTAGTTGCTTTGCAAAGTTAGCCTGGACTTTATATTCCTTATGCTTAGTTCAATCATGAATGTTGTTCATTTTAGCTACAATAGGGTTATCTGAATGCATGTTCATGGTTTGAAAATCTTAAGAGCCTTAGAAGATTGCACTGTTTCTACAAGATTGTAGATTTATCTGGGTCAAGCAAAAATTAGTTTGAAGGATTGGTCCATTTCGAGTGTTGGTTACTTTCATTGTTAATCTTAGGAGTAATATTAGATTTAGAAATCTCTTTGAAAACCCTCAATCTTTTGCTATTTCTTTGATTATCGGGTCAAATCTAGGATTGGAGCATCACCAATTTGTTAAGTTTGATAGAATCGATCCTATAGTTTGCTTGTAGTAAGGTCCCATTGTGATTACCTGCAATTTCACATTTATCACTTAGTTGTTTATGCATTGTCAAGACCTGACATAGAGACCTTGGGGTTATCTCTTGAGGCTTGTTGATAGAGATTTACCTTTTAAGAGAGATAGGATATTGCATCTTGTCTGTGTTGTTGCTGTTGTGCAAAAAACAACAATCAACACGTGGCACAAACTATAATTTCATAGTTAAGAGAGAACACATATATGAAACACTACAATACAAAAATGAACACAATTTTTTTTATTCTAGTGTTACAATTGAACCAAATTCTCTCAAAAATATATCAACTAACTCAAATCAATTTTTTTTTTAGCAACTCAAAACAATGCACATGGAATTTGATTAAGATGTCAATAAGATTGTTGTTTGTTGGTCAATTGATGGAAACATATGAGGATAATATTATTGATCACACTACATCAATGACATCAAAAACACCAATTGCACAAAAGGAAATGAAGTTAATCCATGCATGGGTGAACAATCCCACTACAGATCTGACATAGCTCATTGACTGGCCTACCATTGGAGGATCTCTAATAAATGAATATGTGACAACAATTTTGTTTGATATGACATTTGCAACATTATTCCCTGATGGAAAATGTGATTGGCTAGAACCATGACTGCAGAGAGTACATCTTTACGAATTTCTCAAGCACCTACTTCATTATAGATATAGTCACTTCGATCAGCATCCAAGATTTTGGTATTGCTTGATGAATATGATTATGAGGCATCATGCAAAAAGTTCATCGTTAGTTTTTCATTAAAAGAAGTCTACAAGACATGCCTATAATGATAAGTGATCTACATGAACACATGGAAAATATGACACTCTCATTTGGTAGAAAACTTGATGCGATTTGGAACTAGTTTGAGAGGTACAAGATCATATTGGAAAAAATGTTGAGTAGAATTGATAGACATGCTTCATTAGATTTAGCTTGACACACCAACAATAATTTTTACCTTGAGTGCAACTGATTTTTATTGGCCAGATTTACACATATTGATGCCTAGAACACCACCTACTAATCCACGAGAGAAAAAACAAAATATCATCAACTACCCTCACATTGGTGCACAATACATACATTTACGTAACACATTATTCATAAAAGAGATACTACAAAAAGGTATGAATGTCAAAGATTTTTGGTGTAGATATGAGTTGTAACATAGAGGTTCAACACATGTTTATGGATTTATATGGATGCAAGGAGCACCCAATATTGACAATATTGATTGGACTAATCAAGAACAACGAAGAAATGTTGAAACTTATTTCCACTATATTATTCATGCATGAAATCTGATCTGTAATTAGAGGCTTACAAAATAACTTGCAAATTAATCCTAATTATAGTTCTTCCCTAATCCAGAAAGAATTGCATGATTATGTTGTTTAACCGTTGAAATTACAGACTAAGTTCACTTAATCCTTTACAAAACCCAATGAAATTAACTAATTACTAAAATGTTGTAATTAGAAATTAAATGCCAAATTGAAAATACTGGAAAGAAATTAGAGAGAATGTAAGACAAGGGATAGAAGAATAATAAGACAGAAGATAGAAGAATTAGACGCAAGTTGATAACAGAGTTCGTCCAATCAGGACTACATCTCCGGGTCTGCTTCTCAATGTTGGACCGCTTTTATTAATATCGCCAAGCACCTGAAGATGCCTTCTTACAATATTCAAGCTTCAGAAACCTGCACAAAATTCCTCACAATCTCTCTCACTTTTACAATTTTGGTGTATAACAACACCTTGCAATTCTTCCTCTCAAAAAGAATTCAACTCTCACAAAGGAATTATTTCTCCAAGTAGACTTGCTTATTTTCAAGCCAAAACTCTCCCCCTTTTATACAAATTTATTTGCTAATATGGGATAAAACCATATTATTTGCAAATATACCCATATCTCCTATTACAAGAAAAAAAATCAATAATATCCTCCTTTAATAATTTTTGGAAGGATAATATCCCCTCAAAATAATTCTCTTTCCATTTGAATGGTTACGAATGGATTTATTCTCTATTATTTAGGGAATATTTTATGTAAGGTTTTATTTGACCCCTTAATTTAGGAATACTATTCCTAATATTTCCGTGTAAAGGAAAATATTCTAGGCCTCTAAAAATATGGGATAATTTAGGCCTCTAGGAAAAAGGGATTTAGCCTTATTCTAAGGCTTTGAAAAAGCAATTAAATATTTTAGAGAAAATGGTGGGTGGTGATCCCACCATCCTCTCCTCCTTTTAAGTTTTTCCCCTAAAGACAAGGGAGACTTCCCATATAAGGTGGGATACCCCCTATTCCTTAGGTGGCATCCCACTTTAATAGGTGGTGCCCACTTTATATATTTTTTCTTTAACAAATATGGTTTAATCCATATTTATGCCATGTCATATACTCTTGCCACGTCACCACTTGCCACATCACCATGCTGATGTCATGATGACGTCATCATTTTGACTGGTCAACTCTTTTTGTTTGCAAACTTTGACTGACTCTATTTTGCTCATACGGACTCTATTTTTGAAACTGAATATAGTTCCAGAATCAACACGACAAGCTCTACAACTTGGTGTCATTTTTTTCTCATTTTGAGATGATCAATTTTCTACCTTTTAGAATGCCTGATTCACTTGTTTGACTGGACCTTTGACTGCGCATAACTTATGCATACGAACTCCTTTTGAGCCTATTCAAGCTACATCAAGACCATGTCAGCGAGCTCTGTGTGATGATGCTAGTTTCAGGAGATTCCGAGATCGTGAAATTTTTAGGTTTTCCAGGATCCACCTGGATCATTCCTCCCCATTGAGAAGCTTTTGGACCTCCAAAAGGTCTATTTTATGTACAATTTGAGCTAGGGAAATGTCACCCCACTTGCCCAATATCATCTGTCCTTTCTGGAATTCTGAATAGCTAACTCATCGTGACAATAACCAAAACTGCACCGATATTGTTAAGTACATTAGCCATATACACATCCACATCCAATGTTGCCGCTACCAACCATACACTGCTGAAAATTAGAAGGCTGAATAACAAAATTGAATTTGCAGACGAGAAAAAGAGTGTACCAATATCATGCTTGTCTTTCATAACTTGAGCAACCTTAGAATTAGGCATGCTCTTATGCAATGACACTTCTTGTGGTATAGACGTAAGTGCCAAATTATTGCTTGCATTAACTACCCTTTTCAAATGTCCCGTTGCCACAAAAGACTTACCAATCTTAATTGGATGAGAATGCACAATGTATTCAATTCCTTCCTTAAACAAGTGATACTGATTATGTTCCCTGTAGAAGATTGCTTTCCTATCATACAAGTATGGGCTACCCAACACAATCCCACATATATCAAGTGGAACCACATCAAATTCAACCTCATCTATAAACTTAGATGTTATTGCAAATCTTAAATTTCATTGCTTAGTTACTCACAATTTGTTATCATTGCACACCCAACCTAATGGATAAGGGTTTTTATGTGGCTTTGTTTTCAATCCCAACTATTCAACAACTTCTTTTGAAATTAGGTTAACTTGGGACCCACTATCTATCAATGTATCAATCTTAGTGTTCTTAGAAATCACCCTTATATGAAACAATTCACATCTTTTTCTATATTCAGGAACAACATGAATTTTTCAAGTAGAAGCACATGAAACATCAGTGACAGATTCATTACCAACAAAAGCTTTACCTTTCAAACCCACAATTGAAATATTTGATTTATCACTAGATTCCATACCAAGGTCTTGCACAATAGCTGTGGACTTTTGCTTACCCTTTCGATCCTTGAACCACTTAGTCTTCTGATCAGGATGCAATTTCCAACACTTCGCATCTTCGTGCCCTTGCTTCTTGCAGTGTGATCAATAAGGCTTCTCGTCCTCTTTCTTTATAGTAGCGGTTTGTTGTGATTTCTCCTTCCATTTCTTGTTGCTCTTCTGCTTACTGGAGTCCAACAACAGATTGTCTTGGCTATTCCTTGAGCTTGTTTCCAAATGGATAGCTTGCACACTAACTTCATCAATGTTAGTTGGATTAAACATAAGTATAGTATGTTTCAAATTCTCACGTAATCCACCTATATACTTTAACAAAGTTTCTTGCGTGTATAAAGGAATGCCCAACATTAAAGCCCTCTTCCTAAACTCCTGTGTATATTCTTGCACACTTTGTCCTTTATCTTGCTTTAATGATTGCCAATTCATCATTTCTTTTTTCCGTATGCCCTAATGGATAGAACTATTTCTTTAATGTAGCTATAAACTCAAACCAAGAAGAAATAATTTTTCCATAACGACCTAGATCCTCTTGTGTTCTACTCTCCCACCAAATTAAAGTTGTGCCTCCTAGGCGAAGAGTAGCTAATTTGATTTTTTGAGAATCCTTAGTAAACTTCTGAACTCTACAATAAACTTCAATTTGTTTTATCCAATTATCAAGTTTTTCTGCATCTAGTTCTCCATTATAGATTGGCAAATCAAATTTAACATCAAGTTTCAAGAAAGGTGAATTAACTTCAAATTTCACAGGTTGTTTCTTTTTGGAAGAGTTAGACAAAGAAGAAGATGAAGATGAAGAAGATGAGGAAGACGGGGATGGAGGTTCAGGAGGGTCACTACCACCCCCTACTCCTTTACCTTTGTCTTCTTTCAATGAGGATTCAACTTCCTCCTTCTTTCTAGCCTTGCTTTCCTTTTTCTTCTTTCGTTCTTGCCTCTCTTGGAAAAGAACTTCTACCATTGACTTCATTTCAAGAAATGCTTTCTGGAAAGCTTTCTCATCAAGCTCTAGAGCTTTATGTTCAATTACCATTTCTGACATTTTTGATGGCTTTCGTTTCTCGATCTCAGGATTGAATTCTGTAAGTGCACCTTCTCCTTGCTTCAATTTCAACCTGGTTAACATTCACTTATGCAATTTCCTACAAAATGGACTATGATACCAATTTGATCCATAATTAGAGGTTTACAAAATAACTTGCAAATTAATCCTAATTACAGTTCTTGCCTAATCCAGACAGAATTGCGTGATTATGTTGTTTAACTGTTGAAATTACAAACTAAATTCACTTAATCCTTTACAAAACCCAATGAAACTAACTAATTACTAAAATGTTGTAATTAGAACTTAAATGCCAAATTGAAAATATTGGAAAGAAATTAGAGAGAATGTAAGACAGGAGATAGAAGAATAATAAGATAGAAGATAGAAGAATTAGATGCAAGTTGATAATGGAGTTCATCCAATCAGGACTACGTCTCCGGGTCTGCTTCTCAATGTTGGACCACTTTTATTAATATCGCCAAGCACCTAAAGATGCCTTCTTACAATATTCAAGCTTCAGAAACCTGCACAAAATTCCTCACAATCTCTCTCACTTTTACAATTTTGGTGTATAACAATACCTTGCAATTCTTCCTCTCAAAAAGAATTCAACTCTCACAAAGGAATTATTTCTCCAAGTAGACTTGCTTATTTTCAAGCCAAAACTCTCCCCCTTTTATACAAATTTATTTGCTAATATGGGATAAAACCATATTATTTGCAAATATACCCATATCTCCTATTACAAGAAAAGAAATCAATAATATCCTCCTTTAATAATTTTTGGAAGGATAATTTCCGGGCTCAAAATAATTCTCTTTCCATTTGAATGGTTACGAATGGATTTATTCTCTATTATTTAGGGAATATTTTATGTAAGGTTTTATTTGACCCCTTAATTTAGGAATACTATTCCTAATATTTCCGTGTAAAGGAAAATATTCTAGGCCTCTAAAAATATGAGATAATTTAGGCCTCTAGGAAAAAGGGATTTAGCCTTATTCGAAGGCTTTGAAAAAGCAATCAAATCTTTTAGAGAAAATGGTGGGTGGTGATCCCACCATCCTCTCCTCCTTTTAAGTTTTTCCCCTAAAGACAAGGGAGACTTCCCATATAAGGTGGGATACCCCCTATTCCTTAGGTGGCATCCCACTTTAATAGGTGGTGCCCACTTTATATATTTTTTTTCTTTAACAAATATGGTTTAATCCGTATTTATGCCATGTCATATACTCTTGCCACGTCACCACTTGCCACATCACCATGCTGATGTCATGATGACGTCATCATTTTGACTAGTCAGCTCTTTTTGTTTGCAAACTTTGACCGGCTCTATTTTTCTCATATGGACTCTATTTTCGAAACCGAATATAGTTCTAGAATTAGCGCGACAAGCTCTACAACTTGGTGTCATTTTTTTCTCATTTTGAGATGATCAATTTTTTGCCTTTTAGAATGCTTGATTCACCTATTTGACTAGACCTTTGACTGCGCATAACTTCTGCATACGAACTCCTTTTGAGCCCGTTCAAGTTGCATCAGAACCATGTCAGCGAGCTCTGCATGATGATGCTAGTTTCATGAGATTCTGAGATTGTGAAATTTTCAAGTTTTCCAGGATACACCTGGATCAAAATCCTAGACAAGATATGTGCCAGGGAAACATATAGGTATGTTCATAATAATTATAAAATTATGTGTTACCATCTACTCTATATTTTAAAATTATAATTATCAATTCATACATTATGTTATACATTGCAGACATTCCACAATTTCTCTCAACATCCATGTCTTAAAAACACTAGATAGCTCATGGAAACAAATTTTGACATTGACTATGAAGAGATACTAAACACTGTTGAGAGACATATGATGTCTAGAGAGGATGCATGTCTAAGGAAAAAAGTAGGGAAACTTGTCTGCAGTTAATTAGAGCATTAAATCTTTATTCTTTGAAAAAATGCACAAAATTTATGGTTGTAGTAAAATATTAAATTTATAAAAAAATTGTTTGTTAATTGAATTGAAGGTATAATTCTCCATGGCCATTAAATTTAGATGGATCAAAGGTATATGGAGATATAAAAAATGGTAAAAAAATATTTTCACCATTAAGAAATGATGACAGGTTGAACACACACAATAGGTACATATTCCAATTATGGAGAGAAAATATTGACTAGAAACCTATTCTATCAAAACATGTAGTAATTAAATATATTACAAAGTATGGAGCCAAAGTAGAGAAAAGAGTTCAGAAAAATATCACCAATGTTAATGTGTTTCAAAAACATAGAAAACCCTGATAATTTAGCTACAAGTGCTTATAAGAGGCTTCTCATAGAAACAATAATAGAAAGGGATATTGGAGCTCAAGAAACAAGCCACATGCTCTTAAAATTTTTCGTTAGTAGAGAGGAGAAAAAGGTTTGTCAACTTAAATGTATCAAATGAGGTCTTCAAAATATTGTAATGATGGATCCCTACAACATGAGCATGAAGTGTAGATGGTTTGTATTGGTCTTTCCTATGTTTTCATTGATGTCAACATGGTGACAACTATATGAGATATTTACTTAGTTTACCAGAAGCTATTCTCTACTAGTAGTATTCTTTTGTGGTGAACTGGTGCATTGGTTTTTTAGTTTTAAATTCATCACAAGAAAAGATATGACTCTAATCTTTTAACCATGTTATCATGTCTCATTCAAACAACTATATCCTAGATCTTGTGAAGTTTTGGGTTGTGAGCAGAAAATATCATTGACAGAGTTTAGCCTTGTATTTTGTTGTTGTTCTCTGCTCAACATATTAGTGTGGGAGACTCCGCGTTTTCTTAAAGAGAACATTCTAATGTTGTGGTTTTAATGGTAGTCTCTATGATGGTAGTATGATGATAAATTGATGTGATCTCAGTTTTGGAAGGTTTTCTTTGAGGATTATATGTTGGTTTGGAGTTTCTATGGATTAAGATCTAGTCTTGGCTAACCTAATGTATGCAATACACTAAGGAGACTAGTTATAATTTATGGATGTTAGCCAAATTGATATAATGCACTACATGGTCAAAAATGTTTTAAATCATATATGGTGTCAACAATAGTGTTTTTATTATTTTTCTTTCATCTAATTAGTCCAACCTAATTGATGAATGAGATATACTTGTATATATATAAGATTATTTGAAGAGAGAAAGTGTGTGTGTGAGAGAGAGGGTATGTGGTGTATGGTGAAGAAGTGTAAGGTGTGAATATGGAAGGAGAAGGAAGAGAAGTATGTTGAAGTGAAAAGAGGATCAAGGGATAAGTGAAGATGTGAGCCTAAATTCTTTATCAGTTGAGGATTAAAAGATAATTTTTGAGCGACTATTGTGAGAGGAAATTCTTCTTATTCAAAGCTTTATTGGAACTAAACCCTGCACACTAAAGGTGTACTCTATCAGTTCATACTTTTGGTAGTGAGCCACAATCTTTGTATCTTGGCGGTTAGCCATCTTTTGTATTTAGGCTGTGAGCCTTTCAAGGATAGTGAGTCCCAGTAGTGAGCCCTATAATATCTTGTATCTAAATATAATATATTGTGAATTAACCCTCACCATGGTTTTTCCCTTTTTGGGTTTTCCGTGTAAAAATACTAGTGTTCATGTGTGTTGATGCATTGATTTGTTTCTATGTTTTATCTTGTTGATTCAGTCAAAATATGATAATGTTTAGATGGATTTTATTAGAATGGTTCTATGGAATACTGATTCACCCCTCCTCCAGAATTTGAATATAAGAATTTTTTTCCTCCAAAAGTGATCTCTATTGGATATTCAAAAGAAATTGAAGATCTGAAGAATAATCTAAAGGAAGTGAATGATTGTATCAAATATTTAAGGGGAATATATGAATATTTATACGATTAATTGAGAAGAGAACATGATGAGATCACCAAACTATTACAACAACTGGAAGAAGTGAAATGAGTTGAAGGTTGTTAGCAAGTTGAAATTAAAGAGAAAATGGATGAATGTGTCAAGCTTGAGCAAGAAGTAGAAATCTTAAGATCATATTTGGAAAAAGAAAGAAGTTTTGAGGATAAATTTAAGGTAAGCTTTGTAATGATTGATAAGTTGATTATTCTCAAAGATTGACTATGGATAAAAGTGGTTTAGGGTTTGAAGAAGGTCAGAGTTGAAAAATGAAGCAATCTTCTGACAAGAAGACTTAGTGCAAAGATGAATGAATCAATAAATTAGGAAGCAATTCCAAAGGAACCCCATTAGACAACCTAATGCTCAAAGGTATTTTTCTTTCAATAGTGTTTTTCATTCTTGTAAGAAATTTGGTCATAGAGAAAAGGACTGCAAAAGTAAAATGAATGATACTCTATCATTCATTGGAAAATGTTTTGCATGCAAGAAGGTTGGACATAAATCTAATCAATACAAAAATAGATTGAATAAAAATAATGGGAGAAAGAATGTTATTTTTTGTAAGTGTTGCTATCTGGTACATCCTGCTAATAACTATAGAAGGAGAAAAGATAACTATCCAATGAAGAAGCATGAACAAATAATTGATAAAAAATAAATGAGAAAATAGATGAAAAGAATCTGGAGAAAAGAAGTTGAATCAAAATTATTAGTCTTATCTGTGTCGACTTCTATCAAAAAATTTAATAAACCCCCTCATCGATACTTATGTCACATCATGACAAAAGTATATTTAATGTGGTAATGAATTTAAGGAATTTTTCAGTCATGTGTGAAGAATGTAGTTTGTAGAATTTGAAAGAATGGAGGTGCACACAATGTTTGAAGTGATCTACTTGTAATTTGAAGCATTTATTGCAAAAGCATTTAGAATTAGAGAAATAAATTCAGATATCTGAAGAGGCATATCTATTTTCGGAGAAGCATGCAAAAGAAGTTTAGAGAAGTTAGAGCAATTCAGAGTTTTAGGGTTTGAAGGGAAAAAGAGATCGAAGTGGATTCAAAGCATGATTTGAAAGCTGCATATCTATCTATTCCTTATTGGAATTTATAGAGGTATTCCTGCTTGCACAATCTTTCATATTTATTTCTATGGATAATTCAAAGGTTGTGAATATTTTGGATAGATTACAAGTCAATTTGAGGAAATATTTGAAAAATATGTTGGAAGAGTTAGTTGGTGTATTCTCTTGCATTCCTCCTAGAGTGTTTCCCATTGAACATATTTATGCATTCATCTATAGTAAGATAGAGGAAATTTCACCAGCTTAGTTAAGTATTCTATGGAAGAATGAATTGGAAGAAAACCATGATGCCTACAAAGTATTAGTTGAGAAGAATTTGGATGTTTGGTGGAAAGCCCTTTTGTTTGAGTTTGACATGAAGCATATTCAAATAGTTTTGAGTATAATTCATAATGAATCTTTGTGGATTGATGAAGCACATTTGATCACCAAAGAAGCAATTAGAGATGTAATTAGTTTGTGTTCCTCTGGGGATGAATTCCCAAATGAAAGGTTGTGAATGAGAAAGAGATAATTGAAGTGATTGGTGTGACCTTCGAAGGGAAAGAGCTTGTTTTGAGAACAATTGAAGATCCGGTCATTAGGTATGATGCGATGGTTATCAGTCATAAAGTTTGTCTACCTAGCAATGACCTCATAGTTTCTACTACTTTTTTACACACTGCTATTGATATGGTTAGAAGAGGTATGGATTATGACCTATGTGAGCTACTTCAAATATATCTTTTGAAGAACCTAAAGGAAGTCAAGAAGATCAAGAAGAATACATTTTGGTACAAAAATTTGATTGTCTACTTACACTTTTACTTCTTGAAAGAATTACCGATAATAGGAAGAATAGAATGGACAAATACATAACCTATTTCTCATCAGATCGGGAATTTCATAATAAATCTGGGTAATTTGAATGCTCAAGAGATTGCTCTTGTTGCATTCTTTGGAAAAATTCAAATGAGGATGAACAAAAGGTCAAGGATTCCAGGAAGTGTTACTGAAAGGTACTTTGGAAATATTAATTTTTTAGTTTCTACAAATTTCTATCATATGAAAGCAGTTGAATCAAGGTTGGTATGGATATCCAAGTTAGATTATGAAGTGTTAGAGGCTGAAATTGATTATTATGAAATAATTCTTTTGGAAGGCCCTAAGAATCCCAATGTAGACGGTACCTCTGATATTGCAACCAGAATAGGGAAGAAGAGAAAGAGTGTTGTCAAACAAGAAGTCATAGAAGGAATTAAATCAAAGAGATCTCAACATGAGTATGAAAGCATAAACATTCAAGGAGCTTTGGAAGAATTGAAGAAGGTTATTCCTAGTGCTAACTTTGATTCATCTATTTCAATTATGGAAAATCTCATAAACATGATTAATTCTTTGAAGGTCCATATCTTCAGACTTGAAGTGCATGCTAAAATCAGGGTTGTTGAAGAAAATCTAGAAGATATCAAGAAATGTGAAAATGCACATAGCCAAGTGATGAAGGAATTTGAGAGTGTACAAGTTTGTTAGGAAGAGGTTCAGGAACTGTTTTCCTTTTTCCTAAATTGGTTTGGCAATACATTGAGCATAAGAGATGAGATAAGGTATAGTGAAACCTAAATGAGCACTCAAGCAAATATGTACAGATTGGAAGAAGATAGAGATAATCAGAGATGGTCCTACATTGTGCAGCTTCAAGACAAATTATTTTCCTTGCAGGACCAAAGAAAAAAGGTGATTAAGAAGTTTGTGGCACTTAGAGACATTGTTAAAATTAGGCACATTTCTGTATCTAGTGCTCTTGATAGTATTGGTAATTTATTAGAGATTAATCTTTGTCCCAATACTTTAACAGATGGTATAGAGTCCTTAACTAAGCTTGAGCTATTACACAAGGCTCTTGTAAGTGAAAAAGGTACATGGGAAGAAGGCAAAGCCTCATGGAAGGGCACCCTGGAGAATCTCAAAGGTTCTTCATCTTTAGGTTGATTCAACTATTTGACTAAGGCAAACCCGTATACAACCCCAAAAAATTTCCCCTTCTTGTATGTGTGTAGGTGAACATGTGCATGGAGCTCACTAGCGAACTAGCACTTCAGTGAGTTGGTATTTGTCACCCTTGTCTTTATCTACCTTCTTTACCATTTTCGTATTTACTTTTCGTACTTTATCATTGTGTTTATTTCATTAAAATTAGTTAGCTAGGGTGTTAAAGTAGGTTTTTGGAATTTTGTTATATTTCACGTTTTCTAGCTATATGGACACCAGCATGCCACATTTTCGTTTCGGACTCATGCTATCGTCCTTAGACAAAGAGTTGTATAAGGTATAATTTGGGCTCCAGAAACTGGCTCATCTATCCCCAATCAAATATTTGGGTCTGTAGAGTGACAAAAGCACTTGATAGTGCTCTTTATTCTTGATCCCTATTCCAAGACACCCATTAGAGGGAGGTAAGTTAGGGTATCCCTCCGCTCTCAACTCTCCATGACTTGTAGCCTTGATGTGGTTGGTCCCCCTCCCTTATATGTTTTGGTGAACCTGACATGAATAATGTCTATCCATTTGCTTGTGTTGAGACTTTTCCCTATACCCGGTGATGGTTGTAAGCTTGAGTGTTGTGAAGGTTTATGAGCATCACAACCCAATCCATGACTTCTGGCTACATTTTTAGGAGAATAATGCAACACCTATCAATGGAAAAGACGAAGATCACCTCTAGTTTCACCTCTAGTTTTTCCACTAGTTTAGGTATTGACCGTACCACCGGTTTTCCTATAGGTTATGTTGACGAGATGGGTTTCACGGAAGAGACCACTCATGTGCCTACCCCTCCAGCATCCCCTACGACTTCGTCCGTAGATGAGGATGATGTTGTGCATATTCCTACAAAAAACCTTTTGGCATTAGATAATAGATTGATAGACCTTGTAAATCATTTAGAGAAAGTGTCGAGAATGGTAAGATTTGTTAGGCTTACTGGAGAGGTGAGAAATTTTTTAGGGAAGGATTGGATAGGCAAAAAATTTCTACGTGGCCTTATTGATCTAATCGAAGCTTATATCCCTTCGTATAGGCCTAGATCGAGTACCACCCAAGGGGAAGTGCTCGATGCCTATGAAAGACAAATAGGAATTTTGATACCCACCACATCTGTATGCATGACCAAAATAGGGCCCTTGGTTAATGTCTCTTCTACTTCTAAAAGGACTACCATTCTCAAGGTGGGTGGAATAACCCTTGTGTTCATTTTAACCCCTCTTACTTCCTCTAGTGGTGGGGGATCTGGTGGAATGAGCAGTGGTGGATTTGGTAGCAGAGGTGGCACTGGTGGAGGTGGTTTCAGTAGTGGAGGTGGCTTCGATGGAGGCCCTACCAGTGATAGTGGCTCTGGTGGCGGTCACAACAGTGGTTCTAGAGGTGGATCCGGTGGTGGTGGTTTTGGAGGCTCCATTGGAACTTTTTCATTCTCTAACCTAGTTTTGAATGCCCTTCTTCAGAACATGGGTTGAATACAAAACCAATTGGTCAGCCTTTCCCAGGCCTTTTCCAAGCCTATCTTTCAACCTTTCTTTTGACATAGCCCATTGTTGATAGAAATCCTAAGTACTCTCTTCCCACAAGGAATGGATATTACCAAGTTTGAGAAGTATGGTGGAAAAGGGGACCCGCAAACACATGTGTCAACCTTTAATTCCATGTGTACAAAATTCTTCCATCATGACGCCTTGATGGAAAAATTATTTCCTCAATCTCTCAAGGATACAACACTCGATTGGTATTGTTCCTTGCCCGACAATTCTATATTTTCATTTGATCAACTTGTAAATTAGTTTCTCTGATAGTTCCAAGCTAACATCGGTCTAAAGATGACCTTCTTGGATCTCATTTGATGTAAGCATGGGGATAATGAGAAGATAACTAATTTCATAACGTGATACCGAGCGCTCTTTTTATAGATCTCGTACCTACTACCTGATTCTGATCTGCAGAAGGTGTTCATAAGTAACCTACAGAGACCTTGGCAGGACAAATTTTCCCTAATGAAATACCCTTCTTTTGTACATCCTTGTGTTGTGTTGCAAGAATACCAACAAACAGTAGTTTAGTTTGGGAGATCTTCCTTGTGCTCCCATTCAAAAGGAAAATCTATTGTATCTATCTCAGGAAATCGTAAAGTTGTTGTGAATGTAGTCATCACAACAAATGATAACGGACTTAGATGCAACATAAAGTTTACAAAGTTAGTGGAATCTTATTCTTCCATCTTGCAAAAGTTGTTGAAGGATAATATCATAACCTTGGAAAACCCTCAACACCTAAAGGAACCCTACCTTGATTGGTATGATGTGAATAATTTTTGTTAGTACCATCAAGTTAATGGACATGATACCGAGCATTGTATGTGCCTACATCATGAGATATAGGACTACATCGATGATGGTATCATTCATCTCAATGGGACAAAAAAAAATACAAATAAATTGGTGTCAAAGGTCAATAGTGAGTTCTAGATCTACATAGATCCATTTTCATCTCATTCTGCCAACTTGATTATTGACCCCTCTGATTCTTCTACTTAGCACTCAATATATGTTAATATGGTCTTGGTTACTCCTTCCCCATAACCTACGACTAGTTCATCGAGTATGACATTCAATTTGTAGGACATGCCCTTGAATAACAATCCCTCTCCCCTCTACATTCCCACTTGCCTCAATGGGAACATTGTGATAGGGGTCCTAGTTGACCCCATGAACCAAGTGAATGTTATTGCAGAGGAGACATTATGGCTAAATTTATTATAGAGAAAGGAGTATGAAGAAACAAAGTCCACTATTCATACACATGATGGCCTCTCTCTCAAGCCATATGGATCAATAAATATTTTCATCATAGTTGGACCTAGGGTCATGGATACTACCATTGATATTATTCTAGAATCTAATTTTTTTAGGGTAAGGTTAGGCATCCCGTGGCTAGCTTCCATGAATGGAATCACTTTTGTCATTCATAACTATCTAAAATTCTCCCATGAAGGTGTCCCACATGTCGTGCATGACATTGGATATCATATGTTGGTATCCCATGTGGGCTATTCATTGGATCATTTTTGGCCTACCCCAATCAGTTTGCTTCCCCCTAGAATGGACCTACTTTACCGAATCTATGTGAAGTATAAGACCGAGGGTAAGGGACAACCAAAAGTGACCCCTTTGGTAGTGCAGCAACAAGTCACCTCCTCTTCTCGAAAGGGAAAGGAGAGGCCTACCCATCCTCAAGGTGCCTCTTTTTCTCCCCTTTCTAAAGAAGAGTTTTGGATTTCTACTCCTAGATTCCACATAAGAAGTCTGATGGTGCCTGCTTTGCATAAAGAAAAGATTAGGATATTATACCTTCCTATTGTGCCTCTTAGACCTTGGCCCTACCTTTATGGTAAGAGGAAGGGTACTCACGAGGAATCCTCTATGTCTTGACCTTCACAGCCTCCTACCACTCTTGCTCCTAAAGTACTGAATAGGAAGAGGCCCACTGCTAAGGTGCTAGAGTTGAATCCTCTCGTTGTTTCTCAATCTCTTCCTCCTACTCCTTTCTAGGAGTTTATATCTTCACTTGAGACGACTATGATGGAAACCCCTATGGCTGATCAGGAGCCTTTTTTCCCTTCTCATCTCTCGGCCTCTAGCTCCAAGAGTCATAGAAACCACCTTGTGTGTGAGTGCAAGCATCAACGGAAGGATCTGGCAGCTGAGCATGCCACTTTGCATAGGAAGGAGGAGTCAGGAATCGCCCCTATTTTAGGGCCTCCTTTTGTGTTCTCCTCTCTCATCCCCTCTCCTTCTATTCAATCAAATTTGGTTCTACTTCCATCTCCCACTATGAATTTCAATGCTCTTGGCCTTAAAAAGGTGCAAGTGTTTATTGTTCCTTCGGTTGAGCCACCCCTTTTGATGTCCCTCCCAAACACTCTAAACACTTCGATGGTCATGTCCACTGTAGTTTTCTCCTCCTCCTCTATGCCTCTTGCATCATTTTTTTGGAGTTCACATCCTCCAATGAGGAAGAAGGTGGAGGTTTTCCCTTCTAGCAATGGGGGGCATAAGAGGAGCCTGCCTTCTTCAAAGGGTGGTCCTGTGCTAGCATGTGTTGTCCTAGTGACAACAAGTTTCAACTTCCCCTGAGTGTGTCATTGCTCCTGAGTCACTTGGTGAGCCCAACAGTGAATCTTAGGCACCATCCTCCTTATCTGTTGAGGTAACACATGGAACTCCTATGAAGTGCATGTTCACCTCTTTAGACGAGGTCCTGGAATTGTTAGCAATCTTTTCGAAAATGTTAACCATTGCTCCACAAGAGTCGAGCAGAGAAGACCTTGTTGGGCCTTCTTCCTTGGACCTTGTTGCGAGAGGGTCAGAATCCCCCCCTTAATATTCCACCATTGCAAATTCATCCACCTTCCCCATATAATGATCTAGATTGGGAAGCAGACGACCTCTTGGTCGATGAGTGTTAGGGGGGTGCCTCTTCTTTACCTTTAGATTAGGTGTGTGTTTGTTGTGATGTGTTCCCCTGTGCTTCCGTTATGTGTTTCTAGATGACCCTTGTCACCCCCGTAGGTGCTTGGATATAGGATTAATTTTATGTCATAAACTTCCTCTATTTGTGGAATCATTCTTCCTCTATTATGTGTTTTGACTTTTGGAAAATTGGGGATGATGCAATGTGTTGGGGGAATTTAGGCTTCCCTTCCATGTTGACCCAATTTTTTATTTTTATTTTTTCTTCTCATGCATTCTTCATATGGTTTGATATAGTAGGGGGTTGGTGATAGTTCATCTATATACTATTACTATACTTATATATATATTTATGAGTATTTTTGACCCTGAAATATCAGATCGCCCCTATATCCTTTGTTTGTGATGTCATTGTTTCTTTTTACACTTTTCCTATCTTTATCTCTTCTTTGCTTGAGTTGTGATGTTGTGGTGCCTATGTGTTGTCCCTCATGTGTGCGACAACATAACCATGGTGACATCTCACTATGTCCGATGGGCCACAACATCACTTTGTCATTCTTGATTTTCTCCCCTTAGGACATTGTGTGCCTCTGCATTCAACACACACCACCCTAAGGGGGACCTATCATATAAACTCTAATTTTTAGAAAATGCATTCATTGCTAATGAATCTTTTCTCGAGAATATTTGCAAACCTTTTCAAAAATTTCATTCTCAACTTGGACCCCTAGCAGAATGTGTTTCCTTCATCATGGGCTCACAAAGAAAGAACTTGAAGAACTTTCCTCCAAGGAGGGAGAAAATCTTCTTGCAGGAGAAGGCTCAACCTTCCCCTCGAGAGGGGGAATTTTCTTCCTTTCAATTTCCTTGATGAAGTGAACATCTTTCGAAAGGATTCCTTGATGTTGAATTGATTTGTGAAAAATATTCTCACACTTTCAAAAAAAACATCCTTTAAGTGGACCCCTCTTCTTTTGAAGGGTTCCCGATGGACCCCTTTGAAATCCTTTCAATTTTTTGACTATCTGTGTGACTTCCTACTTGTTTACTTGTGTGGTTTCTTTTTGTTCTCTAGCATGTTTTATCTATAGATTAACATATTACTTTACAAGTGCGCTTGCGAAGCCACTTTCCAATCCGACTCTAAGAAGTCCCCCTTACAGTAGGCTTCCTTCATGAGAGAGTACTTGAGGGAATTCCTTCTTTGCAGGTTTGCAGGCTTGTGAGGTGCTTACATCCTGGAGGATTTTTCCATCATTGGTCTAAGGGCCTTCAGTGTACTTTGTGCAACTTCGTAGTTTCATGGAGCTACAAAGTCATTTTGTTCAAACCTCCTCAAGAGAGAGTACCTTTGGAGTCCTTTTCCTGCCTTGTGCTTCAAGTTCACTAGATCATAGTCTTCTTCCTCAATGGTTTAGGTATACATCTATAACTCTTTGATCTACTATACCGAATGCTCATCGATATTCATGCTCACTAAAGTGGGGGAAAAATATATAGGAGGGAATTTTCACCCTTTGTGTATTTTCCCCTTTTGCATACCCTCACCTTAGAAAATCAAATTGAAAGGTGAAATTCCACATCACCCATCCAAGATGCATCCACTTGGCACATGTTTTGTGTGCTAGTGGGGGAATTTTCATCAGGGACACGAGAGTGGCACACTACCATCCCTGACAGATTCATGCCCCTGAGTTCGCAGGGACATTATACTCCTCATTAGGGATGGTTTGTAATTCCTCTTTGTGACCAAACAACTCAAAAATGATTCATTTTGGCCTTCAAAGGAATTCATTTCACACTCACTTCATCTTCTTCACATTCATTCAATATCTTCAGCATTCTAGCACTCTATTTCCACAACTCCACTTGAGCATTGCAACAACTTGTTACTCCATTCACTCCATCTTTGTATGTGTTGATCTACCATAGAAGCTATGAGCTTGGAGTTTTACAAGACCTCCCTTCATCACTCTAAATTTCCAAAAAAATTTGCTTGCATTCTCCCTTCATTGGCCTTGAGATCCTTTGGGTGGAGGTGGTAACACTTCACTTTTCCTTTTGAGGTTTGATAGAGTAGCGTAGTCTCTTTTGTGGTGGTCAACAATCTCTATTTCTCTTCTATTTCCTTTATCATGCTTTCTACTTCGTAGCTTTTTTGAGTGTCCATGGAGGTAGAAACACCAAAGCAGGTGATTCACTAAGGCAAACCTCTATATAGCCCCAACAATTTTCCCCTTCTTGGATGTGTGTAGGTGAATGTGTGTGTGGAGCTTACTGGTGAACTAGCACTTTAGTGAGTTGGTATTCGTCACCCTTGTCTTCATCTATGTTATTTACCATTTTTGTATTTACTTTTCGTACTTTATCATTTTGTTTATTTCATTAAAATTAGTTAGCTAAGCTGTTAAAGTAGGTTTCTGGTATTTTCTGTTGTATTTCACATTTTTTTCATATAAACGCCAATAAGATATTTGGGTTTGTAGAGTGATAGAAGCACTTGATAACGCTCTTCATTCTCGATCCTCATCCTAAAACACCCATTAGAGTGAGGTAAGTTAGGGAATCCCTCTGGTCTTAGCTCTTTGTGATCTAGAGCCTTGACATGGTTGGTCCCCCTCCCTTAGAAAAGGGAAACTACAAACAAGGTGGTTAGGACCATATGAAATAAAGCAAGTTTTCCCAAATAGAGTAGTCAAGTTGTAGACTATAGATTTTGCTAGATTTTCACTATTGGTCAATGGTCACAGATTGAAAATTTACAAGAAACCAAAATAGAAAGATGATTTTATCATTGCTCTACTACAACAATACAGATAAAATAGTGCTTTAGCTAACAACATTGAATAGGCTAGTGATCATGACAAAGGTAGTAATCTTGATGAAGACATCCTAATAGACAACAAGGATACAAAGGTACATTCTACACATGCTTCATTAGATGAGCTACATAGCTTGTCTATTGGGGTCAACTAGGTGTAATTTTCTAACACCCACATATGTACACACTACACAGGTGATCCATTCAACAATTCTTTTCAAATAAACTCCATGATGTAGTAGGGACCTGCAACTTTATGAATAAAAGTTGGTACAATTTAGAAAGGGACTTGTTGTTGAAGGTGCCTGCAACACACGCTAGTCAACAAATTCAAAATTTTATGCCAACTTAATTACATGCCACCTACATACATTACATTTCTCTATACATGTAGCCAAATGTCTATCATATCATTTCATTCATTCTATCCCACGATGCATTCCTCGATTTCCATGCATTTAGGAAATCATTTCATATCCATCTACCGTACATTCCATAGCCTTCATTATCACGTGCCACCATGTCATTTCATCCATCACCCATTACAATTAAACAAATTTCAAATCATAATTACACTGTAGACACTCCTAATCGGCTTCACATGAGCTGATTTCACTTCACTTCACATTGATAGGTACACATTCTAATTTACCATAATTAGCATAGCTTGCAATATTTTTCAATTTATTCACATTTAATTTTGCACGCTTCATACTCATTATCTTATTTCCATTATATGTAATTAAACCTTCAGCCTAGTAAGGTACAATTAAGTGAGGCCACTTAATGACTTTAGTTGGGCAAAAATTGTACATTTTCCAAGATTTTCATTTTCATTTTCACCACCAAAAACACCAAATACCTTTCTACCTTTCTACAAAGCTTTTCTCATCATCCCAATTACAAGCCATAAGCTAAGCCCAATTTAAGTTATAACAAATACAGTATAAGCAATTGGTAGTTGGTAGTTCAATTTTAAGGATTCAAGTATAGTAGACAAGAAGGATTGGAAGGGTTGGTGAGGTTCAGGAAGGATTGTTAAGGTTAAAGTTGTGAGCTAAATTTGTAGAATTTGAACAAAAAAGAGTAATTTACAATCATGGGAGGAGATATTATTCACAGAGAACCTTCTACACACCAGCAAATATTAGAAGATAGGTTAGTCTTTCTTATTTTCAGAAATGTGGGATGGTTGAACTATTTCCTAAGGTTGGAAGAGCACAATGAAGCTATGACAAAAAAAATTGTAGAGAAACTAGAGCAAAATGAAGCCACTATTCAAGGGCTAAAGTTAGATGCTTTAGAGGCTACAATTGTAGAGGTATCCAGTTTTCCAAGAGAGGGGGTTGAATTTTCTATTAGGGAAAATGCAGTAGTTGATAGGGAAGAATTCAGAGAGTTTGGAGAGAATTTTGAGTCATCATCCCAAGGTACTAGAATATTATTACTACCATGGGTATGGGATTATTTATGCATATTATATTGTCAAATATATTACATGTGATGGTAGACAATCTCTTCTTTATATTGTGCATTGAAAACTTTTGAATCACCTTCATCATGATGTAAGGGTTAATGTGCCAAATTTTCTTTATAACCCATTGAAGAGAATGGGGTCTGAATACAAACAAAAAAGAAACACTACAACCCTATAACACTATTGTTTAGTTACCCTACTTGTAAAAATAAGTCTAAGGGTTCAATACCTACATGTCTCTTGGGAAATATTTTTAATTTGTAACCATATTAGCAATGTACTTGAAGAACCAACTATTCTAGAGAATTTGGAGTCACTTGTTGCATCATTGAGCGAAATTCCCTATGGTTCACATGTTGCTTCACCTACCCACAACAGGGGAGAACTAGAGGAGAAAAGTTTGTGAAGGTCACTAGTTGCAGCCTCTGAGCAGCATGCAATAGGGAATGTCCATGAAACCCAAACTTATTCTAAGATACCAAAAACAAGAAAGAGGAAAGGTGGACCTTCCCCCATACTCCTAAGAAAGTGTAGAAGAAGAAGGCCACCTAGCCAAGGCGTTCACATCACCTGAAAAGAAAGGATGTCATGAGGAGTAATGTTAAGAAACCAGAGGAAAAGATTACCCTGATAATGGAAGATTTAGACTTGCAAGACAATTTTTATGAGGATGTACATACACCTGTTAAGAAAAAAATGGTATGTTTCAACCACCTCTAAATCTGACTTAGAGGACATTTTTGTTGCTAATAAAACTAGAATAAGAACCCCACAAAGCCCTAATAGTGAGAGTTGTGCATATACTAGGGTTGGTCATGACCAAACTTTTGAAGATGATAATTTGTTTATAGAAGAAAGAAATGTAATGGAGTTACAAGAAGCATTAGAGAGAATTAAACAATTAGAGGAACTAGTGAAAACATATGAACAAAGAGACAAGGAAAGGGATTTGAAAATTAAAGAATCGAAGGAGAAACTTCATAGCTATGGGAATGGGTCGGAATTGGACTTGCTTTCACAACTTGCCATAGTAAAGGCAGGGAACACAAAAATCACATATGCAACCCAAGGACCCCCTGTTAAAAAGACTCCAACTTATCATACCACTATGTCTATAGGCTACCAGTTGTGGAAGGTAACACAAGAATTCTATCAACACAAAGAAAAATGGGATAATGAAAAGGAAAGAATGGTTTTAGAGCATACTAGAGTACTGGAGAATAAAGAAATTGAATTGAAAAAGCTAGCAGTTAAGGTTGAGGAAATAGCAGATAAGGTTGCTCAAATTGTTAAGTGCAGACCTCCTACTAGAGTATATAATTTATTTTTGTAGGAAAAATTCTAAGCTTTCAGTTTAGTCAGTTGATTAGTAACTTTCCAGTTGCAATGAGTAGAACGTTTGACTTCTTAAATGTTTTTGCTAATACCACAACTGAAGTACAATATCAGTTATGTGAATTCTATTTACACAATTATGTTGTGCCAGATGATATAGGGTGGAGACCATAACTATTTGTGGGTGATTTACAAATTAGGGTACTAGCTTCATACTTTAGAAATGAAATGCAGAGGGGTGAGATTATGCAGGACTATGTAGAGAGGGAGAAATAAATTTCTCTTCAAATAAAAAAGGAATCTAAGAACCCCCATAAAGTAATTGATGAATGGACAAAGCTTCTAAAGTATAAAGGTGTAGGCTGAAAGATTATGCAATTGAGACTAAACGATTATGAAAGATGGGATAATTTAACCCTTGGGTTAAAAAAGAAAGAGCCCCAATCTATATATAACTTTATGGCTATGCTTGAAAGAACCTAAAGGCATATAAACATTGCAAAAGACATAACACTTGAATGGTTACCTCTAACTTTCTCTACAACAATGCTTCTCTACCTAGTACCACATTCGACAAGGGAAAGGAATGAAGAATGAGAAGAAGTTGAGGATGTAAGGTGGAAAATATTTTCATGTTATAGAGGTTTTTATTTGAGACAACAAAAAGGAGTGGATGTCATCATAGACCTCAGGTCTAGATGACCTTACAATACAACCTCCAATCTTCAAACCACTTTGCTTGGGGACAAGAAAATGATCAGTTGGGGGAATGATGAAGCCTACTATTAGTTATCTTTTTGTTATTTCAATACATGCTTTAGACATCTCCAAATACTTATTTCCTATATATCCCTAAAACTTTACTATAATTTCATGATCATTATACAAACATTGACCTCATTTAAAGTCTATGGAAATATAACGTAACTGTTTCTACATTCCACGTTTCAAGTTTTTTAAAACTATCATAGCAAAAATACAATCCTATTTCAATTCTTCTTCCTTTTCAATTGTGTTTTGATTACCTAGACTTTATCATGCTCAATTTTGTAGGGAGTGGTAATTTATGATTAGATTTATGTTTTGAGTCCTTGATCTAATAAGACTCCCTCACACCTATATGAATGGTTTGATGGTTGAGTTAGTTAGTTGGTTAGAATAGAAAATATAGTAGATATATTTGTTTAGTTAGTTTCTTTTACACATATAATGTTTTGTTTCTCAATCATGATCTTATGAATAAGATATTTCAAAAGAATCTCTTTAGATTGTGATATATCAAGTTATATAATGAGATCTTTTCAATTATTATTATGTTAATTTAGTTTGATGAGATAGATTTGAGTTCACTTTGTGGAGACAATCACTTGAGCAAGGTCCACTCAAGGTAATTATTCCCCACTTTATTTCATATACATTTATTTCTATTGTAGTAGTTAGTTTCATAATTATGTTTATCTTGATCAAATTCTTCATGTGATGAATGTGAATAAGATCTTGTCCTCTATTCATGCTTTAATTGGTTCATGCATTGTTCTCCAGAGTTATTCAATTTAGTTGAGTTAGCAAGTATTGGTGAATTATAGAATTAATTTCTTGACAGTGAACTAGTCACAGGCTTTAGCTATAGGTACTCGTAGCAATAGCTTCAACATTACCTCTTTTCACTGTTATGTAATTTATGATTTCTAGTATGTGTAAACACCTATGCTAGGATGATATAGATAGTGAAGCATCTCTGAAAGCACATACAGTGCCGACATCATCAATATCTTACATTAGCCCTAGTTGATAAATTAAATGAAGGTATTTAAAGGGTTTAGTGGACTATTTGGTAGGACCCCCTCTGAATTATGTGTTTGACACCAAGTCTGTTGAACATTAGTAGGCCTCTATACAAACTTTGAATATTTTGTGACTTATCCTTAGTAACACATTCATTCCTATAAAAAAAAATGATAATTCTATTCAAGCATTTGACCAACTGATAATAAATTCTTTTTTAGAGCAAGAACTAGCAAAGTATAAAAAATATTCTTAGTTTTACCATTTTTATTTGTTAATTCAATTGTTCCCTTTCCTTTAGTTCCATGTGATTGATTTCCCCCCAAAACAACACTACTATTATGGTTTTCATCTAAATAAATAAATAAATTTTCATTAGATGTCATGTGTGAGGAACAACTAGAATCAATATAGTTGTAAAGTTTCTTTACTAAAACTTGCATTCAAACATGAAAGAAACATTTTTTTTATCTTCTATACTACCATGAGCAGATTTCTTGTGCCAATTTTTAGACTCATAATGGCCAAATTTGTTACAATGAAAACATTGAACATGCCTTTTGTCTCTACCAGTATCCTTGCTTTTGCCTCTATTTCTACCTCTAATTTTGGTACTTCTAAAAAAAACTAGAACCTCATCCACAATCATATCCCCTTACCCTGTAATTATTACTAGAATCACCTCTATGCTCAAGCTTGGAATGATAGTCATTTCCATTAAAAAACTTACATTTTTTTCCTCTTATGTTTACCTTAGATGCAAAATGCTTGTTCTAAAGATTCTTAACTACTTTTCATTGTTTCTTCTATTGTTAATAAGATGCCACTTAATTCATCAATTTCCATGGATGCAAGATCTTTTGAAATTTCTATTGTAGAAACAACATTGCCAAATTTATAAGGAAAACTTCTTAAATTTTTCTCAATCACATGTTGTTTGCTTACATCATCTCAAAAAATTCTCATGTATTTTATCATCCCTTCAAATTTTGTAAGAAATTCATTAATTGATTCATTTTAATGTTTTCAAAACTTTTCCTTAGTGTATTCTATTTCAATGTATGAGCACCTTGATATACATTTACAAGAATATTCCATGCCTATTTTGAATGAGCAACACTAGATATTCTAGGATATATTAACTAGCTTATTGCACCTTGAATTAAAAATAAAGCTTCATTATCCTTTTGTTCATTTTTCACTAATTCTTGTTTTTGTTCAGTAGTTAGTGCATCAACATATTCAAGTTCTTCATACCCCCTACTAACAATATTTTAGAAACCTTTATATTTTAACAATTTTTGCATTTGTGTACTCCAATAAGAAAAATTTTCCCCATCAAAAATAGCAATCAACAAACCAGGTGAAATCACAATATTTTCCATCTCAACAAATTATGCTTGTAATTTAATCCCCCTATTAATCTCAAAAATACGATTCCACCTCTGTTTCTACCTCTAAAATTGGCACTTCTTCCTAAAAAACTAGAACCTCATCCACGATTATAGCCCATGACCCTATAATTATTACTAGACTCACCTCTATGCTTAGTTTTAGAATAATAGTCATTTCCCTTAGAAAACTTATGTATTTTTCTTCTTATGTTTTCCTTATATGCAAATGCTTGTTCTAAAGATTCTTCACTAATTTTCATTCTTTCTTATTTTTTTAATAAGATGCCACTTAATTCATCAATTTCCATGGATGCAGGGTAATCCCACAATAGTGGTTTACAATTTTTGGCCAAACTGGACACTTAAATTATTATTTTTAACCAAATCTTCACATTCAGGCACCTATAGTGGCTAAACCGTGAGGAATTTAAAGATGATGCAAACTAGAGTCTCTTCACACTCTATCTATAGATTCTAAAAATATTTTTTTCAAAATTTTTGGAATTAGATTGCACTTCTTTTTCCATCTCCCACGAAAATTGGTTTTTTTCAGAAAACAACATTTTAAAAAAGTGACACACTGTATAATGCATAACTTTTTTTCAATAAAGGATAAAATTTGAATTCTTTTGAATTTAGATTTGTAACTCGATATCTAGTGCTTCCACTTGGTTAGATAGCTTTTTATTGAATATTTTTTCTTTAATCAAGTTTCAAAGTCAAACCAATTACAATTCAGACATAGCGCGACCGTATAACGCGTAACTTTTTTTCTATATATCGAAATTCTTTTTTTTTTTTTGTGTTGGATCAAGGACTTCAATATCTGGTGCACTCATATTTTTCAATTTTTTTTTTGATAATCTGCTATTTTTCCATGTGCAGAACAGAGACCTTCATTTTCGATGAAAAACCTATATTTAATAAAACTAAAAAAACAAATACATAATAAAATTAAAACATATTAAAATTATATTCGTTGGATAGCTCATTCCGAGGAATACCTGATTCCAATTGGGTTTTTGAAGACTCCTCCATTTTCATCCTCAACCCGAGCTTCAAAGCATAAAAAATTAGGTATTTTTGTGAACAATTTCAAAAATCAAGGAAAAAATGGGGGTTCACTAGAACCCAGCGAACCCCAAGGGGTTCGAGCGAACCAGGGTTCATTCGAACCCCCTTCAATATGCATTTTTCTTTTGTTTTTTGGGCAGGAAATGTGGGCCCGGTAATTAACGTGTTCGCTCGAACACTAGTTCGGTCGAACCCCTTTTTGGTTCAGTCGAACTTGTAGGTTCATTCGAACCCCTTAAACCAATTTTTTTGCCATGGAGTCATTTTTTCCCAGTTTTCCTTCCTTCATCAAATTGTAAACCACTATTGTGGCTTCACCTTGCAAGATCTTTTGAAATTTCTATTGTAAAAATAACATTGTCAAATTTAGAAGGAAAACTTCTTAAAATTTTCTCAATCACATGTTGATTGCTTACATCATCTCCTAAAATTCTCATCCAATTTATCATCCCTTCAACTTTTGTAAGAAATTCATTAATTGATTCATTTTAATGTTTTCAAAACTTTTCCTTAGTTTTTGCAATTTTTTTGTATGAGCACCTTGATATGCATTTACAAGAATATTCCATGGTTGTTTTAAATGAGCAACACCACAGATCCTACAATAGATTGACTAGCTTATTGCACCTTGAATTAAAAATAAATCTTCATTATCATTTTTTTTATTTTTCACTAATACTTGTTTTTTTTTATTAGGTAGTGCATCAACATCTTTAGGTTCTTCATACCCCCTACTAACAATATTCCATAAACCTTTAGATTTTAACAATTTTTTCATTCATGTACTCTAATAAACAAAATTTTCCCCATCAAAAATAGGAATCAACAAATCGGATGAACCCAAAATATTTTCCATCTCAACAAATTATGTCTGCAATTTAATCCCCTATTAATCTCAAAAATATGATAATATTCTTGCAAAAATTCTAGAACATAAATTTAAAAATACCACTACTAACCAAACTGACTATGCAGTATCCCTTTATAAAATTTTTTTTGATTATATCAGTAGGGAAAAGGACCCTGATCCCACTAGTTACAAAAAGAGTAGAAACAACAACAGAGAAACAAGCTGGGAAACAACATTGGCCGAACTAGCAAAAACAACAAAACCAAACTAATTACTTTTTACCATCCACATGAGGGTACAAATGCCAGAATAACAGTAACCCAAGTCTACCAGGCCACATAACCATACATAGTATAATCATAAACATAAGAGTCAAAATTAAAACTCTCCTATTTAGAAATGTGCAAGACATAATCAAAATTAACCATAGGCTCACATGCCACATAACCATTCATGATAAAAAAATAAGTAGTCTGTGATGAACATAAAAAAAAAAAAACCAAAGTTTAAATACATACATAAAATTGAAGTACCTAAAATATATAACAAAAAAAATCCAGAACAACAAGATAGGGAGCCATTATTTGGCATTGGCAATTAGCTCCCAATTATCCAGTTAGGAACACATTCAGTAGACAAGCCCTTTGTCTCTTCTTTCTTTCCCACCTTCTTGAATTATTTCTTGATTTTTGTTTGGCCAAAAAACACACCAACCATTGCTCTATGCATAAGCCCATTAGTAACCTTCATGAGAGTGATAATGGCTTTCTCCATATACTCCACCCACACCTACAAGAAAGTAATTTTTCTTTTCAAAACATCAATGTTAGTATCTTTTGTAGAAGTAACAATAGGGAAATTATCTTCATCCTCCCAAGTGTCCATCCCAACAATCTCGATAGCCTCCTCCCCTCCCATGTGCTCCTCCTCCTTGTTATCCTCCTCTTTCTCCAAATCATCTTCCTCCACCTCATTTTCAATGTCATCACTTTATATTCCCTCATTGTTTACTTCCAACTCAAATTAAAATTCCTTAATTGTTAGTGGCTCCTCTTCCTCTTCCACTATAGAATTTCCTTTTCCTTTTTCCTTTTCTTTTAGTGGAGACCACCTTCACCAATCTAGCCGATATTTTGTCACCTCTTAAAGGTTTTCCAAGCCCCTCCTTATTCTCCTCCTTCTAAAGACCTTCAAAATATTCAAAACTAGTAATAGTGTTTCCATGCTTTTGATTCTTCTTAGGATTTTTAGTTTTAGGGGATTACAGTAAAAGAGAGTGCTTTCCTTTTTTTGATGTGGCTTTTAGCAACTTCATCTCAAAAGAGTTCTCTTCAAGAATAAGATTAGGATTAGATGCAGATTTTTTTATACAAAAAGTAAGGTTTTTAGTAGCAATCGAGAGACTTCCTTCTACCTATTATCTAGGAATAGGCTAAATATTATCTAGAGGAATAACATTATTCTCATCATCATTTCTGGGAGTGTATTCTTGCCTAATGATTAAGGGGTTGCCATGTGGGTTCTTATCCAGAGCAAACTTGTAAAGGGCCATTATAAGCCCCTGGTGTAGGGGAGATGAAGCACCCTTCTCAATATTCTATTGTAGTGAAGAAAGTAAATAAAAAGGAAAATTTATTTTATCATTGTGCTTAATGTGGTTCAAAATGGGGAAGTAGTAGGTGTGCACGGTCATATACCTTCCTTGTAAAGTAAAATAGTGCATGACAAACATACTAACCATGGTGAAAGGTGGAGGGAGATCAAGTTGAGAATAGCCATTCTAGAATTTTGTCAACACCTCCACATCATGTAAGAATCTCTCAACAAAGCCTTGATTTCCCTTCTTTTTTCCACCACCCTCCTACCTTCATTTTCCAAGCCAATGGCCTCAACAATAAGCTGGGTCATCACTTTGAACTTCATAGCTCCTATGGACACATGGCCGCCCTTCCAAGAATTGGTAAACTTGGAGGTCAACTTCTCATTATAGCCACACATGGCTTCAAAAAAGGAATCCATGCCAACATTTCTAAATCAACGTTCTTGTTAAGGGAATCACAATTGGGTGGTTTTGTGCACTTTCATGGTTTCGTGGACTTCCTTAGACCTAAAATTTTAGTAGAATGAAATTTTATTAGACCCTTCTTCGATTTAGCACCCTTCTTCATACCACACCTTAACTCTTCGGTGCTCATGTAGAAAGAAATGCTACCCCTTAACTTGCAAACAAAAAAATTTGATAGTGAGAATTAAAAGGTTGCTTATGATACTTTGATAAATCTACCAGATAATAGTTGCAAAACACACATGCCCAAGGACTATCAAGAAATGATTATCCATCATCTTATAAAATCTTGCTAGATTATAGATAGCAAGGCTAGCTTCATAAATGATATATGAAGAGACATATGACATGCCAATTAAATTTGAAAATACCAAGGCATCACCATTATAAATAAACTTTTGATACATGGGTATTGGAAAATGATATTATCATTAATAATTACCTCGTTTATGTCATCCTTATAACTATCCAACATTTGAAAAATACCACCCTTGCTATAATTAACATTTGAGCCTATCATGTCACATTTCATCTGATGAGATTTTTCAAACTAGTAAGTCCCCCTATCCGATAATTAGATATTATAAGAATTTTTATATTTTAATTTTAATAAAGTGTCTTTTATTCACCATGGCAGTGTCTCATACTCCCAATGTGTCCAATTTTGACACCTGAGAGCTCCATTAGCAACAACATCCACATAACAATTACCTTCTCTGTAAACATGTTGAACCTTATAAAATGTAAATGTTTTCATGAGAAGTTTGCAACTATCAATAATATCCCTTATTTCCCAAGGGACAGCACAATCACCTTTCAAAATGTCAACAATGAGTTTGGAGTCTCCTTCCAAGATAACCTTTTGATAGCCTAGTTCTTTTAATTGGTTTATACCTCCTCAGATAGCCATTGCCTCAACCATATTGTTTGAGAAGATCCCTAGGATTTTCCCATAACCCGCTATGCAGTTCCCTTGGTGGTTTCTTAAAATACCTCTAGCCCCTACTAAACTAGGATTTCCTTTATAGCAACCATCGAAGTTACACTTAACCCAATCAATCTCAGGAGGAGACCAACTAGTGTTTCTTCTAGTGATGTAATTAGACCAATTGACTTTCATGAGGTCATTTTTTAGGCCCCAAATTCTCTTAATTAAGATCTCCTTGTAAGAAGGAATTTCCTTTGAGTGGGTGTAACCCCCCGCTTCAACATTTTCTTGAATTTTTTCTTGATAGCCATGCATAATTCCGGTGCAAGGACACTTAGCATTCATGATGTAAAAGGGTGTTAGATGTTATGATTTTGTTTTTCAAGTCACTTTTGTTGTAATAAGGTCTATTGAGACCATTTCTCATGTTTTAAGTTGATTAGATTCATTTGGGGTCAGTTTTAGGTTTAGATGTTAAGTTTTGCAAAAAGTTGCAAAGTTGCACAAGCAATTTTTGCATTTTTGATCTTTTGTGGGAGGTTGAATAGTTAGGAGTTAAAATTCATTTGTATTCAATTGGTTTGGATTTGTAAAGGCATAAATAAGCCTTTTGAATGTTGAGGTAAGGTTGTTGAGTTTTGATATTGAATAATTGAAAGAACTCTATTTTTTTGAGTTTCTACATTGAAAATTGCTGCCACATCAACTAGTATAGCCTTCTATGGCCCGTAGGTGATTATTTATATATTATAATTGATGAATCACTGAATATTCTCTCATTTTTATCTTGTCTCATCACATTTCATCAACGTTTGTGTGAGATAGAGCATTTTTTCTAAAAATTGCTTTGACACCCTAGGTTTTAGTGTTTTGAGTGAAGAAAATGAAGTTTTGAGCCATTCCTCTAGTGAAATGGCCTAGGAACCAGTGGAATGGAAGTATTTAGGTTTTTTTTTATTTATGATGTTCACAGGAGCATGGGAGGAAGATTGGTGACAATTGGTTGATGCCCTAGGATGAAAACTTCATGTTATTGGCATAAGAAGAGCATAGGAGGTAGGGTTTGAAGAAAATTTGTTTGGAGACCATTCTAGGTGATGCAAATTGCATTTACATACCTTATTTGGCATTTCTAAGGAATTAGAGTGAAGGATATAAGTTAGGAGATTGAAAATCCCGTTGAGAGTCATTCAAACACGCCTAATTAGCCCTCATCCAAAGCGTAGAAAAAGATTTTTGAACATTATGTTCCAAAGAAACTTCACCTTCCTTTGAGATATGTTTTTAAAGGGGATAATGGGTATCCAAAACAGTTTTTAGTTCATGGGTTTGAGTTGTTCCCTACAAATTATGTCAGAAAAAGTGTGTTTGTTGTCTTATAAGGCATAGTGGAAGATTGTGTAGAAAACCACCTTGTTTATTGTGTTAAAATTTTGAAAAATTATTGATTGGGTCTATTAGACCTTTGAAACTCTACTCTGCATCAAGTTCTTTATTGTTTCTTGTTGTCTCCCAAAAAATCCTATTGTTTCTCTCCTTCCATATCCCTCAAGTTGTGAAGGGGGGGACTTCACTCCAAAGGTCCATAATAATTTTGTGAGAGTAAGGATAGATAGACTAGTTGTCAATAAACATCTTCATTGATGGAGGAGATACCCATTCAATCATCAACAAGGGGAGAAACAAGGACCATATTTCTCTAGAATACGAGCAGTGAAAGAACATATGCATTATAGTATCCTCCTCCTCTTTGCAAAGGAAGCATCTATTAACAAATTGGAACCCTCTTCTGATCAAATTATCAATTTTGAGGAATTTTCCATGGGAAGCCACCCACCAAAAGTAGGTAACTTTAGGTATTAGCCTTTTTTATTTGAACTTGGTTCCATTTGAAGCCATTCCTGGCAAAACAAATAATTTATAACTCAACATAGGCTATCTTTACAAAAAAATAACCTAAAGGACTCTTGGTCCATATCCATTCATCATTCCTGTCTTTTGAGAGGAAGATAGTCTCACCAATTCTTTGGTATAATATTTTCACTATTGCATCCTAGTTTTGTTGTCTCCCTTCCCTTAGGGTAATTCCCATTAGTAGGTTGTTAAAGTTGAGCCAATGATTCTCCAACACATCCCAATTAATATAACCAGTGACATGTTTACCGAAAATCCTAATAAATCTTTATTTTATTAGATGGAGGTGATCAATGGATGAAAGAGGGGGGGCATTATTCCAACCATCCTCCCAAAAATCAGTGTCATTACCATTAGTAGTTCATTTCCTCACTCCCATTTTAAGCACACTTCTGATTTTGAGAATGTTGTTCCAAAAAATAGAACCATAAAGTAGGTCAGAGGTACTTAAGAAACACCCCTAATATTTGTTTCTTAGATACTTAGCTTTAAGAATCATAACCCAATCTTTGACTCCTTCCAGTAGACACCAGCCCATTTTGGCTACAAGAGCTTTGTTAAATAGTTTGATTCTTCTTATACCAAGTCCTCTAGCACTTTTAGGAACACAAACTTTTTCCCAACCCACCAACACCATTATGTTTCTCTCCTTTGTTTCTGACCACAAGAATCTTTTTTGGATTTATTCAATCTTATCAATAATAAAAGTAGGAATATTGAACAGGGATATGTAGTAAACTAGGATGTTTTGTAGTGATCCTTTTAGCAGTTGTAGCTTCAAAGCTTGGCTTAAGAGTTTACCCTTCCAACCTTCTAACTTCTTTTGGATTCTCTTAATAATGAAGTTCTAGTAATTACTTTTGGGTCTTTTAGAAATAATAGGCAAGCCTAAGTAAGTAGCAGTCAGAGCAACTTCTTGAGATCTCAGTATACAAACAACTCTGTCTTTTACAATATGCTCCAAATTGAAAAAGTGTACCATGCTCTTGTTGTAGTTAATATGTTGACCTGAACCCCTAGCATAGACATTCAAAGTAGATTTCCAATGACTTTCTTCCACAACTGAAGCTTCTCCAAAAAGGATAGTGTCATCAACAAACTATTGGTGAGAAGCAGGAGGGAGAGTAGAAGAAACCTTAGCACCTTCATGTCTAAAAGTTTTTGAATATTTATTTCTAGGAATTCAGCCAAAAAAATGAAGAGATAAGGGGCGAGAGGGCCCCCTTTCCTAAGGCCATGATTGTAGGAGAAAAATCCCTTAGGAACCCCATTCACCAAGAAAGAGTATTTTAGAGTGGTAGCACAAGAAGTGATTAGTTTGAGAAACCTACCATTGAACCCAAATTGTTTGAGGACAACAAAAAAGAAAGGCTAGGACACTCTGTCATAAGATTTAGAGATGTCTAGTTTCAAGGCCATCCCATAATTTTTACCAAGTTCCATAGAATGGAGAATCTCATGAGTAGATATAGCTGCATCCAGAATGTGTCTTCCTTGAATGAAACCTTTTTTATTTTCAGATATCATTTTATTTAGAATAATTTTCAATCTGGTCACAATGATCCTAGAGAAATTTTTATAAATAGTATTGCATAGACTAATAGGTCTAAAATCACGCATGGATTAAACATCATCCTTTTTCGAAATGAGGGAAATAAAAGTAGCACTAAGTTGGTTTAGAAGTCTACTTGAATGAAATAATTCTCTAGAAGCATTAAGAAGGTCTTTATTCACTATATCCCATAGGTCGTGAAAAAAATCCAAAGAAAACCTATCGGGCCCAAGGGCCTTGTAGGCTCCAAAAGAGAAAACAACAAAATTCACTTCCTAAAGGGAAACAACTTTTTTTAGGTATTTTAGATCTTGATCAATAATCACCTTAGGAATTACTTGGAGGATACCATCAAACTCCTAAAGAGCAACATCATGTTCCTTCTTGAAAGTTGATAAAAAAGTGACAACTTCATCAATAATTTATTTTTCATTGCCATATTGCCATCATCTTTAAGAAGCTATATAATCATGTTTCTACTTTTGTATTTCATAGTAGATTTATGGAAGAATTTGGTATTCTTTTCCCCTTCAAATAGTCATTAGATTTGAGATTTGTGTTTCTAGAGAATCTCATCTTGTTTTTTGACCTTAAACCATTGAGCCCTTAGGTCACTTTCCTTGTTGAAAGTATCTTCATCAACCACTCATTTCTCCATCAAATTCTACACCTTTAAGCTATCTCCAATAGAATTTTTAGTGTAGAAGATGTTTCCAAAGGAGAGCTTATTCTAGACCTTCACTCTTTCTTGAATCCTTTTCAATTTATTAGCAAGGAAAAACATTGGGGTGCCAGTAGTAGGTTCATTCCACCATCTTTCCTCAATAAATTCATAACTATATTCAAAGTGATGAGTTGGATGTCCTTCCAAGTCCATTCTTGATTCTAATCCTACAAGGGATTCTTCTACCAGTTTGGCCTCTTTTGCCTCTCCATTCTCTTTCTCAAATACCTTAGTAATATTTTGTTTTAGGTCATCTGTAGAAATAGTTGTAAGCCTGACCCAAGTGGAAATATTCACTAACACTTTGGTTTTATCCTTTAGGAGCTTTTGGGGTAGACCACTAGGGGTGGACATCCTATACTTCCTTATCACTACTTTTTTCCTTGGGGTGAGTCCTAGAAGCAGAACCCATGATGATAGCCTTATTATGTACAAGTAGTTCCTTCTCAAGGGCAGTCTGAGAAATTATAGGAGCATTCATAGGCTCAACTTTATCAATGGTTTGAACATAAGACATTTTTAGAGAACCCAAGTCCTCACATTTCAATTTATAAAACCCCTAACTGCAAGTATATTAGAAATGACCAAATTTCTTGCATGTTTGACAATATACTCTAGCATTTTCATATTCTAGAGTTTGAGACCAGTTTCCAAACTTTGACTTCAGGAAAATTGAAGTTGGAAGAATAGTATGAACTACCACATTAACACATAACCTAGCAAAGACCAATCTAGACTTTTATTGGGTGATTTTATCCATAATTAGAATACTTTCAAAGGAATTGGAAATCCCCTTGAAGATACCTAAATACCAAAATTCTAAAGGTAGCCCTAGAATACACACCCAAGTTGGGGTGACCACACCCAGATCAATAGTTGGGTCAAACCATGGTTTTCACTTTCACAACAACATAAATTTATTAAACCCAATGTCATAGGCCTAAGGTCCCCCTATGAGAACCTTAATCATGTCTTCATACACAAAAAAAAAACTAAAGAGGAAAAGACCTTTAGTCATAGCACTAATAGTAGCACTTTTAAATTCCAGATAGAGTTAGCCCATTTTCTTACCTAGTCAATATTCAGGTGGTACACTAAGAATTTACAAACCAAAGATATCTTGAGACCATCCATCAACTCTATCATAAGTGCTTCAAGAACATCAACTTCCCAATCATCTACTTAACAAGAGATAGATTTCATATTCAACCTAGCCATAGCTAGTGAACCTTCATTGACCACCTTATCCACAAATAAAATAGGGTCTTCTTTAGAAAAAAAAAAAAAAAGGACTCCAAACCAAAAGGGGGTGACAAACAGGACATGCTAGTTGTACCAACTACCAGTCCCACTAAAGGAGGTGTAGTAAAAATAAAAGCTATACCGTGTTTACAAACATTTTTGGAAATAGCAAAACCAGAAATAGTGCCAGACTTGGGAACAAAATTTCTGGATGGGGAAGCCTTGTTGGGCCCCTCACCTGACTGGCTCATCAATCAATTAATCAAACCTTAGAAACCAACAAAAATTCAAAAAAGAAGAGAGTGTGAAAGTTGCATAACCTTGGGCAGTTGTGTGGGTGTAAAAATTCAGGGTAGAATATTTTATATTTTATAATTATTGCTAGTAAAGACTGAAAAAAATTATTCAGTAAAGAAAAATTAGCAAAACCTGGCCCAACTTCAAATAGAATTTAAATGAGTCTCCATTAACCTCCTTTTATCTATTTGTATGATCTCCAAATATTTGCAGCAACTTTCCATATATTTGCAATATGCAGTTTTCTTTTGTTTTTTGTGATCTCCCTTTTTGTGTAGACTTTTGGAACCAAGTTATTGGCACAATGATCCTCTCTTCTTGCCTTTTTCTTCTCTTCACACTCTTTTTCTGAGACTTCAAATCTCCCACAATCAACCCGTGGATCTAATACCAATTAAAGGTATCAAACATTTACAAAATAAATAAATATTGTGATGATCTGTAGATCATCTATCCATTGAAATACAAAATAAAAATATTTCTTATATCTATCAAAAAAGAACAAAGAAGATTACATATTTATTCATAATGAACCCAAACTAAAAATAAACTAATCATTACCTAATCAGAGATAACTATTTTCTAATAGCGAATTGTTTTGTAACAACAACTAACAATTAACAATATTTAATATCTAACAATTGTTGGAAGACTAAAATCACTGAGAGGGGGGGTGAATCAATGATTTATGAAAATCATAAAACTTTTTAAAATCAAGAATGTATATTTTTTTTTAGCCAAGAAGACAAATGAAAATATGTGTAGCAAATTTGACTTTTAAATCAAGACACCAAATTACAATTCAAAGAACATATTTGACTTGTGCATGAATAATATTGTATTTGCATGAACCATGAATCTAAACATGAAACATTAATAGAAGGGAAACTTAACACTATCACATGTATCAAAGCTCACTTTAATTCAAAACCTTTTTATTAATGAAACCTGGCATATATATTGGCAGATATGAAAGAATGATGACTGATAATCATTCAATATATTTGGTGACACATTTAAAATTAGACAGATAAGAAAAATCACATAGATAAAGACATATCATAACACATTATATGCCTTGAGTGGAAAACCCTCTTAGGGAATAAAAAATCACTCGAAAAATATCTCTTTATTCACTTAGAGTACCAAATCTTTACAGTATAGGAGCACCAACTCCACAAAGTTTAGGAGCCTCAACTCCACAAGGTTTAGGAGCACCAACTCCACAAAATTTAGAAGCACCAACTTCATGAGATATAGGAGCACCAACTCCTTTACAATGCAACACAATTACAATATTCTATCAGAACCCTAGAAGTGCAATTTGCAGTCCTAGAATTTCAATAGAAGATTATAAAAAAATTCAATAAGCACATTGAAGAATGTTGTATGAGAATGACAACATCTTTTTTAAGAAAAATAATCTGAGTATCAATATAAATATTTTCAGTGCAATACCACTTATGTATAGTATGTCTGAAACATCATATTCCTCTTTCAGGTAACCCAGAAGAATTCCTGAAAGCAATCTCTTAAAGTCGTTGAAAATAATAATCTCTAAAAGCAGTTTGTGTAACTGTAAACCAACTCAAGTTAGGGTTTAAATAAAAAACCCTAAATCATCCTCCTTCAAAGTAAACCCTTTCAACAAATATCACCACATTGAAGCTATTCAGTTACAATCAAGTATTGCCATCTAGAAACCCTAACGGGTTTAAACATAATCAACAAAAATATCTTAACAATAGAATTTTCAAAATCCTATAAGTAATGGAAATGATTTACCTATTTATGGTGAAAAACCAGCTTGAAATAGTACCTCACAAACCTATCAAACGGTTCCATAACTACCCAACTAAAAGACGACATCAAGTCTTCTCTATCCAACTTCCATAGTCAAGCTTTCATTAGCTCACAGTCAACAAACCAAAGCATCCTCACTGCCTTCTAGCTTATAACATGTTGTCCAAGCCTACAAAAAACTCGGTTAACTCCTCTAGTGCCAGTCGTGAGAGCTTCAAGAGCTGCATTGCAACTGTGCAAATCATCCATGGCGGCTAGGGTTCAAAACCCTATTCTTTGCAAAAAGAATCAACATAATGTCTTTTTCCCTAAACAAGATTTTTTCTATTTCAATGACTTAACAATTATTAATAATCATTTTAAGTCCGCTGCCAAAGTTATCACAAATGCTAACAACATAATCACTTTAATTATTAATTCCAAACTGTCGATGCCACATGAAACAAAGATATCCGTGGATGCCAAATAAGCTATCACAGACCAGATGATGGCTATCAGTGACAAGTCAACAAATAATAGTTGTCGATGTCACAAGTAAATCGTGACCATAGTTTGATTCAATAAAACCTGATACCAATAAACCTTTAGTATAAGCTTTATTAAATATTTCAATAATATGTTGCCTGATACCTTTATCACTTTACAAAGTGATTGCTTGCCATCAATGGGGTTTTAATCCCATTAACATTGTTGAAAAATATATGTCAAGCACATATAAATGATTACATCAAAAATAAATGCAATGTTCCCGTAACACAAGAATATGCCAAGCATTAGTCAACCTGTATTGAATCTTGTCCCTAAGTATATCAATTGAAACAAAGAATGTTGTGAAAATTTGAATGTTGAATTATGAATAACCATCCAATATGTTCAAAAACCACTGCTTTTTGATATCACCATATTCACATTGTGACTTTAATGATCAGGTTAAAACATCATGAATGCCTTAAAACAATACAATAGTGCAATAACTTAAGATTGAAAATTCATTAATATATCATTCAAAGACAACCTGAATATGCCTGTTGAATATACCTATGGAAAACATTGTGACATGTAGTCTTTGAGGAATCAAACTACTGAAACATAAGTAATAAACATTGTCGAGCAACAAATGTATATATATCAAATATTTGAATCAAAGACCTGTAACTATAACATGTAATTGCAAATCATCCATATGAGAAATCAATGTGAATTCCAAAGCACTGCATAATCAATTTTTGACATCAAGGAAAAACCACAAAACAACTGAAAGCCAACAAACTCCCCCTTTGTCCTTGATGGAAAAAAACATATCATCTCTCCCCCTTTTTTCCTCAATGACAAAGAATGAAAGAGAAGAATGTGAAATTCCATAAATATAAACAACTAAAACCAACCAACACAATAACCTGTTGGAAGAAGAAATCAAGAATCAAAGACTATCAACATATCATTACTTCAGTCATAACCAAATAACTCTATGTCATATATCCCCCTGTTTTAATCACATGAGAAATCAAAAAACCTATTTACACCAAATACCAATTGTATAAACAATGTTACCAACATGAATAACCATGTACCAAGGCAACAATTATGCACCTCTCAAGAATTTTTGTCACTTTCAAGGTAGCATCTACAACATCAAAAGTATTATGAACTTCTCCCCCTATTTGAGATAACAAAGCAAACAAGATTCTCAAGAATCTCACTACAAATCTCTTTCAAGCATGGTACTGTCACAAAACATGGTACTATTCAACATCTATCACAATGTCACAATAATCTACATAAGCTTAAAGCACACTATGAGAAAAGAAAATCTCAAGATACTCTTACCAATTAGCCTTTCTCCCCATTTGTTACTTACTTGGCATAGATATCATAAGCATAAACAAGATCACATCATTATCTTGACAACATAGAATCATCACTTATGCTTCTTCCCCTATCAATAATAACTTCAACACTAAAAAAAAAATGTGACAAAGAACAATGGATTGAAAAAATTCAAAACATGGCATTAATCTCTTTTTTTACCTGATGTTACTCTGCATAAATAGAGTGGACAAATTCCTTCTTATTCTAGTACTTGAAGATCACTTGCATCATCTGCTACTATTGTGAACTTATCCTCCTTGATTGTTGCCAATCATACTTTGACTATGGTTGTCACAATATCATGGCTCAACTCAATGTTCTTGTTATCAAATATACATGTCCCAGTCATTGTATGCACTATCCTTGAAGGTATAAACTTGTCACATCATTCATAACCTCATTGCTCTGTATATCGACACCAACACTTGTTCTATGATCCTTCATTGTCTCTCTTCAGCTATCTTGCAAAGATCATATTTTGTTCCTTTTGTGATCATATCATAACTTTTCTACAAGATATATTGGGTTTCTGTAATCTTCACCGAGCAATCAAGAATATACAATCTTCTTCCACTATTGTTAGGCTGTCCTCAAGTGTATATGTATACAATCTTTGTACCATCTCTTTTAACATTCCATCACAACCAATGTCAAGAACTTGTTTTGTCACAAAGCTACATTGTTGCACCTGCAAACACAACTTTAGAGAACACTTGTAAAGTCTAAATTTGTATAGACTTAAGAAACCATAACAAATGCATAACATGATGTTCTTGATTTGCAAACATCAACAAATAAACACTTGAATCTTAGACACCCTATATAACTTTTGAGGTCTTCTTGAATGTTGTTCATGTTTCAACCATGAAATGTTATGGGCAACTTCCAAGCACAACACTGCAAAACTCAATTTCAAGCAACATTCAATGCCATTGTCCTTTCAACTAGCTACCACTATCATTACATTTTTACATGCCAAATACTATACTCCAACTAAGATCTTAAACTATTAATATTTCACTGTCTTACCATGCACTGTCATTGAAACTCCACTCATATAAGTTAAACCAAGAATTATATTATGTGCACGGAAAGCCAACAAAAATATCCTCAAAATAACTGAAAGCCAACAACAATATCCACCACCTTAGCTAGTTCTTGATCAAGAATCTCCATGTATTTCTTGGTCTTTCTCTGAGTATGGATACTCGGACTAGAACCCAAAACTGAACCCTGATTCCCTTAAGAATATCTACCTTAGTACCATCAGCCTCTTTCCCCTTTACGACCATCTCCCCCATCTAGTTACGAGCTTTTTCATTCAAGAGAGTAAGACCTTGTGCATTGTTGTATAGCACAATTTGAATAAATTTGACCACTTTGTCTAGATTAGCATATAGTTTAACAGTTCTCTCCTCCATTGTATAAATTTTGGATTCAAGATCCTTTTATAAGACTATCATGTCATCAACAACACTGTTAGGATACCAAACATTTTTAAAAAAATCTTATCACCAATAATAACATCCTGATTTTTGTTGATATTATTCTCAACATTATTACTCCAAGAATGTATATTAACATTGATTTGGTTAATCTCACTGAAGAACCATTTAAAAATCTTAAAAAAACAAATTGTACCATCATTTTCCATGCCAAAGACATTGTTGATTTCTTCTCTGTTACAGTTAAAGATGTTAATATCATCAGAAAAACTATTAGATCACACATTTTGAGTCTCCTTGTGAGTATCACCTTGCATAACTTCTTTACCATAAATATGTCCAGGAATTTTTATTTTGGGTCTTGGGTTCTAATAGTTCTAAAAATGCTGGTTGGAAAACCTCAAGAGGTTTCCAAGCTCTTGGTACATTTCAGGCTAACGAACAAGGCCAAATAATGTATTTGAACCTTCTTCTCTTCAGGCTCTACCAGACCTAGGTGGGTATACCTATGTAAATGAGGCACACTTAAACTATGTTTTCTACATAAGAAATCTATCCACAATGGCAATTAGGAGTGGAGAGATGTAATCCTAATTTGGTATAAATTGTATAAGCAATATCAAGATGACGTTTATGAATATTTTCAGTTAATAGATATAAGGTTTTGAAAATAAATTTGATAAAACTAAATGATGGAATGTGTGAGACCAGTGCCTTGTTGGGTGAATGTAGTCAATTGAAGATCTTGAATATATGGCTTGTATTGGTTGTAATTCAAAATGTTCGGCACACTGATGTTGGTTTATAACTTGTATAAACATGCAAGAAAGTGATTGACAAACTCTACTTATGAATCCAACTAACACAACCAGATTACTTATGATTTATCAAAAGGATTTTAATCTTTATTTGAAAGAACCAATTAAATAAATCACACAGGAAAGACAAATGATATCAAATTGGAGATAGAATGGAAATCCTAATTATATGGTTCTTCTTACTGATCCAAATAACACTTCCAAATTACTGTGATTGACTAGAAGGATTTTAATTCCTTTGGGGAAACCAATTAATCATATCACACAAGTACAAAAAATGTGCATTGATAAATTGAATATATACTTGATATACCAATGTAAATAATAAAGGAAATATTAAGTTGGAGACAACCAAATAACTGTATAATTTCAACAAATAGTTATACCAACATGAAGCCACAAAATCAAAGATCTTTCATTGATTTCTCCAAAATTTCATACATGCATCATGGTCTTCATTGTATAATCTATATGATAAACATTTTAAAAGTATCTTTTGTATATCTCCTACCTAACTCCTAATTCTAATCTAATCATTGATGATACAATTTTATCTCACATATATACATTGCACTTTTAGGGTTATGACCCTTTGCACATCCGTCAGCTGCAGCTCTTCATTTAATTAATTGTCTTCAATAGATTAAAATATTTTAATTTTAATCTCTTTGATCTTCAAACTCCATGAAAATAATCTTAATGATTGTCAAATCTTTCCTTTTGTACCAATTCACACTCATATTTATATGTATTTTCACCATTTAGAGATAATCCCCTACTTATAACTCCCTTGGTGAAAGTATTTCACTTTGCAATTAAAATTATTCCTTGAGTAAAATAATTAACCATTCTTTAACATCCTGAGTGAAATGCATTTCACAAAATTCACCTTTTCAAAATTACATACTCGACACTCATATTTATTCCCCAAAATGATAGCTTTTTCTTCTCCTATGCAAGATATTTGGTTATATTAAAATAATTTATTTTTTTTATTTTTTTATGAATAGGCAACTATCTATATTAATATAAAGATAAAGTTAGATATTCACAAAAAAAAGGTGGGTGGTAAGAAGGCACACCCCGAGAGTCACATGGGCAGCACCCAGAAAAACCAAAAAATTAACCAATCACATGGGCTGAGCCTAGAAGTCCAAGATTACAAAACATATAAAAAGGTCCATTAAGTAGCCAAAGCAGTACCAACAGAGCTAAGAGGGTCTCTATTATCCAAATTCTTCCCCCATACATCAACGGGGTTAGTGACGTCAAGAGGAGGACCCCAACCATCGTCAACATCTTTTTCCTTCTCTTTATCTTTATCCTCGTACCGGGGTGAGATTGCAAGCGCCAGATGTGGAAAGAATTTACTAGAGTCTGGCCAACTAGAGCCATAAGTAGGAGTGTCATCAGAGATCCACCCAAAACCACCACCACCACTCCTCGAAGCACCGCCAGAGGGCCACCCCTGGATAGCCCACAACGAAGGAGAGCGGGTCAGCCAAGGAGGGTGAGAATCCTACCGAAGAGGAGGCTAAGAGCGGGGATGTGCAAAACCACTCCACTACCAGCCCCAAGAAGGCGAGCAACCACGGGAAGAGGTGGGCGAAGTGGGAACCTGAGAAATAGTACATAGGGCATTGCCCTAGTGGTCCAACAACACTTGCAAGTAAGCAACCTCAAGTGCAACTTTTTTAACTTGCACCTGAATCTGTAAGAGCACATTAGAACAAATAATAGCTTTAGCATATAAAGAAACATTGATATCCATTTGAGAATGAGCAAATATGCAAGCATTTTTGTCTTTCCAGATATTGAAAAGGATTTCCACCCTAAAAGTGTGCCAAAGCTGGGTATACTTAGCAAGAAATCTGGGTGAATATCCCAACAAAATCATATGTTGGGAGAAAGGATCTAGCCTAAAGGGCCAAAAGAAGTCATGAATCCAAGTCCAAAACTATTGAGCTCTAGGAAAAAACTAGAAAATATGCTTAAAATTCTCAACTTGCCCACAAAAAGGGAAATGAGGGTCCTAGACCCCCAGGTGAACAAGCCGAGAACCCATAGGCAAGCCTTGGAAAAGAATACACTAAGTGAAGTGGGCAAGTTTCAGCTCAACACTTGCAGACCAAGTGGCAGCAAATCTTTTATGTCAGACATGAGTGGGAGATTGAAGAATCCACCTCTGGTTCAAACTTTCAATCATAGGAAAGTGTGGTGAAAGCCACCTGTAACCAAGCTGAGGCTTGTAATTCTTGAAAGGGGTGTTTGGATACCACTTCCAGTCCTTCCACCAGGGTTTGGTTCCATGAATTCCAACCTTGTGAAGCATCTCTATAGGAATAACATTCACCAGACCATCAAAGGTAGCATGGTCCTGGTTATGAAGTCTGTACAGGGAAAAAACTTCTTCCCACTGCATGAAACACATTGTGGGTCTATGAAAAATCTATTGCAGGGTCTGGATACCCTTTTTTTGGAGTCTGAGCGCCTTAAGCCAAGGCGATTTAGCCAACAACTGACCATTACTAGCAAAAAGGGGTGACCACCAAACATTCTACTGGTTGAGTGAAAGTCCATCATAGAAACCAAAGCCAGTCCAATGAACCCAGGGCTTAACTGCCTCCCAGGCTCTCCAAATGCTTTTAGCCACAAAAGTCCCCACAATTTTCACTAGTTCCTCCATGACCAAAAGGGTTTGAAACCCAATCCCCTTCTAGGTGGGTCTATGTGCAGGAAAGCCAAACTAGATGCAATGTTTGAGAAGAATTTTCTAGGCCTCATCACCAGTAAGGGCACAAATTATCCATTTGACACACAAGGAATTCCCTTTCTGTTGAGTGGAGAGCAACCCAAGTCCTTTAGAGTCTCTGGGAAGGAAGCAAAATTCCTAGGCAACACAGTGAAACCCTTTGTGGGAATTAGCAGAGGCCCAAAGAAAATCTAGGAGCAGTTTTTCAAGCTTGCCATAGGCAGCTTTTGATGGGGCCCAACAGGAGGAATAATAAACATGGGTAGCCGCAAGAACCTTGGAGCAAACCTAGAATTTCCACACCAAAGAAAGGGGCTTAGTAATCTAGTAAGCAAGCTTTTTCTTGACCCTGGAAAGAACAGCTTTCCATAACTCAGCTGGAGATGCTTGGAAAGCAAAGGGAATGCCTAGGAACCGAAAAATTTCTCCTGGTACAATCCACTTCCAATTAAACTGTTGAAACCAAGGAGGAGTGGGAAGAATGAAATTTATTTCACTTGTATTTCTATGAAAATATTTTTTCTACTCCCCTCTCTACAAATTCATATTTCAACAATATATTTATCTTCATTATATTTACATGGTGAAATAATCACCCATTCTCCCTAGGTGAAAATGTTTTCACAGAATCAATATTTTCACCATTTTTTTAAAATCACTTATCCCACACATTTTTATTTATTACCCCAAAATATTTTTTCCTTTTCGAAACACCATATTTGAACATATCTCTATTTGTAAAATATTTCACTTTATATATTTCATTTCACACCCGCTCACTTCTTCCACCTTCACCGCAACCACTGCATGCAGATTTGAGACCCCCTACAGGAACACGAGAGTGCTCACCACTCACCCGCATAGGCATTAGGGTGTGCTGGCGGGACTGTGGGAACCACCGCTCTCCTGCACAAGTCTTGGGGCTCTATTGTGGAGATGCGGTGAAAGTCTACTCTCCCACATTGATTTTTAGATTCCACTAGCGAGGGTGAGGTTAGCTACCATCCACTGATTGATAGTGATTTCATCCTTGATTGATTATATAAGCTTCATGTGTGACAAAGAAGAAACAAGACTTGGAAAACTTTGTTTGATTTTCTTGCATAGTACATAATGGGTATGAATCCTAGATCTTTTATTTTCCATACTTCAAGGGCATCTAATACTGTGGATGAGAGTAGATAATCACGAGAGGCCATGATATTTGGTGTTAGCTTAGGTTTTCTTTCCAAAAGCTTGGAAAATATAGATCTTGTAACTTCTTGGCTGAGTTCTTCCATCCCAGGATCTTCAAGGATTACTCGTTTCTTTACTTCATTATCATCGACGACTTTGTATTCCATGTTCTTTAGAGAAATCTCCACACCGTAGCCACCCAGATTCAATATATTCCCTGTTCCTATGGAAAAACAATACTCACCTTGGGGTCTGGATCGCATAGAGAGAATAAGATGGGAACAATGGCCTTTCAACAAGGATACAAACTTTGTCTAAAGTTTTTACACCAATTTCTATAAGTTTCACTCTTGTCGAGTCAAACTTTGGTTCTACAGTGTGTAAAACTAGTGGACAATGCTATTTTGAAGCTTTCAATTATATTCAGCCTTTTATCCATGCATTTTCATCAAATCCTTAGGCAAAAGAGGAAGTAATACTTGCAATCTTCCAATGTAATCGAGAGTTATGCCATTATGTACTTTGCATATTACATTGACAATTATATCTTTGAGAGTCAAAATTGCTTGTTGGATTCCCATGCAAAGAGATAAATTCCTTCACATTTCACACCATTTCTTTAAAGGGAAAAATATCTCAAATCAATGATCTTCAAGGCTTTCAATCCCCATCACACTTGGTACCTATGCACAATTTCCTTGTTTTGCAGCAATTCTACCTCTCCATCTTCAAACCAAAAGTCTCAATGTCACATTTTTAAACTTCTCATTTATTGAGAACAATTAATGTAGCTCAATATCACCTATGGTTGGCTTCAAGAGCTCATAAGTAGCTATTGTCCCATGAGTGATGTAATAATAACCAATAATTCATTTAGAAGTATCCACTTTATTTTTCACCAAATTATTTTGTCTAAGATAGTTGCAGTTGAATCTTTCTTCTAAGATATTGTCATCAACAAATAGACCACATAAATAAGTTTACCCCAACCATGTTCATGCTCCCTCTGTATTTTGGACTGTCCTTAGGGAAATTTTTTTTATTTGAATGATCTACTAATTTTGGGATAAACTAGATCTTAACTGATTTATAAGAGATAATATTGCAGCTTAATGTGATCATAATAGGTCAAGTAGCCTTTAGAATCATTTTGAAAAAGTGATCCAAACTTCTCCTTGAGCCATGAAAATGCACCAACATGTTGAGTTATGATAGGAGAGTATGCTAATCAAAAGGATTGGCATGAAGTTATCAGGATTGCAAAATATGAATGTTTAAAGTTGTTCACTTAGTCATTTCTGAAACTGCCACTGTTGAAAAGTCACTTGGAACTCACCAACTTGCCTTCTTAAAAAAAAATACCAAATCTAACCCTGGCAAGCTATAACTTTGCATACTAGCTCATTTAGCCATGGTGAACACGTGGGAAAGAGGGTTTTCCATCATTTTATTTTCTTCATCAAATATCAAGTGTCAAAGTTATCCCTTTTGTAGCTATTCTGAAAATATAGTCTTCAAACTAAGTGAAATCTATTTGGTTTTGATTTTGAAAAAATACCAAATGATGTCTTGAAGCTATGAAAATTGACATGGATGCACATTGAGATGGGGAGAATCAAGAGCACTAATTGTTTTGTCATGAAATCCTTTCAGTTGCTTAATATTATCTTCCAAAGTTGACCTACTTAACAAATTTTACTGTGTGCAGACAACAAACCTTTACAAAACCCTTCAACTTGGCCTTTTCAAACCATGTAAAATCAGATCATAGGGAGATAAAATTTGGTAGAGGTACTCTCATATGGTAGATGAACACGTCTGCAAAGTGATTTTGTGTGAAATTGCACTGGCTTCATTTTATGATTTTTTAAAGTAGGTCACTGGAGTGGATTTTTCAACTATACTTTGAGTGCTGAAATCAATTGTTTCAAACATGGGAACCTAAAATTTGCATGCAATTTTAGGCTCCAACAAGGTCTTCTTCACAACTATCATAGAAGACTTGATAAAATCCACTTCTTCATTCCTGGTCCTACCAACAACATTATCCTCACAAGTCTCCACCACCTTATTAGAGTTCCTACACAACAGTATCTTCACCCAAATCCTTCACATTACCACTTCTCAAATTCTTCTTAGCGACAAACGAATGTCCCTTACCTTTGACACCCTTAGCACTTTCATCACCAAGTTTGATGTTCTTACCTTTCTGACCCAAAGAAGGCTCAGGATCATGATCCTTAGTAGAAACCACCCCCTTTTTACCACATTACACTCCTCATTGCCAATCTGAGGACTCTTCTTTTTTTAGGAATCTAGAATAGAACCAACAACTGAGGATTTAGAGGATTTCAAACACTTACTCTTAACATTAGGGGAAGGCAACTTAGCATCCTCATTGTCAGTCTGGGAACCCCTAAACCAAGAGGGATAGGGATCCTTCTTAGGTTATTTCCTACGCTTCAAGTTAAAATCCTTAGGGGGGTCAAAATAGACTTCCATCAAAACATCTTCGGAACCCTCCTTAGCCCACTCATCGTCCTCTGAATCCCCTCTAGTATCATACCCTGATGAAGCTTCCTCGAGATGAGGTTTAGAAATTTTTTGGGTGCATCAGGGACATAAAAGGATTTAGCATATCTCATTAACATCATAATCAAGCCTTCATATAAAATTGGGTCATTAGGGCTCTTTCTATACTCTTTTATCCCACTTTCTAGAGAGAGCAACAAGTAGTAAGGAAAATAAACCAACTTTTTGTGTCGAAAATGGTTTAAAAGAAAGAAATGATAACCATATATAGCAGAAAATCTACCATCTATTGTAAAATACCTCATCAAAGAAACAACCATGTCTACCCATATAAATTTAATGGACTTCTTGTCATACCCACTACAAGCAACTTTGAGCAATTTCTCCCTAATTCTTCTTGAAGAATATTTTCATTACAATATTCAACACCTTCCTATCTCTATAGATTATCCTTCCATTAGTTGGTAGGCCTGTGATACTACCAATGAGCTCCTCCAAAATATTGAACTCCATGCCATACACTCTAAGAACCCTATTCTTCCACCCATTCACAAAGACTTGAGAAATCTAAGAATCAAAACCATGCATATTTTCAATGTATGGGGTTACACCACCCTTAGAAAAGATCTTCCATATCTTCTTATTACTTTTAGTAGCTTCACAAGATACTGGTTCCACTCTACATCTATCCCCTCCCATGGAAGACAAAGGTTGAAGCAAACCAGGGCACAAAAGAAACCGACAACATATGAGAGCCAAAAGAATTCACCAAAAGAAAAGAATAAGGCTCCTATGCACACCCAAAATCCATGTGTGGGTATGTGCAGGATCATGATGGGCCAAAAAGTGGCAATATGATGGGTATGTGTATGGTATGTGGCTAACAACTTTTTTTTTTACCAAAAATTGATGAAATGAAAAGGGTTTTTAAAGGATATTCTCAACTTTCCACCAATATAAATTATGTTTTACTTTGAATTTAATAAATATTTATTATCCATTTTCTATTTGAATTACGACTAAAATCTTGATTGATAGGCTAATAGAAAAACATCTATAGCTTTAAAATGGTATCACATTGTTTGAATCTGAAACATGCGTCACATTTTATGCTTTGCATACTATAGGATTAAAAAAATAAAAAATCAATTTCATGAAGTTTTGACCAAGTTAAGGTGGTCAGACATATGAGCTTTTATATATTTTAAAACTTGTAATAAAAAATTCATAATTAATTATCTACTTGGAAAAAAATTATAAAAAAATATGCATCACATCCAGACATGAGTCCTCTACTTATATCTAAAATATATTATAAAAAAAATTATCATTTTATTGTGGAACTAGGGTAGTCAGAGACACCTACTTCTTATTTTTTCTAAAATTTAAGTACTCTGCATTGAAATTTCAAATTTTCACAAATAGATTTGTTTTTTAATAAACCTAGTAGTTTAGAAACTACATTCAATTTTCTACAAATTCTATTCTTACATATTTTTTAAATAATATAGATAACCTATTCAAATTTTTACATGAAGTTGCCTAACTCTAATTTTTCTGAATTTTTCACCACTTAAGGGCCTATTTTTTCCATTATGATCTTGCACATACCCGTGTGACTCACACCAAAAAGACTATAAGTAATCATTAATTGTAGATGTTGATCCTTTCCAAAAAAATTGCAATCATTCATGGGAGTTGAGTCGAGCTGAGGTAAGTAACCTTTCATTATAATGAAAACATTATAGTTCAGCAAGTGACCACCACTAGGCCACAAAATGCCTTCCATCTTGCATTGATTGAAAATAGTGCTTGATAATAATTTGGACCTCAATATGAAGGGGGCCATTCAAGTCCTATCACCAAAATCTTCAATGCTCTTGTTGCCAAATTTTGGCTTTATTTTATTTTGGTTTTGTTGCAGGCATGTGGTAGATTTTTTATCTCCCATCTTCCAACAATTTATTTGAAGTCATTTTGACAAGGTGATAAAGGGAGTTGAAATTGCAAGTTTTAAAGTTTTAAATTATTAATATTTTTAAAAAAACTACCTAGGAGCCAAGAACCCATGTCTAGGCATGAATTTTCCAATTTGGGCCCATTTGTAACTCCCAAGAATTTGAATTTGTTTGCCAAATTAGTGCTAGAATCTTTTGGGTGCAAGTGTTTGAGGTAGTGGAGGTGCAAGAAAGAGATAATGCATGTCAATTTAGAAAAATATTGGACATTTTTCAGGAAAGAATAATTAATGGGTTGAATGCATGAATCACACACTGAGAATGGAGGAGGCAAAGGTTTGAATGACATTTTTGGGGACAGGAAGATTGTCTGAGTCATAACAATGAGACCTAGTCTCAATAAATTAGAAATAACTTTCTCATATCAAAGCAAAATAGAAAAATTAAAAATGTTCTAAAAAGCTAAGAAGTAGACACATAAAACCCAGAAACGTTTTAGAAGATTCATTTGAATGAGGGAGCAGTGAAAGACAAAAAATGATAGGTTTTAGAAGCTTTGAGATAGAAAAAGAGAGAAAAAGCAAGTAGAAGTGTGAAGGAGAGCATCTGGGCACCCCATTCTCCATGCTCAAAAAATGGAGAGGTGATGTTGCTACTATTTTGGTAATGTCTGTATCTGATTTTTGAGTTTTTTAAATCATATTTGTAAAATTTGAAGGAATTCTTTCTTGTAGATTATTTCAAGGAGGTTTTGATTTTCTCAATGTATTGTTGAAATTGAAGATTTGAAAATATTTTCATTGGATTTTTATTTACATATACTTATGATTGTGGAATGAGAATACATTTTATGTTATAGCTACTTGGATGGGTTGTTTGACAAAACCCCCCATCCTTGACTACAACAAATAGTATAAGAGTGGGAGTTCTAAGTGTGTAGGCAGAAGCACCAATTGGAGGTAGTTTCCACCAGGACCTGAGGGTGGAGAATGTGTGGGTTTTCCTTGTAGATCAATGTGCGAGTAGTAAGAAGAAATTTTTAGAGGATCTGAGGTTCCCATGATTGTAAACAAATCACCAAAGGAGATAGTTTACAATAATATTGGTAAATATTGGAAGAGGGTTTTGTAAATAGATTGCCAAAGGAGGTAGTTTGCATAAGTAAAACTCGAGGGTTTTGAAGATTTGTTTTTTTGAGGAATTAAGAGGTCATGAGCATAGAAAAGAGAAAGATGAAAAGAAATTTTGTAATTGGATGGATTCTAAGGATTCCCAGACTAGAGGAAATCAGAGAGAGGCTTTAGAAAATTAGAGAAAGATAAATGATAAAGATGCAGTAGTAAATAGATGAAATGAGAGTAGAGATTGAGAGGAGGAAAGAAGAAAAGAGAAGAGTTGAAGGTAATTTTTATTGTCTTTCTAATGATTTTTTGAATACAGAAAAGAAAGAGGATGCAACATAGTGTCATGCACGTGACATCAAGGAAGAGGAAGAGGATGAGTACGAAAATATTGAGGAACCTGAAGCTAAGGGAAGTCTATTGGAAGACATGGAGGAAGAGACTACGGTGATTGTATCAGTAGAAGAGAGTTCTTTGAAGAACACCTATGAAGTTGAGAAAGATGATTTACTCATTCAAATTGAAAGAGAATGGGATCAACTTATTGCAAGGGAAGCAAAGTAGTGGAGGATACTGAGGTAAAATTTAATTTTGATAAATGTCATTATGAAGATGAATGTGAGTATAATGAAGTTGTAGCAGAAGAGTGTCCTTTGAAGGATATAGAAGAAAGTGAAGGGGATTATTTATTGATGCAGATGGCAGTAGTTGAAAGAGAGTGGGATGAGTTAACCTCAAATGAGATGAAGGATGCAGTAGAAGCTGAGGTAAAATCATATTTTGATGTTTTCTTTACTGGAGACTTTATTATAATAGTAGATCAATTTGAAAAAGTTGAATTTGAATAGTGTAAAGAAGGTAAATTGATTTTTTTCTAAAAAATATTTCTTAGAGAAAAGTGGAGATAAAGATTTTTTGATTTGTGACTATTATTCGTTGTTAGGGAAAGTGGAAATTAAGTCTCTTGATAATGGTACTAATAATATTTTGAGTGAAATAAATCAGATTTTAGTGATGTTATGTCTTACAAAAGGCATCAAAACAATGAAATTTTGTGGAGGATACATGGTGGAAGGAGAGGATAAAGTTAAAACAACAATAGAGGTAATGAAGTACATTTGTTTTGTTGAAGGTGGAGGTATGTGTTTGATTGTTAATTATGATGGAATATATTGGCGAGAGGTCAGATTAAAAGTTTTCAAATACATGAAGGGTAGATGAGTAAAGATGAAAGTATATAATGTTGCAAGTTTATAGAATTTGATGAATAAGAAGATTCTAGTAGACAAAGCAATCAAGTGGATCCAAAACAAACACATGTTCTACAAATGTTTCTGAGTACAACTCATGAAACATTTCCTTCTACCTAGGGTGTTTGATGTAAGAGCATCCATGGGGGTTGGGAAATCTTGCATCACCAAAATATTTAGTGCTCTTGTTGCCAAATTTTGGCTTTATTTTATTTTGGTTTTCTTGCAGACGTGGTAAATTTTTCATCTCCCATCTTCGAGTAATTTATTTGAAGTCATTTTGGCAAGGAGATAAATGAAGTTGAAATTGCAAGTTTGAAAGTTTTAAATTATTAATAGTTAAAAAAACTGCCTAGGAGCCAAGAACCCATGCCTAGGCATGAATTTTCCAATTTGGGACCATTTGTAACTCCCAAGAATTTGAATTTGTTTACCATTAGTGCTGGAATCTTTTAGATGCAAGTGCTTGAGGTAGTGGAGGTGCAAGAAAGAGATAATGGATGTCAATTTAGGAAAATATTGGAAAATTGTCAGGAAAAAATAATTAAGGGTTTGAATGCATGAATCCCACACCGAGAATGGAGGAGGCAGATGTTTGAATGAAATTTTTGGGGAGAGGAAGATTGTCTGGGTCGTAATAGTGAGACTCAGTATCAGTAAATTAGGCATAAATTTCTCATATCATAATGAAATAGAAAAAATCAAAATGTTCTAGAAATATGAGAAGTAGATGCATAAAACCTAGAAGATCCATTCGAATGAGGGAGCAGTTAAAGGAAAAAAGTGACGGTTTTTAGAAGCTCTAAGATGGAAAAAGAGAGAAAAAGCAAGTAGATCAAGTGTGAAGGAGAGCATTTGGGCACCCTATTCTCCATGCTTAGAAGTTCGAGAGATGATGTTGTTGTTGTTTTGATAATGTATGTAGCCGATTTTTGAGCTTTGTAAATCATATCTGTAAAATTTGAAAGCATTCTTGCTTGTATATTGTTTCAAGGAGGTTTTTATTTTTTCAATGTGTTGTTGAAATTGAAGATTTGAAAATATTTTCCATTTGATTTTTATTTACATATACTTATGATTGTTGAAGGAGAATGCATTTTATGTTATAGCTACTTGGATGGGTTGTTTGAAAAAACCTCCCATCCTTGACTGTATCAAATGGTATCAAAGTGGGATTTCTTGAGTGTGTAGGAAGAAGCACCAATTGGAGGTAGTTTGCACAAGGACTTGAGGGTGGAGAATGTGTGGATTTTTCTTGCAGATGAGTGTGCAAGTAGTAAGAAGAACTTTATAGATTATTTAAGAAACTAAGGTTCCCATGATTGTAAATAGATCATCAGAGGAGGCATTTTACAATAATATTGGTAAATATTGGAAGAGGGTTTTGTAAACAGATTACCGAAGGAGACAGTTTACCTAAGTAAAACTTGAGGGTTTGAAGATTTGGGTTGTTGAGGCATTGAGAGGTCATGAAAATGGAAAAGAGAAAGAGGAAAAGAATTTTTTTCATTAGATGGATTCTAAGGATTCCCAAACTAGAGGAAAACCGAGAGAGGCTTTGGAAAATTAGAGAAAGAAAAATGATAAAAATGAAACAGTAGATAGATGAAATTAGAGTAGAGATTGAGAGGAGGAAAGAAGAGAAGAGTTGTAGGTAATTTGTATAATCTTTCTAATGATGTTTTGAATGAAGAAAATAAAGAGGATGCAACAAATTTTCATGTACGTGACATCAAGGAAGAGGAAGAGGATGAGTATGAAAAATATTGAGGAACCTGAAGCTAAGGGATGTCTATTGCAAGACATGGAGAACGAGACTATGGTGATTGCATCAGTAGAAGAGAGTTCTTTGAAGCACACCTATGAAGTTGAGAAGAATGATTTACTCATTCAAATTGAAAGAGAATGGGATCAACTCATTGCAAAGGAAGCAGAAGTTACAACAGTGGAGGATACTGAGGTAAAATTTAATTTTGATAAATGTCATTATGAAGATGAATGTGAGTATAATGAAGTTGCATCATAATAGTTTTCATTGAAGGAAATAGAAGAAAGTGAAGGAGATAATTTCTTGATGCAAATGGCAGTAGTTGAAAGAGAGTGGGATGAGTTAATCTCAGGTGAGATGAAGGTTGTAGTAGAAGAGGAGGTAAATCAATTTGACAAAGTTGAATTTGAAGAGTGTAAAGTGTTGGTAAATAAAGAGTTTTCTGATAAATCTTTGTTAGAGAAAAGTGGAGATAAAGATATTTTGATTTGTGACTATGATTCCTTGTTAGGGAAAGTGGAAAATGAGTCTCTTGATAATGGTACTAATACTATTTTGAGTGAAAGAAAACAGATTTTAGTGATGTTATGTCTTACAAAAGGCATTGAAACAATGAAATTTCATGGAGGAGTCATGGTGGAAGAAGAGGAGAAAGTTAAAATAGCAATAGAGTTAATGCAGTACATTTGTTTTGTTGAAGGTGGAGTTATATGTTTGATTGTTAATTCTGATGGAATATATTGGTGGGAGGTCAAATTAAATGTTTTGAAATACACCAAGGGTAGGGGAGTAAAGATAAAAGGATATAATTTTGTAAGCTTATAGAATTTGATGAATAAGAATATTCCAGTAGACAAAGCAATCAGGTGGATCCAAAACAAGCACATGTTCTACAAATGTTTCTGAGTGCAACTCATGACACATTTCTTTCTACTTAGGGTGTCTAATGTAGGAGCATCCATGGGGGTTGGGAAATCTTGCATCACCAAAATCTATAGTGCTCTTGTTGCCAAAATTTGGCTTTATTTCATTTTGGTTTTCTTGTAGGCATGTGGTAAATTTTTTATCTCCTATCTTCCAACAATTTGTTTGAAGTCATTTTGGCAAGGTGATAAAGGGAGTTGAAATTGCAAGTTTAAAAGTTTTAAATTATTAACATTTTTTTAAAAAATGCCTAGGAGCCAAGAACCCATGCCCAAGCATGAATTTTCCAATTTTAGCCCATTTGTAACTCCCAAGAATTTGAATTTTTTTTCCATTAGTGTTGGAATCTTCTGGGTGCAAGAAAGAAATAATGTATGCCAATTTAGGAAAATACTATAAAATTTTTAGGAAAGAATAATTAAGGGGCCGAATGCATGAATCCCAAGCCAAGAATGGAGGAGGTAGTGGTTTGAATGACATTTTTGGGGAGAGGAAGATTGTTTGGGTCATAACAGTGAGATCTAATCTCAGTAAATTAGGCATAACTTTCTCATATTAGAAAAAAATAGAAAAAATAAAAATGTTCTAGAAATCTAAGAAGTAAACGCATAAAACCCAAAAACTATTTTAGAAGATTCATTCGAATGAGGGAGTAGTGAAAGGCAGAAAGTGACAGTTTTTAGAAGCTCTAAGATAGAAAACGAGAGAAAAAGCAAGTAGAAGTGTGAAGGAGAGCATCTGGGCACCCCATTTTCCATGCTTAGAAGTTGGAAAGGTGATGCTATTGTTTTGATAATGTATGTAGCTGATTTCTAAGTTTTTTAAATCATATTTGTAAAAGTTGAAGGCATTCTTGCCTCTAGATTGTTTCAAGGAGGTTTCGATTTTCTCAATGTGTTGCTGAAATCGAAGATTTGAAAATATTTTCTATTGGATTTTTATTTACATATACTTATAATTGTGGAATGAGAATGTATTTTATGTTATAGCTACTTTGATGGGTTGTTTGATAAAACCCCCATCCTTGACTGCATCACTATGAGGAGACACCAATGTTTGCAAAACAATCTACAAACCCATTGCCTTCACAAAAAATATGGGAAACATAACACTCCTCAAAATAATTAAGGATAGATATAGAATCATAAATGACATTTTCAATGGACCAACAAAGAGGGTGAACTTTGTTAAGGCAGTTAATGATATTCAATGAGTCTCCCTCCAGCCAAATCTTTTTGAATCCTTGAGACTAAGCAAGTTTTAGACTATGATAGGCTACAAATGAATTTAACATATATTATTAAATTATTCATGTAATCACATTTTCATAAATACACATACTGTGTTCAATTTGGATTTCTATATTTGGTAATGTCTTCAATATAAAATTGTATTCACAATATATTATTTAATTATTATTATATATTATTAACTTCAAATTAAATGGACATCTTCAAATATACTATGTGGTAATATCTTGTTTACATTATATATATAATTTTCAGATATAACTTAAACATTAATAATATTATTGTATCAAATAATTATTTAGAACTAATAATAAAATATTAATGTTCATATAAATAATATAATATTATAGAATTATATTAATATTATAATAATATTAGTAATATCAATAATTAATATTATTATAATATTATAATATAATAAATTTAATATTCATAATAATATTATCAATATTTAAAATAATTTATTAATTCATTATATTTAATAGTAATATTATATTATATGAAAATATTATTAATATTTAAATAATATTAATAACTATGATAATTTTAATATTTTGAAATTATTAATAGAATATTACTAATGTAATACTAGTATAATATTAATATTTTATTCATATAATAATAATTTAATTAATAAAATTATATTATTATTAATATTTAATACAAAATATTAGTACAATATACTTAATGATAATATTATATTAAACAATAATATTATTAATAATTATTATAATTTTAATAATATTATATTATTAATAATATTAGTACTGTAATATTAGTATAATATTAATATTAATATATTATTATTCATATAATACTAATTTTATTAATATAATAATAATTTTATTAATATAATAATAATTTTATTAATATTAATATTTTTTTTTAATAAAAGAGGGAAAAAAAATATTAATCAAAGAGAGCAATACAAAGCATAAAAGCAGTAGTAAACCCAAAAGCGCCAAGAGACATCATACAAAAAATCAAGAAGTGTTCATGCAACATCTCATATCCTCTATAACAAAATCCTCCAAATCCTAAGCAAGATCCCCAAGTAAATTGTCCCAATCATCCACCAACCAAGTCCCATTCTCCTTAGAAGCCCATTTGGCCAACCCATTAGCCACCTTATTCCATTCCCAAGGGATATAAGAGAAGGTGATAGAATCAAGTAATTCTCCAAGACTGGTGATTTGCTTGGCCACCACCACAAGCTACCAGCTAACATCATCAAACTGCCATCTATTTATCAAGTCTATCACCACCTGAGAATCTGACTCACAAATAATCCTTTTACAACCAAGGGTATGTGACCTCTTCAAAACCAAAAGGATATCCAAGGCCTCCATAAGATTATTATAGTGTTACCCCCTATAATCAAAAAAGAACACAACCACCCTAGAACTATCTCTACCCACCCCACCAATGCCAGGGTGCCCAGGATTACCACTTGTAGACCCATCAGTGTTGATTTTCAAGACTCTGGTGGGAGGGGGCAGCCAATGCTATCCCCTAAATAATTTCCCTCTAGAACCCCTACTCCACCCAATCTTGGGTCTTCCAGTACCACCAACAAAAATCCCTAGATTATGAATCACTCCACTATCACCAAGATCCACCGAGACTAACATATCACATTTAGCATACAAAGTCTCCTACAAAGCCCCAAGAATGTGAGACCAAACTTGTCCCACTAGCAACTTCTTATCTAGAAAGATTTTGTGATTATGCTCCAACCAGATGTTCCAAATAATTAGACTAGGACCAATAGGCCATGCTATGTGCATAAACATAGTCTTCATCAGAATGGGCCCAATGTTCCGCCAAAACTCATCAAGAGAAGAAGGATGCCTGCACTACAAATTCCATTCCTCCCACCAAAAATGCCAAATGGTCCTAGCAAAGGGGCACTAAAAGAAAAGATGAGAAACTATCTCAACATCTTTTAGACACAAGAAACATAATGAAGGATCTTGGAAGCCCCGCTTACAAAGGTTATCCCAAGTCAAACACCTACCATACACCACCAGCCAAGAAAATAAATTCTATTTTTGCCAAGAAAATTTATTCCAAATATTTTCCCACCAAGGAACCTTAGCATTTCCCAAGGTCTGTCTGTCTAGAACATGATACCCTGAAGCAATAGTGAACTTCCCTTTTTGATCTAGACCCCAAGCCAACACATCCCACTTTGGAAGAGAACAATAGAGTCTATCCTCTAAAATGGAGGACAACTCCATCCTATCCTCCAAAGATCCACCCAGGGGCCATTCCTGTATATCCTTCCACTGGTAAACAATAGTCTTCCCCAAAGACTAAGTGGATTTGAAATCCATCACTCTTCTCCAATCCGCCTAAACAAAAATCCTACATAAATCTCCAGGATGTGAGGAGAGGATAGGTAGGAAACCATCCCATGATTCATGCCAAAAAAGAGCATCAGAACCTCTGTTGCAAATCCAAAATAGGCCTTGTTTAACCAGCATATCCCCCCTCTTGAGAGTACCCTAGATCATAGAACCTTTCCCCACAAGACTAAATCGAGGAACCTCAACACTATCCACCTCCCCAAGGTAGTTGAAGGTAAGGATCCTGGCCCAATACTGATGTTGATGTGAACACCATCTCCAGTGCAACTTAGCATCCAAAGGTTGTCCATTCCAATCTACCCTACACAATCTCAGACCACCATCCTTCTTTGGTTGAAAAACAACATCCCACTTAATCAAGCTCCACTACCTTGAAAGGAGATTACCCAACCAAAGAAACTACCTATAGAGGCCCTCAAAATATTTGATGAAGCTTGAGGGAGCACTCAACACAAAGCACCTATTTAAGGAAGGGCCTGCACCACAAAATTTAATAGAGTAGCTCTACTAGTTGTAGATAGCCATCTATAGGTCCAATGACAAACTAGACCTTGAAACTTATTAGTCACATCCTACCAAAAACACCTAGGCAACAGGTGCACATCTAGAAGGACACCATGATAGATAAAGGGAAGCTTCCCACCTAAAATCTTAAAATCCTAGCAATACATTGTTGAATAAGCATGGGGGTATTAAAGAAATAAATGCAAGACTTACTTTCATTAATGCTTTGACTTGACGCAACCAAGTAAAAATACAAAGTTTGTCGTAAAGCAACCACTTCAGCCATCAAATCTGTATCATTCATAAACTAAAGATAAGTTTGAGGAAGTAGATAATTGCTCCATTTCCATCCTTGAATGAGCCCATCCATAACACGCGACTTAATGTACCTCCCCAATCCTTCAACCATCAAGATGAACAAATATGGGGATAAGGGATCCCCTTGTCAAAGGCCTCTAGAAGCACCAAACATATCAGAAGACTCCTCATTTATGAGAATGGAAAAGGAGGAAGTCATCACACAACTCATGACCCAATCAACCCATTCACTACTAAACCCAAAGGCTCTGATAATTTTGATGAAAAAACCCCATTTAACTCTATCATAAGCTTTATCCATGTTCAACTTTATAAACATAACCTTTTCCTTAGAAGAGGCCATGGGATGAATAGTTTCATCCACAATAACCACTCCATCCAAAAAAATTCTACTTGCAACGAAACCCCCTTGTTCCACCAAAATCAACTTATTTAGCAATGGATTAAAATGTTCAACAATTAACTTTGTAATGATTTTATACACCACATTGCACAAAGCAATTGGTCAAAAAATATTGAGAGAATCAATACCCTCGCATTTTGGGATAAGAGCAAGAAACATGGCATTCATGGCCTGCAACATTTACTTATTCCTTAAAGACTCCTGAACAACCTCCAACAGATCAAGGTTGATCACTTCCCAAAAACCTAAAAGAACTCAACTGGAAACCCATCTGGTCAAAGAGACTTCCCTTTTTTCAACTGAAACACCACATCCTCCAACTCCTTCAAAGAAATAGGTTTTAGAAGAGATGCATTAATATCCATAGTCACCAGGGGAGGAATACAAGCCAAGATATAAGCTTCTTCCTCACTAGCATGTCGGGTATCTTCAAAAAAAAGAGCAGAGAAAAAACAAACTGCCTCACTAGAAATCTCCAAAGAGGAAGAACGAACAGAACCCTCAAGAGAGTGAAGAGAAGAAATAATGTTACCCTGTCTTTGAGCCTTCACCAAGTTATGAAGGAAGGCAGTATTCCTATCCCCTTCCTGAATCCAATCAACACAATCATTCTAATTCTAAAAACTTTCCTCACAAAGCTCCCATTCCTCTAGGTCTTTAATCGCACTATCCTCTAACCTACTCAAATATGCTTGGTAATAGAATCCAAGCACTCCTGGGCAACCCTTTTCTTTTGAAACACATTGCCAAACCGATACTCATTCCAATGTTTGAACTTATACTTCACATATTGAAGCCTCTTCACAAAGGAGTACATAGCCATAACAAAAGTAGGTCATCCTTCAATCCACCATCTAGAAACCAAGTCAAGGAGAATCTCCTCCTTGAGCCGCATAAGATGAAATCTAAAATTTTGTTTCCTAGAACCACTAGCCAGATGGGTAGATAATTTAATCGGCCAATGGTTCAATCCTGACCAATCTAAAATTTAAAAACTTGACAACCACTTGTCACCAACCCAAAAATTGGAAACAAGAAACCTGTCTAACCTTTTAGAGATGGAAGCATCCCCAATCCTCCTATTATTCCAAGTAAACATGCCATTCAAAGGTTTGATATCCACAAGCCAAAGTTGAGCCAAATTATCCCTTAGAAGATTAGAGGAGGGATCCAAATGAGGCACACCCCCCCTTTTCTCCTCTAGAGAAGAAATTGCATTGAAGTCACCTACCATAATCCAGGGAAGGAAATGATCTAATGATCTCAAAAAATTGATATGAGGGTAAAAGCACAAACCTGTGTCACACTTTATAAAGGAATCGGCCAACAGTAAAAAAAATTATGAACTTCGAGCACATAAAAGTGGTCTTTATGTTTTAAATTTCAAAATGGTGTAAACTAATGAAATCTAGAACTTTTGATAAAGTTTATTGTTGTAATTTTTAAAATTTTAAAAAAAAAAATTCATTATGTTTTTATCAATTTAAGGACAAATTTTGGAATGCTGAAAATTTCAGAAAAAGTGACTTCACGGGCGTCAAGAAACAAATTGAAAAAACTTCATTTCTCCCTAATTTTTTTTTCTCCAAATAGGTAACTTCAATATCTTGTGCATGGAAAAAAAAATAAAATTTTGATGTATATTTTTCTTGTAATAACGTTTTAAAGTCAAACATGTTAGAATTTGATAGTTTTCACGGGCCATCAACTATTTTCAAAATTTTAAATCATTTTCAAAAAAAAATTATACCCTTTTGAAGAAGATTCTCTCCTCTTGTGCCCCATATAAGATTATTTTTTTAATAAGTTTTACTATTTTGTTTTTAATTTGTAATCAACTTCTTTTTTCATTTTAAAACCTACTTGCATTATTTTAAAAATAAAATATATTAAAACTAATAAAAAATTTAAAAAATTATATATTTGGATTCTCCACTCCGAGCTCTACAAAAGGGTTTTTTTTTTTGCAAAAAAATCATTCTGACTAAAGAAATACTTAGCTAAAGTTGAAAGTTTTAGAAAATTCTGAAAAAAGCTAAGTTGGCTACCAACTAGGATGCCACATAGATAGTTTCGGTAGAAACGGTTTCTATAGAAAGGGTTTCGGCCAAAACAATTTCTATAGAAACTGTTTCTACCGAAACCCTTTCTATAGAAACCCCACACATTAAAAAATCCAATTTTGAAGGCAGTTTTAAAGCGGGAAAAGGAAATTTTTAATTTTTTTGGATTCGGGCGAAACTTATTCGACCGAAACCTATGTGCCATGTAATACGCCACATGGTTTCGGTCAAAACATAGTTGGGCGAAACATTTCCGGCCGAAAATATTTCGCTCGAAACTATTTATTTGGCCAAAAGTGTGACACAACTTTGTGCTTTTACCCATGAGACCACAAGAGAATATTACTAGGTACATTCATCAGAGCATAAATGTTGAAAAGAAAAATTCTTTCTCTCATCTCCAAACTAGTTGCAACAAGAGCAATGGAGAATCTACTAAAGAGCCACCAAACAGGAGAAATTCATCGAGGATCCTAGAAGTAAGCAAGACCCCCAAAGCTACCCTATGCACCCATACACTGGCATAAACTTATAATGTTCTAAATCTTAGATGCATACTACATCATACTATCCACAGATAACTTCGTCTCTTGGAAAAAAACCAAATCCAGAGAATGAGAATGAATCAAGTCCCAAATAGCCTTTTGTCTAGAGATGCTATTCATACCCCTTAAATTCCATGATAACACAATCATCACAAAGGGTGGGAGAAGTGAGTATCCAATGTCTTCATTGACCTAGATTCAACCAATGTTTCACCAACCATCTTAACTTTCTCCTAATCCTTCTTCCTACCCACCTCCTGGGTCTTATCAGGAGCACTCTTTTTCAGGGGCTTTTGCTACAAACCCATAATAGGGGAAGAAGCAAAAAATTTATTCTTGCTAGAATCTCTAGAACTTGAACCTCCAGCGGGACATGCACCAACAACAATAGAGGCTAAATAAGTACCAACCAACACACAAGATCCCCTAAGCCCAACATCAAGGGAAGGAACAACTAAATCCTTCACCTCCCTAGGAGCCTCCATAGGGCCAAGAACTGAAAAAGTAACAACCGTAGGCTCAGGATTATGAGTAGTAAAAGGGGGAGAATCATCAAGCATGTCAGGAGATATCCCCTCCTCATGAACTAAGTCATCCAATGCATCAAACCTGTTACATATCTCCTCCTCTTGACAGTCCCATAAAGTCCTCTTCTGACCTCAGCTTTTATTTTAAGGCCTAACAAGCACAAACCCATCTTTATCTAGAATCACCCCCTACATGGGCACTTTGCCCTTTTGAGGTCTTAGATTTTATGGAGCCATCCTATTACTTGAGCTACCCGCACCAGGAGCACGAGGACACCTCTGAACATGACCATACTCGTGGCATAAACGGCATCTAAACAACAAAGTTTCATAGTCTAATGGCTAAGTCCAGGAGCTAGACCCCACTATCAAATCAATAGAGTCGGGAAAAGGATGACTCAAATCAATCTCCACACAAACATGTGCATAATAAAAAATCCTCTTCTCTAGAGTCTACTAAGAGGGGCCAATCGGTTTTCACAATGACATGGCAATTGACTATAGTATATCTCTCCTCCAACATTCAAGTGACAACCAAGGAAAGCAAACCTAAATAGGGATCTTGGACGGTAACTCTTCCACTAAATTAAAACCTACATTCCATGGTTTAATGAGCAATCCAACTTGATTATAAAAGTATGGGCCACCCCCAAAAGCTTTATTTTGATTTGAAATGCATGAAAAATCCACCAAGAAGAAATTTTTAGCAGCTAATAGAACATCAAAATCTCCCTCTGGGTTCCATGTCTTCCAAATCCAAGGGTCAAGGAAAGGAAGAGAGACCCTCATCCCCATAAACTTGTAGATCATAACATGCTTTCTATAATATTCTAGATCTTCTACAACTTCTTCCTTTTGAATCACCACCACCAGGTGCACTTGAGCCCTTTCCAAGCATCCATTAACCTTTTAAAATTTAAACACACTATTCCTCGACACGCCCACTCTATGAGAAGATGGAGTGGGAACCCCATCACCCACCTCCATCATAGCATCATCTCCCATCACCTCATTCACCCAAAAATTGAGAACCATCATAGCCCCACTCGACAACCCTTGCTAAATGACGTCACCCACCAAACCCTAGCTGATACAAAATCAATCTAGCCGCACATGCAAAAACCTCCAACTGTAGAAAAGGATAAAACACCCTCAGTACAAAAACCAGGAAAATCAAACCCAAGAGTGTCGATGCCCTTCTCAAATAAACCAAATAGAAACTAAAGGCTTGTTGAGCAAGCCCTGCCCAACCAAAGGAAGCCTATTAATATTAATAATTATTAATATACTATTAATATGATATAATAATATTTAATATATATTATTAATACATTATACTTAATGATAATATTATATTAAATAATAATATTATTAAAATAATTATAATATTAATAATATAATTAACTAAAACAATTCTAATTTTAATAATATTATATTATTACAATATTATTAATATTAATTTAGTATTATTAACAGTTGCACTGCCACTATAAACTAGCTTATATATATTAATATTAATCGATATACTATATGTCAAGAGATATCATTTTTTAAGCTTTTTTTTTTCCTTTTTCACTTTTTTCCTTTTTCAAATTAAAAAAACACACCTCAAAAATGATATCTGTGTGTGTGTGTGTGTGTGTGTGTGTGTAAGTTAGTTTGATAATTTTGTAAAGTCAAACTTAATCAAAATGTCATAGTTTTCATGAGACGCCAACATTTATTTAAAATATTTATGTTTTTTTTAGTATACTCTCTTGAAGAGAATTTTCTCCTCTAGTGCACTGCTTATTTTTTAAATAATGTTTTTTAATTTTTTTTCAAATTTCTAACCAGTCTCATGTTTGATTATAAGAACCTACTTTATATATATATATAATTGTAATAAAATTAATCAAAATATTTTAAAAAATTGGGTTCTAGACCCCAAACTCTACAAAAGTGTATTTTCGAATTTTCATGAAAATAACCGTAGTTCGAGAAATTTAGATTTGAAGTTGATATTTTTTTAATTTACCTCAAAAGAGGGGTTAAGGTGCCACACAGGTTTTGATTGAAACCCTCTTGCCCAAAAGGGTTTCATTCAAAACGTTGCACATAAATCCCATTGCAATTAAAAAATTTAATGGGAAAAAATGTTTTGCCCAAAACTTTGTGTCACGTAGATGCTATGTGGTTTTGGGTTAAATTTTTTCACTTGAAACTATTTAGGGAAAAAAGATTTCACTTGAAACTATTTTGTTGGTTGAAAGTGTGACATAATTCTATGCTTTTACCTAGGACAAACATTCTAGTATTAAAGATTTCGAGAAACAACACATGGGTCAAGAAGATAATTAGCCTATTGCTAAAATTTTTAGTATGTGAGAGCTTCAAAACTTTCTATTTGATGTTTATGAGGAAGAGTTTCTTTGTGTAGAGTAGAAGGTTGGTGTGACATATTTTTCATTATGATGTGAGTTGGAAGCATTTTCCTTTTTCTTTAATACATGTGAGAAGGTTAGTGGATGCAACAATAGTGTGCCCTTTTGTGAGGAAAAATGTCGTGCCTCCACATGTCCTGGTTCCTTTTATGTTGACCTAATTCCAATTTTTTTACCCATGTTGCTATGTACACACTTGATGCATCATTAGATGCATCTAGCGCCTATTTTTTATGGCTACCCTATAATGAAAAAGTTAATAGTGAAGTGATCTTCACTACATGGGAAGTATTTGTGGTTTGGTGCATGTAGGGAAAATGCTTCTTTTTTTGTAGTTGGGTATTCAATGCAATGATGACATGAAAGAGATAAAATCCTTTAGAAGGCTCATCTTTGAAAAAAGCAAGTTGTTGTGGAAGTTTGGTATTCAAATAAATCATGTACATATTAGAATAGTTATTTTGTTGCAAAACAGTGTTTCTATGCACTATGAATCCTATTAGGAGAATTTATGACTTTAGTTTTCCTACTTTCCTCCAAGTGCATTTTGCACATGTTGCATTTTTTTCTCTTTGTGTTTAAGGAATTTTCCACCTTGTTGTGACCCAATTCATATAATATTCAACAAGAGTTTACTCCCCTAGGTTGTTTGAAAAGGGTCTTAGTGACTTCATGCCCAATGTAATGATAACGCTACTAGATCTATGATTAGTAGGAAATCATCCCATAGAGGTTGTCAAAATATTGGCATTTCATGCCTCATTTGACCCATCGTGTACAACCAATTTGAGACATCCTAAATGGGTCCCCTAAGTGTCCAAGAATACAAAAAACCCATGAAATTTTAATTTTGGGCTCTTCCTATAATTTTCCTTAGCATTTTGTGCCTTTGTTAGAGTTTCAAAGTCTCCCATACATTCACCTCTTTCCATCCATCCCTGAAGTCCTAACACCTCACTTAATTTGGATGACATCTCATTGATGTTATGTTGATGATGGTAGTACTGACATCATCACCCTATTGGACATTCAAATTTCTTCATCCACTTCATCTTTCAAGATTCATTCCTCTTTGTCTTCAATTTTTTGAAGTCACAACACTACTTTATTCTTTGTCAAAATTTTCCCAATTGTTACTAACATTTTGTTGTTTTGGATCCTTCCATCCTTACTGGACTTGTCATCTTGGTCATTCCTTCCCCAAAATTATAACACCCCGATATTCCCCTTTTTTTTTCAAAATTCATCTAATTCTTTCAAACTTTGACAGTTTCCCATCCCTTCATCCTATCTCTTTCAACCTCGATATATCAAAGGTTCATCTTTCCTCTAATGAAATTATGGCGATATCAACACCCTAATGACATCATGTTGATGTCAAAATCCTAATATGATGTGATCATTCTAACATCATCATCCCATTAAAATTTTATAGTCCCAAGTCCCAATAGATAGAACATAATAGAAAATAAACTTCATTCTAATATATTTGTTATTCTTTGAAATGAAAATGTATGTTGAAGCCTTCTAATTAATAAAATATTGATATTTTTCCTCCTATATCTAGTATACTATGTGTTGGAAAAACAAGGACATACAACTGAGAGGGGGGGTGAATCAATTGTCACAAAATATTAAACTTTTCAATCTTTACTTAACTTTAATCTCAGATTTGATGAAAGAACAGTAAACCACAAGCAATCAACACATCAAAAACACAAAGAACACCAATTTTTTTTTACATGGAAACCCTATTAGGGGAAAAACCATGGTGGATGTTATTCCACAATATTATACCCTATTAAAAGTATAATGAACATAGTAAGGGGAATGCACATGCATTCAGGCACACTGCCTAGAGCTCACTGCTCAAATACAATATGGGCTCACTACCCAACAATACAAAATAGGATTAAATCCAAAGGGTATGAACTGAGAAAATAGATTCTACACAAGCTTGATTACAGTTCCAGTTAAGTATAGAAAAACTCCTTCACTCTTCACTCTCACTATGCTCTATAATTGAATGAATAGATCAATTATCGCACACTTGCACTATCTCTAGCTTTTGTCACACCACACACACACTAACTTTGCTCAACAAATCACTCATATATATACTCATTATGGAATTACATCAACCACTTAGTTGGCTAGAAAAATAAAACATATTTACAATGTTGGCCCAAATTAACAATTAAATTTTCAATGCAAATTAAACACTGTTGGCCAATATAATGATGCAACCCAAAAAAATATCCACGAGCGCGCCAAACATTAAAATTTCAATCTCCAAGGATCTGTAACATGTTACCACCAACATGTCAGCCAAGAACATGAAAATTTGAACATGCACAAGAAAAATCTTTGACCACAAGCACACCGATCAACTCAGACATACACCAATGATAGAGAATGATCTAGAAACATCCAAAAACATTAGGAACTAATAGAGAGGCATCCACAACAACTATAATTACACAAACTTCAATCAGGAACACTGACAGAGACCACATAAACACTGTCAGAACACAACTGTTCATAGCACGTTCAAGTCTTCACACAGAGCTCTGAAACTTCCGATAGATGAACTAAATACTCTCAACAATAAATCCTTTAGTCCACAACAGCTGATCTTCAACATATACAAAAAAATACCTTCATGACCTTCACTATTCCACTGGCAACCTGCAACTCTTCTTTTAACAATTTTCTCAATATCCTCGACATATACAACCTTCAATACAATAATGCTAATAGTGTTCACATCAATGACAACCACATATAAGGAACACAACCACAGCATCCAACAATCTCCCCCTTTAGCATTGATGGTAACATATGATGCGAAAAACACCATCAACACAACTATCAATCAACACTTACTCTCCCTTAGATTCTGACTCTTCTTCCTTGACCTCTTCTACATGGTCTTCTCCCCACAAGGCTCTTCTCCCCCTTTGATATCAATGGAAAAGATAAGCATTATCTTCCCACATACAAGCTTTGAACAACATATCTCCACATCTGACTACTCCCCCTGAGTAGCAGCCACGAAAACATCAATTTGGATCAAGAAATATAGCTTTGAAGCATACGGATTGATGCAAGTAAATGCATCTCTTAGTTATTATTAGGAGAGGTAATCACCCCTAGAATTTTTCTCAAATATTGAAAAGTATCCTTCGGCAATGGCTTAGTGAAAATTTCTACAACCTATTATTTGGTAGGCACATACTCCAGTCTAACTTCTTTCTCATTTACTTGCTCCCTCAAGAAGTGAAATTGATAGATATATGCTTAGTCTTAGAGTGTAGCACTATATTCTTTGAAATGTTTATTGCACTTGAATTGTCACAGTATATGGCAATAGGCTCTTCATATACAACCCTGATATCTTTCAGCATCTATTTCATCCACATCACTTGAGTATAGTTGTTTGTAGCAAGAATATACTCTGCTTCAATAGTAGATAGAGAAATGGAATTATGCTTTTTGCTCAACCAAGACACCAACTTCTTTCCTAGGACGAAGGTACCACCACTAGTACTTTTCCTATCATCCACATCTCCTGCCCAATCTGCATCAGTATATGCACTCAAAGTAAGATCATCATCCTTAGGATACCAAAGTCCAAAATCAATTATTCCTTTCAAATATCTAAAGATTCTCTTTACAACTATCACATGAGATTATTTTGGATTAGCCTAAAATCTAGCAACCATACATGTAGCATTTATAATTTCTTGTCTAGTTTGAGTTAAATAGAGCAATATCCCAATCATTGATCTATATCTTTTTTCATTTTCCTTAGGAGAATCATCATTCGGTGTTAACTTGCATCCAGTTACCATGGGAGTACCAACAAGTTATGAATCTTTCATGCCAAACTTCTTCAACACCTCTCTCACATATTTGGACTAAGATATGAAGATCCCCTTGTCTAATTGAGTAACTTGTAGTCCCAGAAAGAACTTCATCTCTCCAATCATACTCCAATCATGCTTATCTCAAATTCACTCTTCATTTCATCAACAAACTTCATACACAAATTATCATCTCCTCCAAAAATAATGTCATCAAAAAAGACCTCAATAATCAACTCTTTTTCATGATCCAACTTGAAATACAAGTTGCTATCAGCAGTACCTTTATTGAATCCAAGCTTTAGTAATTATTTTTCTAATCTAGCATACCAGGCTCTGGGGGCTTTCTTATGTCCATATAGAGCTTTCTTCAATCGAAAAACCATGTCTTCCTTATCAATTAGTTGAAATCCATCAAACTGTTCAATATAAAATTCTTCTTCTAGTTCTCCATTTAGTAAGGCTGACTTCACATCCATTTGATAGACTTTATAGTTCTTATATGCAGCACAAGCAAGAAATAATCTAATAGCTTCAATTCTAGCAACATGGTCAAAGGTTTCTTGAAAATCAATACCTTCCATTTGTGAATACCCTTTACATACCAATCTTGCTTTATTCTGGACCACTTCACCTTGTTCATTTAGCTTATTCCGAAAGACCCATTTAGTACCAATCACATTTTAATCTTTAGATCTAGGAACAAGTGTCCATGTATCATTCTTTTCAATCTGCATCAATTCTTCTTTCATAGCTTCCATCCAGTGTTCATCAGTGCAAGCTTCATTGACATCTTTAGTTTCAATCTTGTGAATCAGGCAATACTCTTCTGCTATCTTCCTTCTAGTTTGTACACCTTTACTTTTATCTCGGATGATTTGATTTTTGGAATGGTTCATCTTTACATACCTTGGAACTTTAAGACTTTCTTGGGCTTTTGGTTCTTCTACTCTTTCTTCTACACTTGCACTTGTTTCTACTTCATGGCTTACTTGATTTACTGGAACAAATTGAGGTTGTTTCATTGGAACATATGGCACAATCTAAAGTTGATTTTGTATCTAAGCATTCTTCCCTTGGTTTGTATTTTCTTCATTTGAATCATATCCACAATATCTAGATGATCTAGCCGAGTCCTCATCAACTCTGACATTTGCACTCTCAACCATCTTTCTTAGTCTTCTATTGTAGCACCGATAGGCCTTGCTTTTGGTAGAGTAGCCTAGAAATATTATTTCATTGCTTCTTGCATCAAACTTTCCTAAATCCTCATCTCTCTTAATATAGCATTTACTTCCAAAGATCTTGAAATACTTAACAGTAGGCTTATAGCCAACCATAGCTCAAAAGGAGTCTTACCAGAATTACCATTGACATTTACCTGATTCAAAGTCTACACAACAGTACTTACAACTTCACTCCATTAGATTTTAGGGACATTTCCTTCTATCATCATTGTTCTAGCAGCATCCAAAACTGTTATGTTCTTTCTCTCTGCAACTCCATTCTATTGTGGGGTTCGGGGGGCAGATAATTGTCTTTTGATCCCATGCTCTTCACAAAAGGAATTAAACTCCCTCGAGGTGAATTCATCACCTCTGTCTGAACTTAAGCATTTGATTTTCAGACCTTTCTCATTCTCTGCCATAGCTTTGAAACTTTTGAACTTTTCTAATGCTTCACATTTTTCTCTTAAGAAAGCTACCCATATCATCCTAGAATAATCATCAATAAGCAACATAAAGTACCTTTCACCATGAAGACTTCTAACTCTGGAGGGACCACAAAGATCAATAAGCACTAGCTCCAGCAAACCATTTGTATGATGTTGTTTGCTTTGGAAGGAGACTCTAGTATGTTTTCCCATCTAAGATTCCTTGCAGAATGTGTTAGCAGACTTCACTAGCTTAGGTAGATCTCTTACTGCTTGAGTGGAACTTACTTTGACAATGTTATCAAAATTCACATGACACAACCTCCTATGCCATAACTAGCTTTCATCTACTTGAGCAATTAAACAACTTTCACTAGTAGTATTCAGGTGAAAAATATTACCTTTTGTCTTTTTACTTGAAGCAATTATCTTTCTAGAGCTTCCAAGTAGCCCACATCTTCCATCTTTGAACTAAAGATCATAACCCTTGTCCACCATATTTCCAACACTCAATAAATTATGCCTCAACCCTTCAACATAAAGAACATCATCAGTGTTGTGCTTGCCACCAAGAAAAATAGATCCTCTGCCACAAATCACACTAGCATTGTTATCTCCAAATCTTACAACCCCACCGTCATACTTTTCTAGACTTATAAATTTTCTTTTTTCAGCAGTCATATGATGTGAGCATCTGTTGTCAATAATCCACTCATCCTTATTTTCAATTCGAGTTGCAAGAGCTTTCTCAACTTTAGCAGATTTAGTAGCAACAGGACTATTTTCAATGGTAGAAATGAAAACCCATTCATCTTCATTTCCATTATCTTTATCAGACTCATCATCAGTCACTCCTTCAATATAGTAACATTTGTTTTGGAATCTAGACTTGCTAGGCTTAGATCTAGGAACTCTTTCAGGACATCTTGATGCAAAATGGCCTATTTTACTACAAGAAAAACATTTAATAGGAAACACTCCTTTATATTTACCTTGTCCTATGCCTTCTTTCTTCACAATCAGTGCTTCCAATTCTTCTACTTCTCTTTCTTCATCTTCAAGTTGTTTCATTTCTTCTTCATACTTGAATGATTTCTAGAAGATTCCCCAGATCATATCTTTGTGTGTTTCTTTCAGATACAATAGCCTTAAATGCAATTTCAGTCTTGGGAACAGATTCACAAAATTCACTCAATTCAAAGGCAAAAAGTTTACCGATCAATGTATCTCTTGTCATATTCGTCAATGATCTGGTTTCTTAAATAGCATGACCCTTTGCTTTGTAAGAGGGAGGCAATGATCTGAGCACTTTAGCTACAATTTATTCCTCTTCCAAGGTACCACTGACACATCTAATACTCATCACTAGTTCATTTACTCTCTGCATAAAAGAAGAAATATTTTCATCTTCACCCATCTTCAAATTTTCATACTTCCCTTTCAAACTCTATAGCTTCACCATCTTCACATGTACATCTCCTTCATACAAAGTTTCCAACTTCATCCAAATCTCATGATTTTTCTTTAGACCTATCACATTTGTCATTTATGAATCTATTAGAGCACTCAACGATGCTTCCATAGCCTTGACATTATTCTCAGCCTCTTTAATCGCATCAGCAATGGGAGGACCATTTTGAGGAATAACATATGTATTCTTAGTAATCTTCCAGAAGGGTTCGCCAATACACCTCAAATGACACTCCATCCTAGCTTTCCACGGTGAGTAATTTGTTCCATCAAATCTAGGACTGTCCTTGTATGATGCCATCATGGATCACCTCAAGCTTTTAAACTTCTTTAGAGGAACTTGGATCTGATACCAATTGTTGGAAAAATAAGGACAAACAACTGAGAGTGGGGGTGAATCAATTGTCACAAAATATTAAACTTTTCAATATTTACTTAACTTTAATCTTAGATTTGATGAATGAATAGTAAACCACAAGCAATCAATACATCAGAAACACAAAGAACACCAAAAACAATTTGTGTGAAAACCCTGTTAGGGAAAAAAACACGGTGGATGTTAGTCCACAATATTATACCCTGTTAAAAGTATAATGAAAATAGTAAGGGGAATGCACATGCATTTAGACACACTACCTAGAGCTCACTGTTCAAATACAATAGGGGCTCACTGCCCAACAATACAAAATAGGATTAAATCGAGAGGGTATGAACTGAGAAAATAGCTTCTACACAAGCCTGATTAAAGTTCCAGTTAAGTATAGAAAAACGCCTTCACTCTTCATTCTCACTCTACTCTGTAATCAAATGAATAGATCAATTATCACACACTTGCACTATCTTTGGCTTCTCTCACACCACACACACACTAAATTCACTCAACCAATCACTCATATATATCCTCATTATGGAAATACATCAACCACTTAGTCGGCCAGAGAAATAAAACATATTTACAATGTCGACCCAAATTAAAAATTAAATTTTCAATGCAAATTAAACGTCATCAGCCAATACAATGATGCAACCCAAAACAATATCCATGAGCACGCCAAACATTCAAATTTCAATCTCCAAGGATCTGCAACACATTACCAACAACATGTCAACCAGGAACATGAAAACCCGAACATGCACAAGAAAAATCTTTGACCACGAGCACATCGATCAACGTGGATTTACAACAATGATGGATAATAATCTAGAAACATCCACAAACATCAAGAACTAACAGAAAGGCATCCACAACAACTATAATTACACAAAATTCAATTAGGAACATTGATAGAGACCACAAAAACACTGTCAGAACACAACTATTCATAGCATGATCAAGTCTTCACACGAACCTCTAAAACTTCCAGTAGATGAACTAAATACTCTCAAAAATAAAACCTTGAGTTCACAATAGTTGATCTTCAACATACAAAAAAAAAACCTTCATGACCTTTATTGTTCCACTAGCAACTTGCAACTCTTCTTTTAACAATTTTCTCAATATCCTTGACATATACAACCTTCAATACAATAATCCTAATAGTGTTGACATCAATGAAAACCACATATCAGCAACACAACCACAACATCCAACACTATGTATATTTTTAGTTTAAGTTGTAATCTATGGGATCTAGTCTCTTTTATTTCTATTAAAAGACAATTGAAGATATTTCACCCTTCTTGCAACTATATTATCTTCACATCTTACCTTTTAATAGTGTTTTAATAAAAAATTGTGCACTCCATTATCAATTTTGATCATTATCTTATGTTTATAAGAAAAGTTAGAACTCAACTAAGTCTTTGTGAATCACCATCTTTCCTTTCTTTTTATTTATCTTCTCCCTTTTCTCCTATGAATCATTAGAGTATTCATAGGTTTTAGTTTTATCTATGTTGACATGGAGATCAACCATTAGATCTAGTCTTAGAAAGGAACTAGCCTTCTTTGGAGGTTTGAGCTCAAGTTAGCAAGGTCCCACATTTGAGAGATCATTCTGTTGGCGAGAGACATTGCACATGTCATCTAGTGTTGTCATTGATGGCAACCCTAGTCTGTGATTTGACCCACACATCAACATTTGATCATACCAGAAGTCAAAATGAAGTTTTTTGATTAACTGTCAAACTAGAACAAAGCATTTGACAGAATTGTGTTCATTGATTCATAAGAAATTTTCTATTATAATTTTGATTTTTCAATCTCAAGGAAGGTTGCTAGATGTATGATCTATGTTTTCCTTGAATCATAGAGCCTCGTATCAATTTTTGTGCAAGTTAGAAGATTTGGTTGATTAATTTTATGTTTTTCAGTGCAAAAGGTTGACTAAGTGAATGTAGCATGTTGTGGATCTTCGAGAAGTAATTGTTTGAAGTGTTTTGTGTTTGAGCACGATGTTTTGGGTTCTCACTATGTTGTGGCTAACTTTGGTTGGTGCGCATTGAAAATTATTTGTGAATTGAGCCGACGGTTTGTAAATATTATATGTTTTATTGAAGTCGACATGTGGTTGATTAAATCTTTAGTCACATATATATATATAAGGGATCATTTATATCTTTTGGGTGTGTGTGAGAAGTGTGTTGGTGTGTGTTACAAAATTTAGAAGGAATTTATAGAAATTATGCACAGTTTCACTTGTGCATAAAAGGATTTGTGATGCGAATTTAATTAAAACAGAGCAAAAGAGAAAAATCAGAAAAAGGTCAAGAAAGCGATTAATGTGCTTAACCGGAACTATATCAGGCATTATTAGATGCTATTTTCTCAATTCAAATCTTTTGAATGTAATCCAAATATTTTTGTAAGATAGTGAGTCTTCTTTTGTATTTGAGTAGTGAGCTTTAGGTAGTGTGCTTGGATGCATGTGCATTGCCTTTTTGTAAACACTTATTTGAGTACTCTGATCATTGTGGATTGACCTCCACCCTAGTTTTTACCCTAATAGGGTTTCTACATAAAAAATTTGTGTGTTATGGTGTTGTGGTTGCTTGTATTATTTTCATTCATCTTTCTTTTGGTTGAATGTTATAAGTGCTTTAAAGATCAAATTAATAAAGTTAAAAATTACAGAGCATTGATTCACCCTCCCTCTCAGTGTTCCTTAATTCCAACAATTGGTATCAGAGCCTAGTTCCTTGAAAGAAGTTTAAAAGCTTGGGGAAGATCCAAGAAAATGATTCAATGGATTCAAACAATCTTCAACACCAACTTTTGGTGGCTGGTAGATGATCTTGATCAATCCAAATCTGAAGTCCAGGAATTGTAGGCAAGCCTTATGAATGCTAAGAAATTCATTAAATCATTGAAAGAAAAAATTAATAAGTCAAGGGAAAAGAGAAAGAAACTCTATGATCAACTTAAATAGAAAGAAAGTAAGATCATGTAAGGTGAACACCTGAGTCAAGCCTTGAAGGAAAAGATAGAGGAATGTGAAAAGCTTACCAGAGATAATGTTGTCCTGAAGCATGAGATGGAATCTATTGTGATGAGGATGACAAAGTAGATTGAAGACAAAAAGAAGAATGAAGAGAAGCTTACTCAATCCTTGAAAGAAAAAACTAAAGAATGCATCCAAATTACTAATGGATTCAATTAGTTGGAGCTTGAATAGGAACAATCCAGAAATAATGAAGAATAGCTTGAAAAGTAGATTGTTGATCTCAGAGATGAACTTGCTACTGCAAATGAATTCAAGGAGAAGTTCAAGATTAGCTCAACCAAGCTTCATGAATTGATTAAAAGTCAGAGGACTGAAGGTGACAAGCAAGGTCTTGGATATGAGAAAGGAGAAAGTTTTGGATCTAGAAAAAGGAGATTCGGGCAAAGAAATCAGATGAAAAAAGCTAGAAGGTATCCAATAAGACAACCTAATGCTCAAAGATTCAATGATTACAGTTTTGTTTGCAATAAATTTGGTCATATGGCAGCTCAATGTAGAAGCAAAATGAATCCAAGTGGTCCATCATTCTCAGGTCAGTGCTTTAATTGCAATAAGTGTGGTCATAAGTCAAATGAATGCAGAAATATGTCAAACAACTTTCTCAATAGAGATGTCAGATGTTATACATGCAATAGATTTGGCCATATTGCTAACTAGTGCAGATCAAGAGAAAATTAATGGAATGAATGGTCTGGACAAAGAAATGTGGTGTGCTACAATTGCAACAAATCCAGTCACATTGCAAGATTTTGTAGAAGCAAGAAAGGTCTGATAAATCAAGGGAAAAGGAAAAATTACTATAGATGAGAACAAGAAGAAAATGAAGAAGATATGGGTGAAGAAGAGTCCTATTGTAGGAAATGATTCCACACCAAAACTAGGTTTTAGAAATTCCTCTGGGAATTAGTTTAAGGCCTCTGGCCTAGGGGGAGTTCTCAAGAAAATCTTTTAAACCCCCTGTCGGTAGTTGGTACCAAAATGTGGAAAATTGCAATGATTGCATTAGTGACGTGTTGATGTTTTGGAATGTCTTGTGGAGAGAAGTTATGCAAAATTGAAGGTCCGCAGAAGAATTTTCTTTCACAATGTGTGGAAATAGGGTATCCAGAAGACCTAGGGAAAAAGCATTTATTGCGTTGAAAAAGTTAGGTGCGCGAATGATAAAAAGTAATTTCGATTCTCCATTTGTCAGTTTGCATTTTGAGAAGAAGGTTGGAGAGCTCTAAAGCGGACTTTGGAAATTTTTGGTGAAGATTCAAGTCTAAAATCGATTCGGAAATCAAACCCCAATCCGGATGTGATATCAAAATTTTTAACCTATTCTAAGCAATTAAAATGCAATGGAAAAACATAAAGAAACACCTCAAGATTAGCCTAAGAAATTTGTAAATGCAAAGAGGAAAAGTGTAAAATGATGCTAAATAGATATACCTCCATTTTGCAGCTCAAACTCCTTGGTTGGCCCTTGATTTTGATTTGATTTGTATGCTTCTTGATGGCTCTTGATATGGCTAAATGCAAGGCTTAACTATATGCTTGAATGTAGATGCAAATGGATGAAATTGATGGCTAGATGAGTGCACAAAATGGCATCATTTAGTTGCAAAATGACGAAGTCCCCCAAATGCCTTAGAGGAAGGGGTATTTATAGGGAAACTTGAATTCTCTAGAGAATTCAATGGCTGGGATTTATCCAACAAGGTCAAGATGAAGGGCTAAGGTGAGTTGAGGACTCACAAGCCCTCACATTTTGACATGTGGAATGTGAAGTGGATAAAGGTAGGATGATGTGTAGGTGATGTGGAAAAGAGGTACATGATGTGCAGGAAGGACAAGTACCTTCCAAGTACCTTAGGGAGTGAGAAGATTCCTTAGAGAAATAAATGTGAATTAAAAATTCACATGCTTGGGAGAATCTAATGGATAAAAGAGGGTCTCCAAAAAGGTGGGAGTTTTTCACATGTTACTTGATGTGACAAGTCAAAGATTCTAGAAAATGCATGGGAAAAGGGGATTCTAGGAGGAATAAAAGTGAATCAAAAATTCACATGGGGAAGAGAGGAGCCTAGGGTGAATAAAAAGAAATTAAAAATTCCTTGGGGGATGGGGAGAGTTGACCAAGGTACTAATTACGTTTAAATAATTAGTAATTAGAGAATAATTAGGGGTTAATGAGGATTAGAAGCCAACTTGCAAAAGTTGGAGGATGTGACACATCCTAATCAAGGATTAGGCATGTGCACATCCTTAATGAAGAGATTAGGAGATGGATTAGGATTAGATGAAAGTGACATGTGAGGAATTAAATAAATGTGGTATTTATTTAATTCATTTGATGAAAAGAGGATTAAGGAGGGTAAGGTGTTTAATTATTAATTAAATACCTTAGGTATTTGGCAGAATTAAGGATACTAATTAAATAATAGTAATACTACTTAATTAGCTCGGATAAGAGGATGTTTAGATGAAAAGTGATAAATTTGGATAAATTAAGTGTCCAAATTTAGATGTCTACATTTTTCCCCTCTTTGAGATGGTGTTACGAAGTAGCATCATTTCAAAGAATATTAAAATATAGAACCCAAAAGGAGATGGTTAGATTGGGAAAGATGCCTCAGTCATCAAAGGGATGACTAGGATGAAAGATGATGGGGGTGAAGATGAAGATTAGGGATTGAGGATGCCCCCTCGAGAGGACATGTGAATTAAAGAGAACATAAATGTGCTCTCGAAATGGATGAGATGATGGAAGGGGAGATGAAGAAGATGATGCAAAGTGATGGAAAAGATAGGAGGATAATTGATAGGAAATGGATGAAGCACAAATAGATTTGAGGAAAAATATGATGTTGCCCCAGTCAAGGTACAAACCAAAGGGGTTGATGATGGATGGATTTTTGTCAATGAGGGAATGAGAGATCCCAAAACAACATGAGGATAGGGAAGGATACATCCCAATGAGTGGTATTGATGAGGGAAGGATACATCCCAAAAAACCACTAAAGGATAGGGAAGAATACCTCCCAATGGTGATGATGAAAGTGTTGTTGATGCGGGAAGGACACATCCCAAAACAACACTAAAGGGATATGGAAGAATAAATCTGGATGATGATGATTGGATCAAGGCTTGTAACAAGACTGGGAACAAGACCAAGGATATGATTAGGTGATTTGGGCTAAATCGAATGGATGGGGATTGGATAGAGATGTGAGATGAGGATGAAGGAGGAATGGATGGGGGGATTTTGATAGATGAGAGGGTGGGGAATGCATGCAAGATGATAGAAATGAAATGTAATCCAAATGCAATTTGCCATCATTGGAGCACTAATTTTTGTTATAGCATAAGACACCAAGTGCCAAGGTATGTGGAACCAAGGCGTATTAGTGTCTAATGCATAAAACAAACACAACAGATAGGAAGGTGATCCCAACACCCAAAAGTTTCCATGACTCTGGTTAGGCCATGTATTGGAATAACCATAAGCACATGAGGATGCCCCAGCGTAACACAAGACCACAAGGATCTTGGTGGGTATTATGTGGGACAACCAAGAAGACACAAAAAAGAAATAAAAAGATCAAAATATGCCCCTATGTTGACTATTCAAAGCACACCATGGTATGATGGATCAAGGCGACCGTGACAGGTGATGATAGGGAGCTCAAATGATAAACAAAAGCCAAAAGTATCAAAAGATCGCAATCAATTTCAAATGTTCGGTGCCATAGGATCAAGGGGATGGATGGGATTGATGAGGTCTGTTAGGAAGGATGCATCCTATTGAGACCGATGATGGTTACTAGACTAAAAGATCGATATGAGGCAGAGTATTTAAAACCAATTAGATCTCATGATACGAGTAGATCTCATTTGTTAAGAACTAGAAATATAAGGGCATAGCTTGACGACATGACTCAAGGAAGAAAAGACACGAGACTTACATGCCCTAAAGGCCTAGGGGCTCGGGGGCCGATCAAAGATTAGTCGTTCCTATGTGAAAGCGTAGAGCCCTCGTAGTTCGGTAAAAGGCTGTTGACTGACCATGGATAAAAGTAGAAAGAGGACGATGAAGACTGATGACAGATGAAAAGGACCAGAGAGACAAAAGAAAATACTAATGATAGATGATATAGGAGTGGATGGAGAAAGAAAAAATACCGACGCTAGATGATAGAGGAACCCCAGGGGCAGATCAAGTGACCGACCTTGCCTACGTGAAAGTGCAGGGGCAACGTAGTTCAACAAGAGGCTAATGACGGACCATGATGGAGACTTCGATGGATGACAAGATGGAAAAAGAAGAAAGACCGATGATAGATGATAAAGGATCCCTGAGGGTGGATCAAATGATCGACCTTGCCTATGTGAAAGCACAGGGGCAACGTAGTTCGACCAATGACCAATGACAAACAATGGATAAATGATGATGACAGGATGATTGGAGGATGATGATAGGATAAGTGGATAAAAGATGACACCAATATGATGAGATAGGATAGATCGGTTGGATTGGATAGGATGATGATGATGACATAAAGCTCAGGGATGGGATAGTTATCCAAATCATTAAAATAACTTGGGTGGATGATATGATAGATAAATGAGTGATGAAAAGTGATAGGGGATTGGAAAGATGTGCAAGAGAATCAGGAGGGATGGAGATTAGATAAATGGCATTGGGTTGCATAGAGGGAGGCCTATAGCTAGATACCAATGACAAGGGATTGTGAGATGGGATGAGATGGGATGAGGATAAAGATGAAAGAATGGATAGAGATATAGGGATGGGAGATAGGAGGGATTTTTTGGATGGATAGGAATATAAGGATTGGGAGATGAAAGGGATGCTAGGAGAGATGGATATGAAGATAAGGATGGGGAGATGGAAGGGATGTTGTGATAGATGGATAGGGAGATGAAGGAATGTTATGATAGATGATGTCTCCAAGTACTATGTCACAAAGGAAGCAGATGCCCCCACTATGTCATATATGATGAGGCATGAGGGATGGAAGATGAGTGGATGGGAAAATGAGATAACTAGAGGAGGATAGGATGGGTTACCAAGGAATACAACAGAGAATGGATGAATGGAATGTATACCAAGAGGTGGCCAAAGCATGTATAGATAGGTGCCCCTATTTTGATCAAGATCACAAGAAGGATGGAGAGATGGGAGATAAATGGGATATGATGGTAGGATGTGGAAGATAGGTAGGATGGAGGGGATTTATGAAGAGGATGGATAACAGGAAGACAAGTGCATAGCTGGAAGCATAGCAGATGGAGGGAATGCATATGAGGAAGTTGCCCCCAAGTGCAGATGGGGATTTACGCATGATGCCTGTTTGCCAAGTTTTCATCATGGTATTTATCCAAGGCACTTGTTTTCCAAGTTTTCACCGTTGGACGAATTATTTCTCTTTACTATTTTTGGAGTTTCTCTCTTCTCTTTTTTTTATTTTTGACTTTTTTTTATTTTTTATTTTTTATTTTATTTTTATTTATTTTTATAGGTGGGGTTACTAAGTGGACTTAGGCGTAGAACTTCTTGAGATGCATTATTTTGATGGGTTTGTCAAGGGGGTCTCCTTCAAGAGTAGTCAACCTATATGCCCCAGATCCATATTTAGTGGCTATGATATGGGGCCCCAACCAATTTGCCTCAAATTTTCCTTTTTTGTCTCGATCTTGTTGACTGCGCTGATTCTCTTTGAGGACAAGATCACCTATCTACAACTGTCGAGGGAAAACCTTCTTGTTGTAGTGATGTTTAAGGTGATTTTGGTATGCTTGCAGATGATAATAGGCTTTCATTCTTCATTCATCCAATAATTTTAGTTGTGCAAGTCTTGCAACATGAGCATCCTCTTCGGTAATAAGATTCTTCAGATATATCCTCAGCGATGGGAGATCAACTTCAATTGGTAAGATGACTTCAACACCGTACACTAAAGAATAGGGGGTGGCGCCTATCGGGGTGCAGATGGATGTGTGATATGCCCAGAGGGCTGGATGAATATGGAGGTGTTAATCTCGGCCAGTGGTATTGACAACCTTTTTGAGGATGTGGATAAGGGTCTTGTTGGTTGCTTCTGCCTGACCATTACCCTGGGGGTAATAAGGCATTGACCAATGATGTTGGATATGAAAGGTGTCGTAGAGGTGTTTCATGGCTTGGTTTTTGAAGGGTTTTCCATTATCAGAGAGGATGGTGGATGGGATACCATATCTACAAAGAATATGGTAAAGGATAAATTTTGAGATTTGGATAACGGTGATTTGTGAGAGTGGTATTGCTTCCACCCACTTAGTGAAGTATTCATTGGCGGTAATTATGAATGTATGGCTGTCAGATGATGGTGGGTGAATCTTGCCAATCAAGTCAAAACCCTATTGAGAAAAGGGCCACGGTGCTAAGAGGGGCTGAAGATCTTGTGCTGGGGCGTGAATCAAATCTGCATGTTGTTGGCATGGAAGGAACTTCTTCACAAATTCACAAGCATCATGTTCCAATGTAGACCAATAATATCCAACTCATAGGATCCTTTTGGCCAGAGCCATACCATTTGAGTGAGCTCCACAAACACCGCCATGTACTTCCATTAGTGTCATGCAGGCTTCGGTCTCATTTAGATACCTAAGGAGGATTCCATTATACCCACGACGATAAAGCGTATCACCGACGATGATGTATCAGGAAGAGTGATGAACGAAGGATTTGCGTTGGTTGTGTGTAAGTTCTAGGGGTATTATATTATCATGGAGATAGGTGTATATGTCCTGGTACCATGGGGAGGCGGGACCTATGATATCACACACCATATCAGTCTCAAGAATATCATATGCAGGGATTAAAAGTTGTTCAACAAGAAACTCACATTTTGTTCGGTCTTTAGGCATGTCAATCAGGGAACCGATAGTGGTCATTACATCTGCCGCTTTATTCTGTACCTGAGGAATTTGGTGAAACTATATGAAGGTGAAATATTTATTGAAATCATCCACCATGTGCTTATAGGGTAACAGTTTATCATCTTTTGTGAGTAATTCATCATTAACCTATTTTACGACTAATAATGAATCACCTAAGACTTTTAGGTGAGTTATATGCCACTGTTTTGCAATCCAGAGGCCGGTGAGGAGGGCTTCATACTCCACGATGTTGTTGGTACATGGGAATGCTATCCTAAATGATTTTGGGATGTAGTCACCTTGAGGGGTAATTAATAAAATTCCTGCTCCTGATCCATTATGAGTGTATGAGCCATCAAAATATACTGTCCAAGCTGGTGCTTCTATAATTGTATAGACTTCTTCATCTGGGAATTCAGTGTCTAGTGGGTAGGCATCTACTAATGGCACCTCGGCTAATTGATCAGCTATGACCTATCCTTTTATGGCTTTTCACTCTACATATTCTATGTCAAATTTTCTTAGGAGCATGACCCATTTGGCCATGCAGCCAGTCAGAGTGGTTCTAGATAACAAATACTTTAGGGGATCAATTTTAGCGATTAATTTGACTGGATGGCTGAGCATGTAATGACAGAGTTTCTATGTGCTGAAGACTAGCGCAAGGAAAGCATTTTCCATGGGGGAGTAGTTTAATTCATAGCTGACCAATGTTCGACTAATGTAGTAGATTTCCCTCTCTTTGAACGACTCATCATGTTGTGCCAGCAATGCCCCCAGCGCGACTGAAGTGGCATAGATGTAAAGTAGGAGGGGTTTTCCTGGAATAGGTGGCATCAAGATCGGTGGATGAGCTAAATATTCCTTGATTTTATCGAAATCCATCTGACACTATTGGTTCCATCAGAAGGTGGAATCTTTCTTTAGAAGATGAGTGAATGGCTGACACTTATCCACTAGCTGGGCTATGAACCGACGGATGGACTGCATCTTCCCCTGGAGGCTTCTTAACTGCTTCAGATTGCGTGGAGGTGGCATGTACAGAATAGCCTTTACTTTGGCGGGATAAACTTCAATACTCTTTCAAGAGACTATAAAACCCAATAATTTTCCTGACGTAACCTCGAAGATGCACTTTTTTGGATTTAGCCGCAACTTGTAATGCTCTAACTGTTCAAATATCTTCTTCAGGATGGTAGGATATTCTGCTCATGTTGTATATTTCCCTAACAAGTCATCGACATAATCCTCCATGATGATATGGATAAGGTCATGGAAGATGACGGTCATTGCCCTCTGATATGTTGCCCCTACATTTTTAAGACCAAAGGGCATAACATTGTAACAAAAAGTACCCCAAGGTGTTGTGAAAGCAGTCTTGTGTTGGTCCTCAGGTGTAATTCGAATCTGGTTATAACAAAAGCCATCCATAAGGGATAACATCTCATGTCCTACTGTGAGGTTGACCAACATGTCAATGTTAGGCAAAGGGAAATCATATTTTGGGTAGGCCTTGTTAAGATCTATGAAGTCTGTGTAGATTTGAATGTCTCCATTTGGTTTGGTAGTTGGTACCATATTGGAGATCCACTCAGAGTAGTCAATTGGTTTGATAAAACCCGCCTCTAGTAACTTTTCCAATTCCTTCTTGACTAATAATGTGACCTGCGGATGCATCTTGCGGAGCTTCTGTTTGACAGGCTTGGCATCTGGGCGAACGTCTAAATGATGAACCACTAAGGTGGGGTCTAAGCTTGGCATGTATGAATATGCCAAGCAAAGTTAATGATTCCCTCTTGGAGTAGTTGTACAATGACCGGATACTTTTTCTCTGAGAGTGACTTAGCTACATAGGTGATCTTAGGATTTTTAGCAGTACCCAGATTAACTTCTCGAGTCTCTTCAATTAGGATGGATGATCATGTAGAGAATTGAGTTCCTACAATGGGAAGATCAACATCTCCATCCTCCAATGCCTCTTTGAGGTTTTTGCCATTGGATGCATCCTTTATTTTTACTTTTTCAAGGTCAGGGAGTGCCTCGGGGAGGTTTTCACTAGCTGGTCATTTTTTGTTTTTCTTGTTCTTATTTTTGCGACTGGAGTGTTCATCCTCCCCCAATCCCATGAGGTTGACATATGTATCCGCATATATATTGACAGGTGTGCTAGTACGTAGGTCCCAATCAATGAGCTCAAGGTGGCGAAGGGATAGGGTAATGGTGCAGATGGATAGGCACTCGAACATGGATGATAGGTCGGTGTGATCAACATCATCTTATGCATGTATGATGGATTCCTCTTCAGGGATGTCTTCCAATGAGCCATTGTCAATAGCGACACTATTGGAGGTATTAGATGATGTTGCAGGGCCTTTCTGCTTTTTATCATATCAGATGCCTATGTTCTTCAACATCTTTGATGTATCAATAGGTTGCAACTGCCCTTGTTCTTCTTTACCTAGGCCTCTGCCTTGGTAGTTATACTTTTCTGCAAACTTAGCTGACCATGGATACACTTCCTAAAAATATTCCTTTAGAGGAGGATCCAGTTGGGGTTCTTCCCAGTAGACCCATTGGCTTATATCCTCTTCTGGTGCATCTATCTTGACACTAGGGGATTTAAAAGTGGTGGTAGGGATGTTTTTACCACTAAAGGTAATAGTCTTATCTTCCTTTGGAGTAGCATGTGAAGGTTGGCCATACTCATGTGGTGAGGGTGGCATGGTTGCTACATTGAGAGCAGTACGCATTTCATATTCACCACACCCTTTATCAATGATCTAAACTTTTGTGATTGTAGGATCAATGGTGGAGGAGGGAGTGGTTATCATGGTGGATGGTGGATTAGCAGATGATGACTGGGGTGCCCCCATTTCAACCTCAGGACAATAATGTAAATGGGGGAAGGACGCTTCTAAAGTGCGACAATATTCAAATGGTTGGGGGTCAGCATAGATGGTGACTTCTTGTCCATTGATCAAGAATTTTAGGCACTGATGGTATGTGGAGGGGATGGCTTGCATAGCATGGAGCCAAGGGTGACCAAGGAGGAGATTATATGGCAAGTCCAAATCAAGGACATGACAGGTAATGTACTGAACCACAGGTCCCACTTGGATAGGAAGACTAATAATTCCTTCTGAATTCCTTTCTGCATTATCATAGTCCTTGATTGTGATGATCTGATTACTTAAATTTGCTTGAGTATACCCCACCTATTTTATAAATTTTAGAGTACACAAATTGAGGGCAGAGCCATTATCTACCAAGACCCTTTTTACTTTATGACGAGCAACCACAACTTCAATATGCAAGGGGTGATTATGATTGACATCGATGTTTGGCATGTCATTTTGACTGAAGTGTAGTTGATGAGATAAAGCTAGGTGTCCTACCAAAGCTTGGAATTGTGTAGGATCAATGTCATTAGGTACATGGGTTTCTTGTAGGGCTCTGTTGAGGATTTCTTGGTGTACAAGGGAAGACTTAAGTAAATCCATAATGGAGATATGAGCAGGGGTCTTTCCTAAGTGATCAAGGATGTCGTACTGAGAGCTTGCAGGAGTTGATTGGATGGATGTGAAGGCCGCTGGGATAGTGATGTGGGCTTGTCGTGTAGTAACAACACACAAAGGGTCTTTGGCTTTAACATGTATCATGGATACACGGGGTTCTACCTGCTCAATGTAATGAATGACACCCTCGTAATTGAGGGGTACATTCTTATAGCTCACATTATTTGTGTTGTTTTCTTGGGGATTGCTATTAGATATGCTTGTGCCTTGATTATGGTTCAGAAAGGTGTTTTGATATATTTGCAATTGAGCATTGGATGACAAAGCTTGACTGGGGTCAACCTTGATATCACCTCGATCAATGAGATCTTGCACGTAGTTTTTCAGACCCTAACACTTATTCAAAGAGTGTCCTTTGTTTTTATGGAACTCACAATACTCATTTTCCTTAAACCATGCGGGCTTGGGTTTGGACTCGTCAAATGGCTTGGTGATAGGGTACGTGATGGGATAGTTGATTTGTAACAAATTATTAAAGACAACACTTAGAGGTTCTCCTAATTGAGCATACTGACATTTGGTGTTCCCCTGATTGTTCTGGTTCGACTATTGGGGAGGGTGAGGTGTCCCCTACGATACAGAGATGGCGTTAGGTAAAGACGGTTGTTGTTTTTGGGATGTATTAGCCACTTGGACGTGTTTAGTGTCTGTCATGCCGTCATTCACTGCATTCCTGTTCTTGTTCTAGAATCATGGTTTATCTCCAAATGACCTCTCTTTATCATGACTATGTATTTTGACGTGTCCCTTGGCAACAAGGACACGTTCAAGGATGGGTCCCTTTTCCACTATCTCCGTGAAAGTGGTGACACAATGTAACCTAAAATTATGAGCCATGTCAGGATGAGAGTTTTCCACAAAAAGAGTGACCATGTCCTTTTCTTTCAGAGGGGTCTTCATTCGGCTTGCTAATGCACGCCACCTTTGGAGGTAGCTAGTAAAGGTTTCCCCCTCACATTGTTTCTCTTTGAGGAGATCTAAGGTGTCTGTGTCCTCCAAATTGAAAGAGAAATAGGATGCAAATTTTTCTGACAGGTCTGCAAAAGTTTTTATGGACCCTTTTTCAAGGGTCATGAACCAATCTAGGGCATGGCTTGTCAGGCTTCGTGGGAATAGGTGCAAGAGATAGTTGTCATTGTGCATGACTTGTTGACACTGGGAGTAAAATTCCTACAAGTGAGCCTTAGGATCTTTGTTTCCCTTGTATTTATCAAACTTTGGTATTTCAAAATGTTTAGGAAATGAGATTAATGAGATGGAGGGATCAAATGGATATGGGCATGTGTCTTCAAATTTGAACAATTGTTTGCCAGCCCCGGCTTGAAGGTCCTTCAGAGTGGCTTTGATTTCCAATAGATCCGAGTTGACCGGTGGCGAGTTGGGGGGATATTGATGATAGGATGATAAAGGATCTTGTTGAGAGAGCGTTGGATTATTGAAGTACGAATTTTGATAGTTGGATGATGACATGCCTTGTTGATAAGCCAGGGGATTTTGTTGGTACGAAGGCTCCTGTTGTGGGGTATAGTAAGGATTTGTTTGATAGAAGTGTGAGGTAGGCTGCTGAGGAGCTTGGATGGGATGTTGCTGATTGATTTGTGGGTGTTGAAAATACTGTTGTGATTGTTGGGAGGCCACATAAGGTAGTTGTTGATGAAATTGCTGTTGATTATGATAGTAATAGTGTCGAGGGGGTTGTTGTGATGCCAACTGTTGTGTGGGCTAAGATGGGGTGTTGTGTTGTGGTTGAGTTTGCGGACATAAGATGGATGCAAGGAATGGGGATATGGTTTGAGTGACAGGTCAGGATGGATTTCCTTGTGATTGGTATGGTGGTTGTTGAGAAGAAGCCAAAGCATTATGGAGGGGTTGTTGCTAGTGAGGTGGCTGAGATAATGTAGAGGTGTTCTATAAAGGAGATTGTTGGGTACCAACTAGAACATTCGGTTGGGACATCGCTTGCGGAGGTAATTGAGGTGGAAGGTTGGATTGATGAAGCTATTGAGGTGTATATGAAAGTGATGGTGGATTTACGGCCCTAGGAGGGGGAAGCAATGTGGTAAAGGGGGTGCCCCCAATGTTGACAATAGGTTGATTCGAAAGAGGTGGTGATGTTAGTGTTAATGGCGCAGGTTGTGGAACATTTTGTGGCATACCATAGACAAGAGGACTATTGGGATCAGGCACTTGAGGATTCCCCACAACTGAGATTGGAGCGTGTGGGGGGTAGTTAACATCATAAAGAACATCATTGCTAAATTCAAGTTGATGCCACCCCTCAACTGGAGGGACATTGGGGATGTATGAACCCTCTGGTGCATTTTGTGAATGTTGGAGTATGTTAGATGTGGAGCTCGTATATTTGGATAAGTCAACACCTGAGGGAGTTTTGACACCCTTCTCGATTAGGTGGGCCAAAATTTCCTCCCCATGCTTTTCAAATAGACGGTCAGTCATTTGTGCATTGGCAGGATTACTAAAATGTTCCTCAAGTGTGAGTTCGGGTTGATTAGCCATAATCTCTTCACCATGTGGTGAGTTGTTCTAATTTTCAGTGTTGGAGTGCGATGAAGTACCATTATGAGGATCTTGGGGGATGCTATTAGGATTTTGAACAATATTGGCACCATTGGTGGGATTTGTATTGTTGTTAAGGTCTTGAGACATGTTTGCTTGGGAATTTTGACCTTGTTGTTGTGCCATTTGTTTCTTAACTTTTGACCTAGTTTGAATGGGCATGCAAGTGTGCTATGGGTGGATTATAAAGATGCCTTTGACGAATGATTTGATTGTGATTGGATGAGATCCAATTTTGATGAGATGAGAGGGGGGTTTGGATTTAGATTAGATCTTGTGTGGATAGATTGGATTGGATTGGAATTTGATTGGATTGGATTGGATTTTGATTGGATAGATTGGATTTTGATTGGATAGATTGAATTGGATAGGATTGTGGTGATTGAATGAATGTGATTTGATTGATTAGGTAATTGGATGATTTGACTAAACGATTGGGTTTGATAGATTTGGATGATTAGATAGGTATGATTGGATGATGAAAGATTTGAGGGCACCTGAGTTTAATCAAAGAAAGTTACCTTTAGTGACCTAGAGTATTGATTGATTAAGTGGATGATTATGACACCGAATCCACCTCAAGATATAAATGGATTGATTTGGGCTAAGGATGATAACTTATGAGATGGATGCAAATTGATTTGGGGTCGAAGTTAATGACTAATAATCAATTTCATGCACTAAGGTCAATTTGGGTAACCACTTTGTAACACAAGGTTAAGGCAGTTTGATTATGGGTGGTGTTTATGAGATACGGGTTTGGTGATGTAAATGGTAAAATTTTGATGTTCACTAGGTGATGATATAGGCTTTCGAATGGATTATGGGAAAATTCAAAATGAGCAAATGAGTTGAGGACGTTTGCGGAGAATAAATGGGGATTTAGAATGGTTAAACGGAGGTTCGTAATTATAAATTGAAAGTTTAGATTGATGAAATGGAGGTTTTGAGTAATAAAATGGAGGTTTAAGGATGATGAAAAAGGGGTGGTAATGATTAAATGATGGTTTAGAGGCTAAACAGATCCAAACGGGGCAATTTTGGCTATTCAGGAGGGAAAATTCGCCCCTCTGTAGTAATTCAGGGGGCACAGTCGCCCTTCTGTGGTAAAATAGGGGTACAATCACCCTTCTGTGGTAAAATAGGGGTGCAGTCGCCCTTCTGTGGTAAAATAGGGGTGCAGTCGCCCTTCTGCGAAAAATCAGGGGCGCAGTCACCCTTCTGCTAAAAATTAGGGACTTGGTTTGATGAAAAAGACTATGGCAAGGACTTTAAAATGACAATAACAAGGCCAATTCATCAAAAAGTTTACTGGTTTCTCACAAGAAGACACTTTCAAGCAAATACAATCTTATGATTAGTGTTAAGGGTATTGGCCAACGTGGTCTTAATCTAGGATGCACAAGGTGTCTAGGGAGTCCTCGATATACTCTTAGTACATGAGGCACAACCGTGAACACCAGCCTATCACAAGCATGAGTTGGGAACCACAGCGAGATACTGAAGGGCTTAGACCAACTCTTCACGTCTATCTAGGTATCACACTAGCTTCGACGCTCTGCCAATTATGACGCGACTGGATTGGGGTACACATTTTGTTCTCCCCCCTTTGTATACCCCACCGGTACACGTGGTTGGAATCGTCCCTTGGGGTGATGAAATCCCCAAGTAGGTCCCACTAGAAAGAAAACACCAATCGTCTCCAACTACTCCCCAGGCTCACACGAAGTGCAAGGGGAAAGTGAAAACAAACTAATGCCCCCTTTGGGTTACACAAAAAGATAAACACAACAAGCAATGGATATTACTCCCCCTAATTAAACTATGTTCTTAGATTAACGAAAACAACAAGGATAGTTTAAAAAGTTTGAGCGAATGGATAGCCCTACAAGCAAATGTTAGATGTTTTATCCCACTTTCTTCATCAACTTCGCAAGAATATGCTGCAAAAAGTTAGCAAAAACACCAATATCCTTGCAAGAAATAGTGTTGGGGGGTTAGTACCTGAAAATAGCACAAACCAAAGCTAAAATGATATCTTTACCTTCCAAAATGTGTTGTTTTATGGTGACCAGGGGATGCAGTCGCCCTTCTACAATAAATCAGGGGCATAATCACCCTTCTGCGATAAATCAGGGGTGCAGCCGCCCTTCTGCAGAAAATCAAGGGCGCAGTCGCCCTTCTACGAAAAATCAGGGGCGTAATCACCCTTCTGCGGAAAACCAGGGGCGCAGTCGCCCTTCTACAGAAAATTGTTAGCACAAAAATTTTAACCCAAGGGGTGTAGTCGCCCTTTTGTAGAAAAGTGTTAGCACAGAAATTTTGGAGCTAGGGGGCGTAGTCGCCCTTCTGCAGTAAAGTGTTAGCATAGAAACTTTGGAGCTAGGGGGTGTAGTCACCCTTCTGTAGAAAATTGTTAGCACATAAACTTTGGAGCTAGGGGGCGTAATCACCCTTCTACAGAAAAGTGTTAGCACAAAAATTTCAGCCCAGGGGATGTAGTCGCCCTTCTACAGAAAAGTGTTAGCACAAAAATTTCAGCCCAGGGGGCATAGTCGCCCTTCTGTAGAAAATCAGGGGGCGCAGTCGCCCTTCTATAGAAAAATAGGGGTGCAGTCACCCTTCTACGGAAAAACAGGAATGCAGTCGCCCTTCTGTAGTAACCAGGAGGGCGTAATCACCCTTCTGCGGTGTATTCATGCAAAAAATTCAACAACAACAAACGTGAAATTGAGGAACCCACTTTTGCGTCCCACCGGATGTGCCAAAAATGTGATATCCAAATTTCTAACCCTTTATAAGCAATTAAAATGTAATGGAAAAACATAAGGAAACACCTCAAGATTAGGCTAAGAAATTTGTAAATGCAAAGAGGAAAAGTGTAAAATGATGCTAAATAGATATACCTCCTTTTTGCAGCTAAAACTCCTTGGTCGGCCCTTGATTTTGATTTGATTTGTATGCTCCTTGATGGCTCTTGATATTGCTAAATACAAGGCTTAACTATATGCTTGAATGTAGATGCAAATGGATGAAATTGATGGCTAGATGAGTGCACAAAATGGCAACATTTAGTTGCAAAATGACTAAGTCCCCCAAATGCCTTAGAGGAAGGGGTATTTATAGGGAAACTTGAATTCTCTAGAGAATTCAATGGTTTGGGATTTATCCAACAAGGTCAAGATGAAGGGCTAAGGTGAGTTGAAGACTCACAAGCCCTCATTTGACATGTGGAATGAAGTGGATAAAGGTAGGATGATGTGTAGGTGATGTGGAAGGGAGGTACATGATGTGGAGGAAGGACAAGTACCTTCCAAGTACCTTGGGGAGTGAGAAGATTCTTGGAGAAATAAATGTGAATTAAAAATTCACATGCTTGGGAGAATCTAATGGATAAGAGGGGTCTCCAAAAGGTGGGAGTTTGTCACATGTGACTTGATGTGACAAGTCAAAGATTCTAGAAGATGCATGGGAAAAAGGGATTCTAGGAGGAATAAAAGTGAATTAAAAATTCACATGGGGAAGAGAGGAGCCTAGGGTGAATAAAAAGAAATTAAAAATTCCTTGGGGGATGGGGAGAGTTGACCAAGGTACTAATTAGGTTTAACTAATTAGTAATTAGAGAATAATTAGGGGTTAATGAGGATTAGAAGCCAACTTGCAAAAGTTGGAGGATGTGACACATCCTAATCAAGGATTAGGCATGTGCACATCCTCAATAAAGAGATTAGGAGATGGATTAGGATTAGATGAAAATGACACGTGAGGAATTAAATAAATATGGTATTTATTTAATTCATTTGATGAAAAGAGGATTAAGGAGGGTAAGGTATTTAATTATTAATTAAATACCTTAGGGATTTGGCAGAATTAAGGATACTAATTAAATAATAGTAATATTACTTAATTAACTCAAATAAGAGGATGTTTAGATGAAAAGTGATAAATTTGGATAAATTAAGTGTCCAAATTTGGATGTCTACACCGTAAAAAAGGTATTTATTTGAAAACTCATGAACTTAAAAATTTTAAAAATGGTTGCTCCATTGGTTGTGGACATTAAGGATAGGCCCCATTTAAAATTCAAATGGAACCCCTTCAAATCCATCGAAATAGAACCTTTAGGTGTGTTTTCTCTATCTTGTATGGTTTTTTTCATATCGAAGATATTAGGGCATACATTCATGCAAATGTTGAAGAACTAGGAAGCTCCCAGTTGTTGAATTTGTATACCAATCACATTATGGGAGAATATTTTTGTGTGAAACCTGAATTTAAGTCCTTGAAGGAGAAGAAATTCACTTAGATTGTGAAATTTCCTGTGTTTGAAGAAAACGAATGGGTTTGGTATATATTGAGTTGAGCGCATGTCAAGTTTATGTAGTTAAGTGAGCCTTTTAAGATCACAAAGGAAGCTATAAGGATTTTTATTGGTTTAAATTCATCTAGTGGGTTGCCCACATTGAAAGTTGTGAAGAATCAAACAGTCACAAATGTAACCAGTTCAGTGTTCGAAAAGAGAGCTATGACAATTGATGATATTATTTAAGTAGATGTCAAATTTTTCCTCTATAATCATTGGGTACACGATTTATCACTCCAACCAAGACAATTTTGTATCTGATACAACAATCTATGCAACATATCAGATGGTCAAAGAAAATGCAGATTATGACCTATGTGAGTTACTCTGGAGCTAGTTAATGGAGAATCTTGGAAAAATCATGAAGGATAAGAAGAATTCCTTCAAGTATGGTAACCTATTGTTGTGTATATTCTTTTATTTCATGAATGAAGTTCTGAGAGCTAGAAAAGTGCATTGGCAAGGTGATAAAATGTAGTTGTTCATATTAGAGATGCAATGAGATGCAAGCTAGGGAAAGGATTCCTAATTCTATTGTTAAGAAATACAAGGACACAATTTTCTTCATGGTTGATATTGATCAATGCTTGATGGAAGCCGCTGATCCTAGAATAGTTTGGATAATGCCTATGGGTTATGAGGTTGAGGAACACATTTTGGAGCTATATGCTCAACACCTATTGAGTAAACCCCGAGATCCGATAGAAGAAAGGTTTGGCACCTTTGAGGAAAATAATATGGAAGTTCATACACAATTGAAGAAGCCAATGATAATCTAGAGAGTAAGAAAATAAGTGGAAGCCTTTACAGAAAGCATGGGTATATCAGTTGAAGCTATAAGGGAAGCTAGAAAGAAAAGAGAAAAATTTGAAGTAGGAGAGCCATCTAGAACTAAGTCTGCTAGTCCGGTGGCATCCTCTACCAGATGTAGATCCACAAGGAGCTCTGTTCTCTCATTTGGTCCTACAAGGAAGTCAAGTCCTGTGAAATATCAATTCAAAACATCTGGTAGAGAAGGAAAGAGGAAGAAGGACAAGAGCACAAGAGTCTATGTTGTTGTTTCTGAAGATGAAGAAACTGAATCTGATGAGGAGGTAAGAGAAATTAAGCATAAGGGTTCAAAGGCAACAAAATTCACTAAGGACAAGCCCTTTGCTGAAGAGAAAGCAAAGAAAAAGATGAAAACTGACAAATCAGTTATGTCTATAGAAGAAGTGGAAAAATTCTTGATTAAGGATGGTAATCTTAGACCTCTTTGTGAATGGTATGACACTTTTGATAGTGTTAGTCGAAGAATTCTTGAGGAAGCCACAATAAAGTAATTGAATAATTTCAATATGACTCGTTGAAATAATGTTTGAGTTCCCCAAAGGTCTATATGAAGTCTTAGAAATGAGGAGAGTGAATGCAAGAACTGAAGAAGAGAAAATGAGAGAACAAATACTTGTTGATTTGTGTCTAGTGATGTCTATAGAAGAGATGAATAATATTCTCAATGAAGCTAAAAGGTATTTTAAGAGAAAAACAAAGGTGAACAAGTTGATGATTGGACAAACTGAAGAAGTTGTAAAGGACACTGAGAAAATTCTTAATGAAATTCTATTAAAGAACAAATACAACATTGTTTCTAAAGAAGTGCATGTTGAAGATGCTCCATTTGGTCTGGTAATAGAAGAAGGAAAAGAAGATACATTTGAGGATACTTTAAATCCTCTAGATATACATGATATTGAAATACCTATGGAGACGGAGGGTCCTAAAGAGATGATAGGTGAAGAAGTAGAGATTCCTGAATCCAAGGAATAATTAGTGATTGAAGAGAAGAAGGTTGGAGCAAAGGAGGTTCATGTGAAAGAAAGAGACACTGCAAAGGAAGTGAAGGAATTATTGGAAGAGAAACAAGAAGAGTTTGATCCTAAATTGATTAAAGGTCCTATCAACTTGGCTACTCTATCTCCCATTGAGAAACTAAAAGTTGCATCATTTGCTCAGGCCAAGGCAAGGGAGGAGATACTTAAATCTCATATTGAAGATAGTGAGATATTAAATCTTGCATCTAGTATTATGGAGAATATCATGCCTTCATATGTCAAGGATTCATCTAATTCTCCATCTGGTCAACTGAAGAAACTTGCCAATTCTGTAGGTACTCACTTTGAGTCACTCGAGAGGTCAGCTATGGATAAGGTTTAAAAGGAATTTGATGCTAATAGGCTCGGTAGGTTGAAAGGGATGATTGCTAATGACAAATATTTGTTAGCTACCTATGTAAAGAATATTCAAAGTGCTTTGTCTGAAGGTGGAAAAATTTATAATTCATGTTTATCATTGTATAAGTTCAATAAGGACATTGTAAAAAAAATGAAAGAATATGAGAAATAGTTAGCAAAAATATCTCAAGCATTTGATCCTCTAACCATTTATGTTGGAAAGCAAGAAGGTCAAGTCATATCCTTGCTTGACAAGATTAAAATTTTGAAGCATGAAGAAGGAAAAATTGTTGAAATATTTTGTGAGCTTAGAGTATTGATTGGTCCTAAGATGGAGGCAATGCTTAGTGAATTGAAGGAAGCACAAGATGCTATGGAAGTCAGTGATCTGACGAACCTTGATTCATCAGAGATGTAATCTTATCTATTATGTGGTCACATGACTATCTTGGAGAGCCTCCAAAAGAGTTGGGACACTATTTTGAGCTTACTAAAGACCAATTTTGTAGACATATTCAAGTTTATGTAAGTTGTAGAAGCATGTTTATACATATGCAGTATGTTCATAGTAATTTTGTTTGATTTTTGGTATGCAGGTTCTTTCCTTTTCCATTGATGTCAAAGGGGGAGAGTGGGACAGTGAAAAATGCTTTAATCATCTCAGGGGGAGTTGTGTTTTTGAAATTTTGAAAGTTTACAGTGTATTCATGTTGGTATTGATCCCACACTTAGTCATTTTTCACTAAGTTTTTCCATCAATGCCAAAGGGGGAATTGTTTGCAAGAGACACTACACATGTCATCTGGTGTTGTCATTGATGGAAACCCTAGTCTGAGATTCAATCCGCATGTTAGCAGTTGATCATACCAGAAGTCAGAATGAAGTTTTATGATTAGCTGTCAAACTAGAACAAAGCATCCGACATAATTGTGTTGATCAATTCATATGCAATTTTCTATTATCATTTTTAGTTTTGGATCTAAGGGAAGGTTGTTAGATGTATGATCTATATTTTCCTTGAATCATAGAGCCTCGTATGGATTGTTGTAAAAGTTAGAAGATCTGGTTGATTAATTTTATGTTTATCAATGCAAAAGGCCGACTAAGTGAATGTAGTGTGTTGTGGATCTTCAAGAAGTAATTGTTTGAAGTGTTTTGTGTTCGAGCATTATTTTTTGGGTCCTCACTATTTTGTGTCTAACTTTGGTTGGTGCGCATTGAAAATTATTTGTGGATTGAGCTGACAATTTCTAAATATTTTATGTTTTATTGAAGCCGACATGTGGTTGATTAAATCTTTAGTCGCAGATATATATAAGCGATCATTTATATCTTTTGGGTGTGTGTATGAAGTGTGTTGGTGTGTGTTGTGAAATTTAGAAGGATTGTAGAGAAATTATGCACAGTTTCACTTGTGCATAAAAGGGTTTGTGATGTGAATTAAAGTAGACAAAGTAAAAGAGAAGAATCAGACAGAAGGTCAAGAAAGAAACTAATGTGCTTAACCAGAACTATAATCAGGCAGTAGTAGATGATATTCTCTCAATTCAAATCTTCTAGATGTAATCCAAATCCTTTTGTAAGACAGTGGGTCTTCTTTTGTATTTGAGTAGTGAGCTCTAGGCAGTGTGTTTGAATGCATGTACATTCCCTTTTTGTAAACACTTATTTGAGTAATCAGATCATATTGTGGATTCACCTGCACCATGTTTTTCCCCCTAACAGGGTTTCCACATAAAAAATCCTTTTGTTATGGTGTTGTGATTGCTTGTATTATGTTCATGCATCTTTCTTCTGGTTGAATGTTATAAGTGCTTTAAAGATCAGATTAATAAAGATAAAAATTGTAGAACACTAATTCAGCCCCCCCCCTCTCATTTTTCCTTGATTCCAACACATTCCCATTATTGTTCTCAAATACTAAAGTAGATTCAGTAAGTGGTGCAGAAGCACCTTGTTGAGTCAATTTTGCCGAAATGGTCATTTTTGTGTACTTGGTCAAATGCTATGATTTAGTTAGTTTTGAGTCTTTTGTATTCAATAAGGTCTATTTATACCATTTAAATATATTAGGCATGGTTGGGATTATTTTGGGTTAATCTTACAAAATTTGCAATTTTTTTTTGTAGAAGTTGTCATGTGTAAACTTGTCAAAATTGCAAAAATGCAATATAGTGGAAGATGAAAGGTCATAAGTCCTAAAGTTGGTTGTAACTAACCCAATATGGTTTTTAAAGGCTATATATGCCTCATTCCATCATTGTATAAGCAGGTGGTTGAGAATTTGAATGAAAAATAACAATATCACCATGAAATTCTGTAATTTCTGAACATCTTCTTTTGTTTCCATGCCTTGTATCAATAGGTACAGGCAGATAATGGTGCAAAAAATGATTGGATGTTAAATTACCTTGAATATACTTTCAAATGGAATTGGTATCATGTTTATTGGTTAATATTTTCTCAAGTCATGACAATTTTACTCCAGGTGGGTAGATTCAGATTTGAAGTAGGCAACAAGCAATAAAAATTCAATATCTTTCATTTCTTCCATTAAAATTTGCTAAAATCTTTCATAGAGGTATATTTTAAGGTAATTCACGATTTCCTTTTCATTTCAAGAATTTTGGAGTAGATTCAAGTGGAATTTCTTGATGCCCTAGGTGATTGTCATAGTCTTTTCAAGTAATTTGGGGGTTTGAGGCTAGGGTTTGTTAAAATCCTTCAAGAAAAGCATGAAAAATGGTGGAATAAGCATATGGAGGTATAATTAGATGTGTTTGAGCCATTGGAGAAGAATTTTTGTGTTTTTAAGTCATAGAACCAATAAACCCTTGTTGGCACAAGCCTAATTAGTTCTAGGTTGGGCACGAAAAATCACATTTTTGGAGCAAACCTTACAAAGGAACCTATGCCAAATTTTGGATGTGTTGTGACCCAATAAAAGGTGTTTGAAACTATTTTTCAAATATTTTTATCTTCTCTCTATCAAAATTTATTTAGGGATGTCCTAAATGGAAGATCTACTAGAATGTGGTAGCATACTTGTGAAAATCCATTAATTGAAGGAACTCTGAGTTCTTGGCATCTAAGTTGAGTTTGTTGGGTTGAGAATAGATTGTGTAAATCCTCTCTGGAGTTGATTGAAGCCTTAAAATTCATTTGAGTCTATTTGGGTGTTTTAAAGCCTTAAAAGCATGTGAGAAAGAGTGAGATTTTCAATTTTTATGCCAAGTGCATGACATATTGAATTGGTGAACCCCCTTTCATTGCATTAGTTTGGTATCAGACCTCAGAAGGTCTGGGCAGAGATTTTTTGGTTGTGTGTTTGTGGTTCTATGTAGGTTTGTGGCCAAAAGACTAGGTAGATGAAAAGTGGAAAGACCTAGGTGAGGCAAAGAAGTTGTGAAGCAAGGCTAAAGTGACTTGCTTAGAGAAAAGATGGATTTACTAAGAAGGCATAGGCAAGGGGTTCATAGAGGAAGAAATAAGAAAAAGAGAGAAAGAGGCAAGAGAAAAGGATGATGCAAGAAGAGTTTGAGAAAGAGATAGAAACACTCAAGAAAGATATAGAAAGGTTAGATTTGGAGTTCCAAGAGTGCCAGATGAGGATGAAACAACTACTCAAACAAATGAAAAGTTGGCACTTAGTGGTGAGGAAGAAAGTTGTATTGGCCATTAGGAAAATTGTTCAAAAAAGGAAAAGACAAGCAAGGATGGCAACTAGAAGGAAAAAAGAAGAAGAGATGTAGACAGAGTTGAAAGAAGAATTAGAAGATGCAAAACAAGAATTCATGAAGGTAGATGAAGAGCACATGGACATGGCAACCACTTCAAGACTTGAAGAAGTTGTGACAACAGAGGTAAAGGATGAATTGATTTTGGAGGGAAATGATGAGAAAGAGAAGGATGAATTGATGATGGTAGAGCAAATTTGGTACAAGAAATATGAAGTTATGATGCTTAGAATAGTATTTTTTATTATGATGGAACTTTTGAGGGCAATTAAATCATATTTCAAAGTGAAACAAGGTACCACAATAGGGTTGGTAATGTTTTCAAGCAAGAAGGAAGATAAAAGGAATTCATCAAGCATAATGTTCTTGAAGCAGTACATCAAGATGATAGGTGATAAGACATTCATAATCTTGACCCATTGGAAGGGTCTACCAGATGATAAAATATCTACTACAAATCCCTTTCCAAGGGACTTGGGATTCTCTTAAGGCCAGGTGCATGGTACAGGAGCACCTTGTTGAGTCAATTTTGCCAAAATGGTCATTTTTTGTGTACTTGGTAAAATGCTAGGATTTAGTTATTTTTGATTATTTTATGTTCAATAAGGTATATTTAGACCATTTAAATTTATTAGGAATGGTTGGGAGTCATTTGGGTTAATCTTGCAAAAGTTGCAATTTTTTTTGTAAAAGTTGTCATGTGTAAACTTGTCAAAATTGCAAAATTGAATATAGTGGAAGATGAAAGGTCATAAGTCCTAAAGTTGGTTGTAACTGACCCCATATGGTTTTTAAATGATACATATTCCTCATTCCATCATTTTATAAGTAGGTGGTTGAGAATTTGAATGAAAAATAACAATATCACCATGAAGTTTTGTAATTTATGAATGTTTTCTTTTGTTTTCATGCCTTGTACGAATTGGTACGGACAGATAATGGTGCAAAAAAGATTGGATGTTAAATTACCTCAAATATACTTTCAAATTGAATTGGTATCATGTTTATTGGTTAATATTTTCTAAAGGTATGACAATTTTACTCTAGGCGGGTAGATTTAGATTTGAAGGGGGCAACAAGTAATAAAAACTCAATATCTTTCATTTCTTCCATTGAAACTTTCCAAAAACTTGTATGGAGGTATTTTTTAAGGTAATTAATGATTTCATTTTGGTTTCAAGTGGAATTTCTTGATGCCCTAGGTGGTTGTTTTAGTCTTTTCAAGTAATTTGGGGGTTTGAGGCTAGGGTTTGTTAAAATCCTTCAAGAAAAACATGGAAAATGTTGAAATAAGCATATGCAGGTCTAATTAGATGTTTTTTATCCATTGGAATATCATTTTGGTGTTTGGAAGTCATAGAACCAATAAACCCATGTTGGCACAAACCTAATTAGTTCTAGGTTGGGCATGAAAATCACATTTTTAAAGCAAACCTTACAAAGGAACCTATGCCAAATTTTGGATGTGTTGTAACCCAATGAAAGGTGTTTGAAACTGTTTTTACAATATTTTTTTCTTCTGTCTAAGAAAATTTATTTAGGGTTTTCCTAAATGGAAGATCTACTAGAATGTGGTAGCATACTTGTGAAAATCCATTAATTGAAGGAACTTCGAGTTCTTGGCATCTAAGTTGAGTTTATTGGGTTAAGAATAGATTGTGTAAAGCCTCTATGGAGTTGATTGAAAAATTATAAGTCATTTGAGTCTATTTGGGTGTTTGAAATCCTTGAAAGCATGTGAGAAAGAGTGACATTTTCAGTTTTTATGCCAAGTGCATGACATATTGAGTTGGTGAACCCCCTTGCATTGCATCAGTAAGGGTATAATTTCAAGTGACAAAAAAAACCACCACCATAATTCCTACAAGAAATTTCAAAATTATTTTGTTACACACCTAGAAAAGATGGTGCGTTCACCTAGGCCTAGGATGCTTCAAATGGTAATGAATTTTATCAACCCAAAATAGATGAAAATTGGCACGCTAGACTATGATTATGGGGATTGGTTCTTCTATATTTGACCATATTGTTTTCAAAATGTGTGGATGAATCTCATCCTTATGTACTACCAAGGGAAGCTCCTCCTAGTATTGTTGTCATGGAGGCACTTAGGAAAATATTCTCAAATTATAAAATGTATTTCAAGGATGCTAGAAAAAGCTATTTTTTTTCCTTTTTCTATTGAGATTGAAGAATTATGGTATTATGTCACAACCTAATTCATGGGGTCACTATAGTTTGGAGGTAATTTTATAATATATTAAACTCAATTTGTGATTTCATTGAGGTTTACTATAACATTCCATATGGAATGTTTGTATATTTGTATTCTCAAAATTATCACTAAATACTCACTAACTTAATAGATCATCCCTATAGTTAAGCTTATCAATATGTCTATATAACAATTTTATTCCACACATATATTTGTTAAAACTAAAGCATTGCATAAATTAGATCAACATTTATTGTCCACTTTATCATTTGATTTCAATGTGTATAAACATCTTTGTCATTTATCATAAGAACATTCATTATATATTGAATAATGATACATATCATTAATGGTACATTATTAAAACAATTATTAATAGATTTAATAATCATGTACATTGGATAAGACATCTTTTTTAAAATAAGCATATTTTGCATTACAACATACAACACCATACAAGAATTGTCAACTTGTAGTACAAATTTTATATTTGTAATACTATGTAAACCAGACGTAGATTTCACCAAAATAAAGAATACAAGTATGTATATCAAGATTGAATAGAAAATGTACTAGTTCTCATTTTACCATTTACTATGTTTGTTGTTGTTGATATCACATAAACTATTTAAATGAGGAGAGATAATATCATGGAGGTGTATTTCCACTAGCCATAGAGCTAACATGGCTCCCCCATGCACCACCTAAACTAGATGGGACCCTAATCTTAGTAAATAGATCATGAAAAAGAACCATATAAGGAGAAACTAAGCGAACTAGTGTAAGATACTTCATAATTTATATAAATGTTATCAAAACACACTATTAAAATAATTCATAAGACTCATGTAGGCGTTCTTGTTTTTTCTCAATGGTTGATGTGTATGGTAAGGTTTTGGTTTGGTGTTTCCCACTCGGGGATCAAATTTGAATTGTAAAAGTGGTATGTGTGAGCTTTTAAATCTATGTGGAAATATTTATCCTTACCTCGTATGATGATATTTAATTTAATGCTAAGCATTGTGAAATTTTTTTGGGAGTGTATAGAGGTAATATTATTTTAATGTGGCATGTGCAAGTGATTATTTGAAGCCTAGTGATGCTCTATTATATGGAGTTAACATAGAGATGGATTTTGGTAGGATGGTTATGTAGCTATGGCTATGTGGATTTTATATATGTTTTTTGGTACTTTGGTATGGCATATCTATGTCACCAAAAAATGTATAGTTGACATTTTTATGCTCACTTGAGTCTTTCTAATGGGATTTGGCTTGATTTTCTCTAGGTTTAATATTGTAATGTGGTCAAAACATTCACATTAGGGCTTAAAAATTCAAATTATGGTGTCCTGTGAAGGTGTTGTGAAGTGTTGTAAAACATTTTTACACTTTTATAGACTGTATTCATTACAAGTCACCTAAAATTCACCTTTTTATCACTTATTAAGTCCTATTTTGAAGTGTTGTAAAGTCTTGTAACAAGATTTCACACATTTCTAGGCTTAATTTCACTAAATCAACCCTTTTCTCATGTCTAAATGACCCCTTAATACACTTTTCGACCATTCTCAAGTGTGTTGTTAGGGATATTCTCGTTGGAAAACTTTTAATGCCCCAAAATTCCCAACACCCACTTAATTTTCTTAAGTGAGACTAAGTTGCCAATAGGGGCGACTTTGTCCTTTTTGGCACGAAACTCAAAATTATTTTAATTTTCTAGCAGGATTTTGTCCTCTTGAGGTCGGCCTATGATGTGTTATTTTCAAGAAATTATAGTAAAATCAAGAATAAATAAGGGTTTTACCTCATTTTACATCTCCTACAATCATCTATCTCAAAATCACATACAATCTATTGCACTCATTAAACATTCAAGCAAATCAAGCATTATCAAGTCAAGCTATTGGAGTTCTTCATTACACATCTTCATATTTGAGCATCAATGGTGTGGTAAGTTTATGACATTGAAATTTGCATGTTATATATTTATCACTCTCTTTTCATCTCATTTCATTGTTTAGGGTTTGATTACCAAAGTGGGGTTTGACCAAGGCAAATCCATATTCTCTAACCCTCAACCACTTTCCCCCTTTTGCATGTGACTTTTGTATGTAGATTTTTCAAGCATTAGGTGTTGAAAGTGATAAAAAAGTGCATAAAGTCAATAAAGTCAACATCACCTTATTTCAAGCTTAGAGAGACTTTCTACCCTGCTTTCTACATAATCAAGTACAGATACCTGTCAGAAAAGGTAGTGCAGACCTGAGACTACAAGATTCTGTCCCAAATTTCCCAAAATCTGCAAGAGCACTAATTCACCACTAGGGGCGAATTAGTCCCAATTCCAGGCCTGAAAACTAATTTTGACATTTTTGGATACCCATTTGGCAGATTCCCATTCTAGCAAAGTTTCCTAAAACTGGGACTAAGTTGCCCAGACTGGCCTAAGTGTATCGGTCAACATTTCAGTCAATTTTTCAGGATTCCAAAATCTTCTAATTCTAGGTGCATCGCTTCCATTCTGTGTTGTTATTTCATCATTTAGTTACATTCTTAGGAATTTATACATATCACATTGTGTTTTCTAGCACTTTACATTTTCATAGTTTTGCATCATTACATTACTTCAATTTTAAATAAGAGCAATAAGACATCTTAACTAGGAATAATATATCTCATTAACATAGACTTTTATTATAAACCCTTGCATTTTGGTCCCCCATCCAATCCCCTTTCTCGTTTTAGGTGAAAATACCTAGGAGGAGCAAACCATTGTGAGGAGTCAAACCAAAATCATTGTTTACATTTTGGTGAACCTGCATCTTTTGAACAACATTCCTTTTTTATTTTCAAGAGCATACTTGGTTTCACTTGCATTGAATCTTGCATTGGTTAAAGTGCATCCTAGATTTTTTAATTGCATTAGTGAAAATTTTCATATTAGCTTGCACTCTTGCATCATTTTTGCATTGAAAAACACAAAAAATCTGCATTTACATAATATAGTTCCATTTGTGCATCTGAAAGACATAGAATTGCATTTAATTTTTTTTGAAAAAACACAAAAAAATCATCAGTGGGACTAAATTTCCACCCTCGGTGACTTAGTCCTTTTGCATATTTTGCATTATAATTTATGGGTATTCTCTATACTTTTGTTTTCTATTACTATACTCTATCAGACTTTTTAGATTTATTGTTTCTTGCATTTCATTTCTCTTACATCATGGCCTTTTCATTTGATAAGATTTGGAATTCCTTGAAACCCTTAGTAGACATGTCCAATTATGCCTTTGGTTGTGATCCTAACGATCTTGAGTCTATTCAGGCTCCTCCAAGTCCTCATGATTTTCCTCCTCGTGATGTAGACATCATTGGAGAAGATGACGATAGCATGAATAAGTTCTCCAATGAATGTCTTAATAACCTTGAAGCCAATGCATCCTTTTACCCATCCATAAGGTCACAAACTCTCCCTATTGGTGCACCACCTAATACATTTCATTATCTTCACCTTGAAACAACTGATGGACCTAAGTTCCCTCCATCAGGTGGACCTAGTTCCTCTCAACAAGCACCTCCATAACCATTTTATGACAACAAAGTTACAAACATAACAATCAACCTTGAAGAAACCTATGGCAAGGTCTTTACTATATTAAGCAAACAAGGTTGTAATACAACAACTGAACATAACATTCACCAATTCTTTGAACACAAACCACAAGAAGAAAACACAACATGATTAAGATATCAAGATCCTCCTCATGACAACAAGCCTGCTTTTGAATATTGGAGACTTCAAGATTATGGTACAGTGGTCTTTGATTCTCCTCCTGACTTGAACATTCTCCTTCCACGTGAATGACCATTACCTAATTATGAAGACAAGGATGCTAGGATCCCCATGGGTCCCCTTCCTCCTTTCGTCCATGATAAAGGAGAATCTAGCAAATGAAAATGACCTTACAAATTGAAAAATCTCAATTTTCCTACTCATCCTCCACTTGAATGTGAAAGGAGACTTAAATTTCTTTTAAACAAAGGCCTTATACTCTTACCACCTATGAATAGGTGGGTTATCCATCCTAAAGATTCTAACATACCATTTTGCAAATATCATCGTGTTCTTGGACACCGCACTGAAGAATGTCGAACATTGAATGACATATTGAACAAGTATCACTTCACTGATACTAAGTGCTTTCCCATCATCCCTTAAGAACTAAACTCCTTTTATCATGGCATAGTCCATTCTCACTATTGCATGATTCATCCCATCACCTTTCTTGGCTCATTCTGGCTTTACATTCTGTGTGGGAAATAAATTGTTAGCCTTATCCTAGTAATGCATTTGTTCTTGTCTCTTAATTGTGTTATTTCCCTTCTGCTTCTACTAATCAATATTGAGAATCCAATACTTTGGTTAATGGTTGACTTAAATTTTCCTTACTAGCCCCCTTTACATTTTAATTTATTATGTGTGTATTGTGTTCCCCTGTATCGTGTGTTTGATGTTCTCTCTCTTTGTATACTTCTTATATTTGTACCTCTATTCTTCTACATGTCATAATTTGTCCCTTTTTGCTTTGTGTAAATTGTGTTTCCCTTTTGGGGATGATGCAAAGCATAGAGATGCCCTCTGTCTCTTCCATGTTGACCCAAAATGTCCCTTTTAGTTTTTAGTTTGTCTTGTGTTTTTCTTTTGGGGATGATGCAAGGCATTGAGACCATAATGTATCCTTCATGTTGACCCAAAAGCTTTTTCTTTTATGTTTTCTTTTCTTTTTCTTTTCTCTTTTTTTTTTCCTTTTGGGACAATGCAAAGCGTAGAGACTGCAATGTCTCTTCCATGTTGACCCACAAGGTCCCTTTTTCATTTTCCTTTGTCTTTTCACTTGTGTTTTCATTTTGGGGATGATGCAAGGTATTGAGACCTCAATGTCTCCTTCATGTTGACCCAAAAGCTTTTTCCTTTTTGTTGTCTTTTTCTTGTGTTTTCCTTTTGGGGACAATGCAAAGCGTTGACACTGCAATGTCAATCCCATGTTGACCCAAAACAAACTTGTCTTTTTCATTTTTTTCGCTCTCTTTGTGTCATTCTTCCAGTTCTATGTGCTTTGGGGAATGATGATAGTTCTGAGCTCTTTCATAAAAAAATATTGCAGCAACAAACATACTAACCCCAAATCCATAGATCCCTTATGTGTTTGGTGTGTTCCTTTCTAGGAGGTAACTCCCCTTTCTTTTGTTTTCTCTTTCCTTTACATGAAGCAGCCTAACTTAGAAACATATGACTTGGCATAGGGGATTTCAAAGTTGTCTCTCATGTCTTGTTTTATTTTTGCATTTTTCCTTTGCTACTTTAACATAATTGCTCACAGAATGATGTGCAAAAATTCCTTTAAAGTAGGGGGCATACATTGGCATCATTTCATTTGCATTATTGCATTCTAAGTGTAGCCTTATCACTTCATACGATGTGTTTGTCACTTTGTGGATGACATTGGGTGTGATGTCCTTCATAAGTGTGATCTATCTTAGCATATTACATTCCTCTTAGTGGCCTAATGTGACACATGCATCCCCTAAGAACTGTGAATATTCTATTCTTTGATTGGTCCTCTCTTGGAGACATTAGACACAATGTTCCCTAAGTGATAAACCTTGCAAGACACCTTTTGCATTTTACATTTTATTTTTGCATTTTAACTTTTACATTTTTACCACCTTGCATAACACAACTTGCATGCCTGTGGTACATTTGCATTCATTCATGAGTTCTAAGCATACAAAGCTTTGCTTGTCTCATGAAGCATGAACCAACATTTTCTTTTGTGGCACCTTGTTAAAGTTATCAGGAGGTATAACTTTAATATGGTTGAGCGAGGAAGCCCATTTCGAGGCATGACTTTCCCCATAGCCACCTATATGTTTGTGAGTGTATACCAACTAGCATATGTATCTTACCTTTTTGGGTTATCTCACTTGGTGGACCACCATGAGTTCTTGTCACCCCAAAGTGAGTATGCATCCTCTTTTTCAAACAATTAGCCTAGATCTAATCCATAACGAGCTTAGACAGACGATCAAAGCTTTCATTCCTTTTCATCATCATGCATGTTCTTTTTTTCTTATGTTTGGTTTTCCATGAGATATTGATCCTAGGGGCTTGATCATCCTTCTTGGTTATTGTTGTTTCATCTTACCAATGTAAGTACATTAGGATCCCTCTCGATGTGCATTTGGGCTACTTTAGTGAGAGTGTGAAGTAAGCTCACCCTCTCACTAAAGTGGGGGCTTAATGTGTCACCAAAAAATGTATAGTTGACATTTTTATTCTCACTTGAGTCTTTCTAATGGGCTTTGGCTTGATTTTTCCTAGGTATAATGTTGTAATGTGGTCAAAACATTCACATTAGGGCTTAAACATTCAAATTATGGTGTCTTGTGAAGGAGTTGTGAAGTGTTGTAGAAACATTTATACACTTTCTTAGACTCTATTCATTACAATTCACCTAAAAATATCTTTTTATCACTTATTAAGTCCTATTTGAAGTGTTGTAAAGTCTTGTAACAAGATTTCATCTTTTTCTAGGCTTAATTTCACTAATTCAACCCTATCTCATGTCTAAATGACCCCTTAATACACTTTCTGACCATTTTCAAGTGTGTTGTTAAGGATATTCCCATTGGAAAAATTTTAATGCCCCAAAATTCCCGACACCCACTTAATTTTCTTAAGTGGGACTAAGTTGCCAATAGGGGCGATTTAGTCCTTTTTAGCACAAAACTCAAAATTATTTTAAATTTCTAGCAAGATTTTGTCCTCCAACCCTTGAGGTTGGCCTATGATGTGTTACTTTTAGGAAATTATAGTAAAATCAAGTATAAATAAGGGTTTTTCACCTCATTTTACATCTCCTACAATCATCTATCTCAAAATCACATACAATCTCTTGCACTCATTAAGCATTCAAGCAAATCAAGCATTAGCAAGTCAAGCTATTGGATTTCTTCATTGCACATCTTCATATTTGAGCATCAATAGTGTGGTAAGTTTATGAAATTTGCATTTGCATGTTATCTATTTATCACTCTCTTTTCATCTCACTTCATTGTTTAGGGTTTGATTACCAAAGTGGGGTTTGACCAAGGCAAACCCCTATTCTCTAACCCTCAACCATTTTTCCCCTTTTGCATGTGAATTTTGTATGCAAATTTGTCAAGAATTAGGTGTTGAAAGTGATAAAAAAGTTCATAAAGTCAATCAAGTTAACATCACCTTATTTCAAGCTTGGAGAGACTGTTTACCCCGTTTTCTGCAGAATCAAGTACAAACACCTGTCAAAAAAGAAAGTGCAGACCTGAGACTACAAGATTTTGTCCCAAATTTCTCAAAATCTGCAGGAGGACTAAGTCGCCACTAGGGGTGAATTAGTCCCACTTTCAAACCTGAAAACTAATTTTGACATTTCTAGATACCCATTTGGCAGATTCCCGTTTCAACAAAGTTTCCCGAAACTAGGACTAAGTCGTCCAGACTGGCCTAAGTGTCCCAATCAACATTTCAGTCAATTTTTTTAGGATTCTAGAATATTCCAACATCAAAATTCTGATTCCAGGTGCATCTCTTCCATTATGTTCTATTATTTCATCATTTAGTTACATTCTTAGGCATTTCTACATATCACATTGTGTTTTCCAACACTTTACATTTTCATAGTAAATTACATCATTAGATTAATTCAATTTCAAATTAAAGCAGTAGGATATCCTAACTAGGCATAATATATCTCATTAACATAGGCTTTGAGTGTAAACCCTTGCATTTTGGTCCCCCATCCAATCCCCTTTCTCTTTTTAGGTGAGAAACCCTAGGAGGAGCAAATCATTGTGAGGGGTCAAACCAAATTCACCATTTACAATATCACAAGAAATACTTTGTATGTAGAGACCCATAATGTTATGGTGTAGTCTTGCATATATGTTTGGAAAAAAAATTCATCGTTGAACTCTAGGAGTGTTGGGATTTGTTACATTTGTTTTTAGTGACTCTAGATTGGGAGTTCAAAGATCTCCTAGGGTTAAGGCTACAGTAAGGAAGGATTTCATGGAGAAACTTGTATATTGTGTTCCTAAGGTTTTGGTTAGGATTTTGTTGATCCAAATGGTGCTCTTAGACTCTTAAGTGCCTCTCTAATTCCTACAAATTTTCTAGCCATGGAAGGAGACAATGTGAAGGAATAGTTGGAGGAAAAAGCTAGTGGTGCAAGGGCCAAAAGTTCTAGGGAGTAGATATTCCATTTATTGCAATAAAAATTATAGAGGCTAAGGTTTACAGTGTAGAAATTTGTAATATAATGTTGGGATTAATTTGTTTGTAGTCTTAATGGGTTCTTCCTTTAAGGGAAGTTGTTAAATTGAATATTGATGAAGCTTTAAGAGGTAACTAAGAGAATGCAAGAAAATGTTTTGTATTGAGAGATAATAAAGAATATTTTAAATATGATCTATCTCTTCCTTCATATCAAATAAAATAATAAAGCAAGAGCAATTGTGGTGGGCATGGCTATAATTATTTTTAATGGGTATAAAAATATAATTATAAAAGAAGGTTGTCTGCACTTGATTGATGGTTGTTGTGAGGAAGAAGCCTTGGAACTAAGCTTAAAATTTGTGAAAGTAACTTATCAACATTACAAGTGAAAATTAAATAAGGTAGACTTTGTTGCTAATCATGAATTGACCAAATCCTTTTAACTTCTCTTAAGAATCACCTTTTTAGTACCTTGGAATTTAATTGAATATCATCTGAGATTCAAGCTCCCTTAAATGTTTCCCTTTCTAATCTCAAAGGTTGGCATGTATTTTAAGGTTAAGTTCTAGTGGTTGAAGTACAAGGGGTGGGTTAGGACAAAAGAAGTGGGAGTTGGAAAGATATAGGGGAATACATTTCTTATTATATTAAGGATGTTCTATAATGTTTTAAAAAGTAACAAAATATGTGTAATAAAAAAAAATTATGTGTAATTATTAAAAAAATGAAAAAAATAGAAGGAATCTTCAAAAAAAAAAAAAATATCTAAAAAATATTTTCCAAAGATACTAATTTGCAGTCATTTTATTTTATTTATTTTTTAAACTATTTTATTTACTACTTATATGAACACAAGTTTTGTGTTGTATCTACATTATTTACTTTATTTTGTAATACAATTGTTTTACTTATTTATGTAATTTTTAGTTTTATTTTTGGAAAATCAACATGCATTATTTTGCTAATTTTAATTTTAAAAAATCATTTATTTGATATATATATATCATGAAAAGTAAAAACTTATAATATAATTTTATAGTAGAGGGCTTTTTTTTTAAAATCCTACTAAATTTTTAATAGTAAATTAATTTAAAATCTTTATTTTTTATTTATTTTCTATATTTTAGATTAATTATTCCATTTTTAAATAATAAATAGTATTTATACATCTATCTAAAATTATAATTTTGTTTTAAAATTTAATTTGTATCTCTTGTTCTATGTTTCTAGTTTAGTTAATTATTTAAAATCTATATCTTTACTAACATTATGTCCATCCAATTTTCAAGTATAGATAATGAATCAAAAAATATATCTTTAATTGACAAATTAAAATATTTACAGCTACTCTTTAATTTGTTACAATGACTCCTCTCTCGTCCATTACAATAATTACTCACTCATTACACTTGGAAGTTCAAAATCACCACTCTTGATGTTTATTCCTATCATTATGCCCTTGCTTTCAACATGTGCTGAGATTGTAAATGATTTTCTAAGTTTTCTAGCTTCAATCATCCCTATTTTCAGGGGTGGATTAGTGTATGGTGGGTCTAGCACTACTATCAAATTAGTGTATTTGTGATTAGGATGTGTTGGAAAATGATGATTTTTATACATGAAGGGGCTTGGATTGTAGATTTAGAAATCTTTGGCCTTCACTTCTAGATCTTCACAATTGGGTTTTGGATTTGTGGAGATCAACCCCCAAGGGCAAGATCAAGCTCTTCCCTTATGCTAGGATTTTCTTCATTGTGTCATTTGAACCCTTAAAGGACAAATATTTAGTGTTGGATATGTTGGACTTGTCGTTGCACCAAAAGATCAACCTATCAATGCCCAATACAAGCTTTGGTTAAGAACCACAGGAGGTGGTTAGACCATGTCACAAACCCAAGCGCTAGTGCTGCAAGGAAGACCAAGGGTCACAGCTTGCAACAATCCCCCCCAACACTGTAAGGAAAGCAGAGGCGCGGAAAACACTTTCCTAATGTCAAAACCACAGGAAAGAATGCAATGCAAGGCTTTTAATTTTCAAATTACAATATAATTAAGACACACATGAAAGATTTACAGAAATAGAGAAAAAACTCAAAGACAACTTAACAACAAATTTATGTGGGAAACCCTTTTGGGAAAAAACCCACCACACCAAGCTAAATATCTTTGTATTACAGTAACAACAATTACATACAATCAAAAAAACAACTCTCTGATATTTCACAGTAGCTACAACATTCACTATTCAAATTCTCTTAGAAAATCTCTCAACAAATTCGATAAACTCATCATCATCTCAAATCAGAATCGATCTACTTTTATTCTATTCACATTCTAATTTTGTCTTCTGTGCATCCTTATCTGCCAGATCTCCATCGAAGAAAGTTTCCATGCTGTTTCAAAATTTTCCCTGCAAGTTGTTCAATTCCAACATCGTAATAGTTACAAAAAATCTAACTATCATCAGTTTGAAAACCGCTTCGGCTGATTGGTCCAGCAAGATGCCACACAAGATGTTCTCATGGTCAACGGCGTTCAACTTTGTTGCCATATCAGTGAGACACTCACAGTGTCTCCCCGATGCCACAAAGTTTCTCTATCGATATCGGCTTTAAGTCTCTAGCAATTGGAAAGACAACAAAGAAGTTATACCGAAACCATCGATGTCCATTTTGTTCCTATCAGAAAAGGTTTTCCTTATCGGCGAGACTCATATCTAATGCACAAGTCATAGCGATCAGACATTCCATCAGCAAGACATTTCATTCTCGCCAAGACCTCATGTCAAGTTCACAAGTCACACCGATGAGATTTCCATTCGGCATGACATTCACTTTTTGGAGAGACTCATATCGAAGTCTTTAGTCATAGCGATGAGTTACTCCATTCGACAAGACACACCGATCTCACCAAGACTTTCTGCCGACAACCTTATGTTACTCCAAAGCCTTTCACCTATTGGCAAGACCCCACGGTTTCGATGAGACGTCATACCAAAAAAAAGCTTCCACCGAAAGTCACACTATTGCCAAGACTTGTGTCTATCACCGTGACCTTTCTCTGAGCTCCCTAAGTCTTACCAAAGACTTACTGTCGACAAGACTCAAGACTTTCACCAAGACTTCTTAGCAAAGTCTTTTGTCACCGTGAAGACCATGTGACATCTCCCATCGGTGTGACCTAACCAAGTCACCAAGACTTCCCAGCGAAGTCTTTTGTCACCGCGAAGAACTCCTATTAGTGTGACCAAGCTGCATCGTTGAGACATCTCCTTGCGACCTCTGAGTTACCCCAATAGCTTTAAGCTATCGATGAGACATCCACCAATCGCTGGGACCTCTCCCTGACACCCAAGTTAGCCTAATAAGATCACACTGTTGCCTAAAGATATCCATTTGCCAAAAGGTCATGCCAAAAGCACAAAGTCACAGCGATAGACTTTTTTGGCAAGACTTCAACCCTATCACAGCGATAGGATCATTTCAAGAGCTTCAAAACTATTATTCGCCCAGACATGAATAATGTCACAATGACTTTTCCCTTTAGGAGTTCCATGTCAGTAAGGATTGAGGCACATATTCCAACAAGCTCCCACTTGATGAAGATCTTACTGACACCTATAGAGCATAAACAAACTACTGAAAAAAATGGGCCAAGAGGCCCATCGAACTGACACACCACTTGAACTTGTTTGTGCTCACAAGCTTCGTCAATGCATCTGCAACATTCTCTAGAGTATCCATTTTCTCCAAGGAGACCTTCCCATCCTCCACCATATCTCATAAAAAATGATATTGTACATCTATATGTTTTGTCCTGGCATGGAAAGTAGGATTCTTTGCCAAACATATAGCACTTTGGCTGTCACAGTAGATAGTAATCTTTTCTGCATCAAAGCCAATGTTAGAACAAAAATGTTTTAACCATATTGCTTCTTTACAGGCATGTGTGGCTGCCATGTATTCTTCCTCTGTAGTAGAGAAAGCGACTACAGCCTACCATTTGCTCATCCAACTCACTGCACCACCATTTATCATGAAAATATATCCACTAGTGGATCTTTTGCTATCAATGTCCCCTACCCAATTAGAGTCCACATAACCTCGAATATTGAGAGTTCTCTATGATTCAACCAAGTTACCATGGTAACACAAAGCATAGTCTGAAGTTCCCTTTAGATATCTAAACACTCTCTTCATAGCATCCCAATGTGTTCTTCCAGGATTAGCCATAAACTGACTAAGAACTCCCACTACTTGGGCAATGTCTGGCCTTGTACAGACCATTGCATACATAAGACTACCAACTACACTTGCATAAGGCACACTGGTCATGTCCTCCATCTTAGAAGAATATTTTGGACAATCCTCAATAGATAGCTTCATTCCCTGTGTAACTGGAACAACTAGTTTTTTGCACTCAGTCATACAAAATCTCTCTAGAACAGTCATGATATACTTACTCTGACTGAGCCAAAGTTTTCTATTCTTTCTATCCCTGGTTATTTCCATTCCCAGAATATACCCTGCTACACCAAGATCTTTCATTTCAAACTTTGTAGACAACTGAGACTTAAGATCAAAAATTATTAGCTTACTATTGCCTATAAACAACATATCATCAACATATAGAGCAATAATGAGAATTTGATCACTTTTAGCTCTGTAATAAACACAGTGATCAAATTTTGATCTTACAAATCCTAATGACAAGACAAAAGTGTCAAAATTTTGGTACCACATCCTAGGGGACTATTTTAAACCATACAGAGATTTCTTTAACTTGCATACTGGTCTTTCTTTACCTTTTTCCATGAAGTGCTCCGGCTGGGACATATAAATTTCTTCTTCAAGATCACCATGAAGAAACGTTGTTTTCACATCCATCTATTCAATCTCTAAATCATATGCTGATGCAAGTGACAAAATAAATTTAATAGATGTCAGCTTAGCTACAGGAGAAAATATTTCTCCATAGTCAATTCCCTCTACCTGGGAATAACCTTTTGCAACCAACCTCGCTTTATATTCTTCTACACTGCCATCTAGACCTATTTTATTTTTGAATATCCATTTGCAGCCTATAGATTTTCTGCCTTTAGGCAATGGAACTAAACTCTAGGTGTCATTATTTTCTAATGATGCCATTTCTCCATTCATGGCTTCCAACCAAGAGTTTGAATCAGACATTTTAAATGCCTCTTTCACAGTCCTAGGTTCATCGGTGCTAGAAACTAAAGCATAGGCACAAGTAGACTCTATTAAAGAAAACCCATACCTTTCAGGTTGCTTTCTTTCACAAGTTGACCTCCTCATAGGCTGAGGATGAGGTGGTTCTTCATCATCTTCAAAACTTTCAGAACTACTTGAGCTCTCCTCAGTATCAGGTACATTTTGATTTTTTAATTCCTCTTTATCTGGTGTCTGAGGAATTGCTGCTACATCCTTTTCATTTTTTGATTTCTTCTCTGACTGCAGATCCAATGTAGAAGGTTTCAGCTCATGAAAAATAACACTTCTATTGTACAAAACCTTCTCAGTCTCAGGATTCCAAAGCTTGTATCCTTTTGTTCCAGCGCTATAGCCAATAAAAATACACTTCACAATTTTTTTTTCCAACTTAGATCTTTTTTCAAATGGCACATATGCATATGCCTCACAGCCAAAGACACAAATATGTCTCAGAGAGGGCTTCTTTCCAGACCATGCTTCCAAAGGCGTCTTCTCAACAAGAGCAAAGTTAGGGGAGCGATTTACCAAGTAGCATGTTGTAGAGACTGCTTCAGCCCAGAACTTCTCCTCCAAGCCAGCACTGCTCAACATACTTCGTGCTCTTTCCATTATTGTCCTGTTGAACCTTTTAGCAACTCCATTTTGCTGTGGATTGTAAGGTGTAGTCTTGTGTCTTTTGATCCCATGATCTTTACATTACCTTTCGAATTCATCGAACAGAACTCACCGCCATTGTCAGTCCTTAAACATTTTATTTTTCTACCAGTCTAATTTTCTACAAGGTTTTTAAATTCCTTAAACCAACTGAACACTTCTGATTTACTTTTCAGAAAATATACAAATACTCTTCTTGAATAATCATCAATAAATGATACATAGTATCTTGATTTAGACAAAGAAGGAACATTCACTGGACCAAACACAACATAATGTATATAATCAAGCAAATTAGAAGTTTTGTGAGGACTGGAATAAAATGAAACACAATGTTGCTTTCCATATATGCAATGTTCACAAAAATCAAACTCAAGGTTACAAGATTCTTCAAGCTCTTCTACCAGTTTTTTATTTTTCAAGGTTTTTAAACCTTTCTCACCAATGTGGCCAAGCCTATGATACCAGAGCATAGTATTTTTTGTTGGACGTTTAACCTCCATTGCGTTTACTCCATCAAGAACGTTTTCCTTCTTTTCTCCATGAGTAGCTTTTAGTGACTTTGCAGAGACACTATTGCATTGAACAGCATGTGCATCTAGCTTGTACAGGGTACCAATTCGAGCACCTCTAGCTAGCACCATAGAGCCTCTAGCCATCTTGCAGCCATTTCTAGAGAATGTGACATGCACTCTGATATCATTTAGCTTACTTACAAAAAGTAAATTATGAGCCAGACCTGATGTGTGCATCACATCATTGATTCCCTTCACTCTTCCATCAGGGAATTGAATTCTTACTCTTCCACGACCAACAATTTCCAAAGATGAATCACTTGCCAAATACACCTTTCCACCGTTGTATTCTTCATACTTCATGAACCATTCTCTATGAGATGTCATGTGGAAAGATGCTCCAGAATCAATTAGTCAGACATTATCTGATGCCTGTGTAGCCAAACCTACAATGAAAGCGTCTGCATCACTATAAAAAGAATCATTTCCAAAAGAGTTCTTCTTCTTCTTTTTCTCCTCCTTGCAATCCCTTCGGACATGACCAAGTTGCCCACAGTTCCAGCACTTCACCTTTGACTTCTTGCCAGGAGACTTTGATCTCCCTTCTGATTTCGATCTGGACTTCTTGTCCTTCTTCTTGCCTTTCTCCTTTGGTCTACCTCTAACAATCAGAGCCTCCTTTGTCATCTCAGAAGATTTTCTTCTCATTTCTTCTGATAACAGAGAAGCAATAACATCTTCCATCTTGAATGTGGATGTTGTACTCCCAATGGCCATCACTAGATGATCCCAAGAATCAGGCAGAGAACACAGCAACAACATGCAACGATCTTCATCTTCAATCTTCACACCAACAGATGTCAGCTGAGCAATCAGCATGTTGAAAGCATTTAAGTGATTAGCAACAAATGCTCATTCCTGCATTCTCAAAGAGTACAACTTCTTCCTCAAGAACAACTTGTTCACCAAGGACTTTCTTTGATAAATAGATGCTAATATTTTCCACAAGGAAGATGCAGTCTTTTCTTCATGCACATTCAAAAGAACAGAGTCTGCCAAACAGAGCCTTATCAGCCCTTTAGACTTTCTATCTGCAAGGTTCCAATCCTCTTGCTTCATGCCTTGAGGCATTGTTCCAAACACAATAGTCCAAAGATCTTGGTCTACTAATAGATCTTCCATTTTTAGTTTCCACAGCTCAAAGTTGCTACCATTGAATTTCTCTATATCCATCCTTCTGAATGTGCTTGCCATCTTAATTTGTAATTAAACTAGCAGAACTCTACAAAACTCCCACTGGAAAAGGATTGACACAAAAAACCCAACCCACTCACAAGGACAACACAACTGGCCAGGCTCTGATACCACTTGTAAGGAAAGAAGAGGTGTGGAAAACACTTTCCTAGTGTCAAAACCACAGGGAAGAATGCAATGCAGGGCTTTTAATTTTCAAATTACAATCTAATTAAGACACACATGAAAGATTTACAGAAATAGAGAAAAAACTCAAAGACAACTGAACAACAGATTTACGTGGGAAACCCTTTCAGGAAAAAACCCACCACACCAAGCTAAATCTCTTTGTATTATAGTAACAACAATTACATACAATCAAAAAAACAACTCTCTGATATTTCACAGTAGCTACAACATTCACTATTCAAATTCTCTCAGAAAAGCTCTCAACAAATTCGATAAACTCATCATCATCTCAAATCAGAATCGATCTACTTTTATTCTATTCACATTCTGATTTTGTCTTCTGTGCATCCTTATCCGCCATATCTCCATTGAAGAAAGTTTCCATGCTATTTAGATTTTTCCCTACAAGTTTTTTAGTTCTAGCATTGCAATAGTTACAAAAAATCCAACTGTCATCAGTTTGAAAACTGCTTCCGCTGATTGGTCCAGCAGGATGCCACACAAGATGTTCTCACGATCAACGACATTGAACTTTGTTGGCATATCGGTGAGACACTCATAGTGTCTCCCTGATGCCACAAAGTTTCTCTATCGATATTGACTTTAAGTCTCTAGCAGTTGGCAAGACAACAAAGAATTTATACCGAAACCATCGATGTCCATTTTGTTCCTATCGGCAAATGTTTCCCTTATCGACGAGACTCATATCGAATGCACAAGTCACAATGATCAAACATTCCATCGGCAAGACATTTTGTTCTCGCCAAGACCTCATGTCGAGTTCACCAGTCACACCGATGAGATTTCCATTTGGCATGACATTCACTTTTCAGAGAGACTCATATCGAAGTCTTTAGTCACAGCGATGAGTTAGTCCATTTGGCAAGACATACCGATCTCGCCAAGACTTTTTTCCGACAACCTTATGTTACTCTAAAGCCTTTCACCTATCGGCACGACCCCACAGTTTCGGTGAGACGTCATATCGAAACAAAGCTTCCACCGAAAGTCACACTGTCGCCAAGACTCGTGTCTATCGTGGTGACCTTTCTCCGAGCTCCCTAAGTCTTACCGAAGACTTACTGTTGGCAAGACTCAAGACTTTCACCAAGACTTCTCAGCGAAGCCTTTTGTCACTACGAAGACCATGTGACATCTCCCATCAGTGTGACCTAACCAAGTCGCCAAGACTTCCCAACGAATTCTTTTGTCACCGCAAAGAACTCCCGTCGGTGTGACCAAGCTGCATTGTTGAGACATCTCCCCGCGACCTTTGAGTTACCCTGATAGCTTTAAGCTATTGGTGAGACATCCACCAATCACTGGGACCTCTCCCCGACACCCGAGTTAGCCCGATAAGATCACACTATCACCCAAAGAAATCCATTTGCCAAAAGGTCATGCCGAAAGCACAAAGTCACAGTGATAGACTTTGTCAGCAAGACTTCAACCCTATCACAGTGATAGGATCATTTCAAGAGCTTCAAAACTATTAGTCACCCAGACATGAACAATGTCACAGTGACTTTTCCCTTCAGGAGTTCCATGTCAGTAAGGATTGAGGCACATATTCCAACAAACACAAGCATGGGGTTTGAATATGTGACCAACTTTGGTACTAATTGGTGGACCAAGGGTCACACCTTGTAACAATCCCCCCCAACACAAGCATGGGGTTTGAACTTGTGACCAACTCTGATACCAATTGTTGGACTTGTTGTTGCACCAAAAGATTGATTTGTCAATGCCCAATACAAGCTTCAGTTAAGAACCATAGGAGGCGGTTAGACCACGTCACAAAACCAAGTGCTAGTGCTGCAAGGAAGACCAAGGGTCACACCTTGCAATAGGATAGTGGTGTGTGGCTATGGGGTGAGCACTCCTTTGCGAAAACCTAGACAAATTCTTCCAACCCTCTTTTGGAACCTCTAAATGTCATATAGATGTGGGTTCATCTTTTGAATCTCTCTCTCCAAATTTTGGAAGGATATTTCTACAAGGCTATCAACAACTCTATTAGATAGCTCTTGAAGGTAGATTCTACCACCCATTTCATAGGGAATTCTACCCTTGCTCACTTTTTGGTGGACATTGATATCTCTAAGCTTCTTGGAGATATCAAAGTATCCACCAAAAAGTGAGAAAGGGTAGAAGAACATAGAGTTTTATTTCAAACTTTCTTGCTACACTTTAAAAAGGAAAAGAATGATCATTGTGTGTAGTAATAACTTAAGCCATATAAATTGAACAAACACAAACCAAGAAAACACTCAGATAAGGCAAAGAAAGTCCAAACAAACATAAGATTTAACATAAATAAACTATGCTAGAATCTTTGTTTTGTTTGATTTGTCCATTCGATTGATTTAATGTGTGCGTACTCAAAATTTTGACATCATAACAACACTTTCTTGAAAATGCAAGCGATGAAAATGGCTAAGTGTTGGTTGAATAAATAGATTTTGGGGATGATGGAATGAAGGACCAAGATTAGAGATGGATATCAATGGGGTTGATTACTTGGGTTATCTCAAGTGATGAGGTCGTGTCAAGTGGCACAATGAGAAGGGATGAGAAGATTGAGAATACATGGGGGTACCACATGGAATATTTTCCATAAAGGCACCTCTTGTCCCTTACACTCAAAAGAGACAAGTGGGGAATTTCAAATTCCTTATTTATGAAAAAGAGGAGGGGAGGCCCATGCCTCCAAAAGACATGGGGACTTTTCTAAAAAAGAAAAGTTAATGAGGAGAGGACAAGGTCATTGAAGGAAGATTTGACCCCACTTAATCATGATTAAGTGTGTGCACATGCTTAGGGGAAGTATTAGGTGAATGTTAGGAGGCTAATGAAAAATGATGGAAGATGTGATATGTGGGATGATAGGGTAGTGATAAGGATAGGTTAATTACTTACCATAGGTTAGGACTTAGGAATGATATCAAGAAAGGGTTTAAGATGAAGGTCAACATAGGTGAATATTAATTCAATAACAAAAATATTATTTAATTAATGTAGAGATCAAAACTATGATGAATTAAATTAAATTGACCAAATGTAATGACCAATTTAAGTGTCTAAAATCATTATAATCAAGTTTGTGTGATTTTAATGTTACTTCCTTCATATTTAATGTCCATGCTCGAGTCTATACAAAATTATAGAATAACATTCTCAAAGATTTTATGTTTTGTTCATTTTGGAAATATTATTTTTATTATTAAATATTTTAATATTTTGATGTGTAAATGGATGCCAAATTTAAGGTGTAAGATAAGATTTTTTGTTTACACACTCATGCCATTACGCTCCACCTCTTTATTGCTATTGTAGAATGACTCTCGACATTAATTATATTTATTTTATATTATAATAATATTATATAAATATAAGTTAAGTAGCATATTAATTGACATAATATATTCATATTATTAAGAAGGAACAAAATTCTATTAGAATAAATATAAGTAAAAGATTTGAAGTTTGATATAAGATTAAAGTTAGGTTTTAAATTTGTCATACTAACTAATATATTTTGTAGCGATAGTTAATTATTTAAAATTACCTTTCAAATATGAAACATATTTTATTTTTAAAAATATTCTATATAATTTTTAACAATTTTTAATATAATTTTTAACAATTTATCTAAAAACTTTTGATTTATGTGATACCATTTTTCCCTAAATTTGATTTATAAAATAAAAATTTCCCTAAATTTTATTATATTTTATAAAAATAAAATAAATACAATTATAAAACCATCCAATTTAAACTTACTGAAAATGTTCTAATAATTTTAGTGTTCGACCTGTATTTCCTCGTATGAGGTTTTCTGAAACAACATAAAATTCCCGTGGTCCTTTCAGGACAAAAAAGCGCCCACCGTGGGGCTCGAACCCACGACCACAAGGTTAAGAGCCTTGCGCTCTACCAACTGAGCTAGAGAGGCGCACATTGTTGGAGGTTGGTATAATGAACTAGTTTTAGTTTGAAACTTGAAACCTTTATTTAATTCATATATTCGATTTAAGCTTTGCTCAAGGAGGAACGGAGAATTTTATTTCAAATATTTATATATTTATTTTAATTATATTTATCATTCTATATTAAGAATATATAATTATTTAATTATATATAAAATTATGATATTATTTTAAATTAATCTATATAATGTTAGAAGAATTAATTAAAGAGGGGTTAGTCATATAACAATTAATATAATTATAGTATAAATTTAATATATACAATAGATACATAATTAAATAATAAATATATATAAGTATTTTTTTTTATTTTTATTTTTAGACTGCAGGAATCGGGTAGCACGACCCCCTATAAACTGCAGTGCGCCTGGTAAACTTTTTAACGTGACCGGCGGCGCTGACGCGACACGCCCTCCGGTACCATGGGACGGGGGAGACTAGAACTCGTGACCAGTAGAGCCGCAACGGAATTACTTAGCCAACCGAGCTAGGGCCCCCGCCCAAATATATATAAGTATTAAATATAATATAATATAGATAATATAATAAATAAATTTATAATTTGATATTTTTTATACAAGTTGATCATATTTTACATTTAGAATTGGTGGAAGTAGAGATGGACAGAGAGATAGATCCCCATGGAGATGCATATGTACCAATTTCAGAGCTTTTTGTATTCCCTTCTATTTTTAAATACACCCTTCAATTTAAACTTGCTTGTCTCTAATATGCTTTTATTTAACAAAGAAACCCTTGATTTTAGGAAGTAGTTCCCCTTCAATTTGTATTTTGTTTGTTTCTCCTTTTGTGTGTTGTACAATTTAGGTTTTCTACATTTAGTTGTTTTCCCTTTCGCATGTACAATTTAAATTTGTGCATGTATCTTTACACCAAATCAATATCTTCAACTCCAATTCATACATAACTTGCTCCACCATGATTTAAAAAATGCCTTCATTTTAAGCCTGATTGACTCCAATCTACTTTAGTTCAACCAATCATTTTCTAAAAACACTAGTTTTTTGGATGCATTTCCCTCTTAATCTACATTTAGAATTTTCACCTAGTTTACAATTTAAATTTTCACATATTTATCGAATATTTTAATTCTAAAATATAATTATGTAATCTAATCTATGCCTTCTAAACAAACTTGGTTTTTCACCTAAGCTCTCTTTGTAGCACATTTGATGTCTGTAAGAGCTGAAAATTAGCTCTATCCCAAGACCACCTACAAAAACAATGAAAACCTTCTACAAGAGAGTATATAAGAAATAAGCTTGCTTGGTATTAAGATCTATCAAATATGATGATGATGCATATTATAAAAGTGTACAATGACAGGTTGCTTATATAAACGAGGTGTGAAGTACCAACATTAAATAACCTAAGACTCTAATATTTAATAAAAGATAGAAAGATAAAATCTTATCTAAACAACTTGAATATGCCTAAGACCTAAGTGGACTTAACATGTAAATATGACCCCACAAAGTAACTAGTTAGGAAAAGTACCTATTTACACCAACACCCCCTCTTAAGTGTAACTTGGGGAGAAGCAATTATTATGCAAACACGATGAAAAGATGCAATAGTGGGTCCCAACAACAAGGCCATTTTAGGTACCCATGTACAAATGCAAACATAATCTCTCACAAACAAAGAAAAGGAGAAAAACCACATGGAAAAAAATCCTCTCCAAAAGAGAGAAAAGATACAATCAAGTGATGAAAGATGGAGGACTACATGATACCCCCAAAGTACAACATCCATCACATATATACATTAGGAATGCTCCCACATAAGAGGCAAAGAAAGAGACCACATATACCCCCATAATGAAGTAGCTCCACAACCATTGAAGAAAGTCTAAATGTTACACCCTTCTTCTTAGCTACCAGATAACTTTTACCTTTATGAGTAAATAGGATATCCTATACTATGAAAGTTTGTGGACGATTTCTCCATTGATATAGTGCTAGGATTAGAATTTGTTTCCAAAGTTCCTTACAGGATGACAACAACAAAGATAATAGAGCTCAAGGCACAACTAGAAGAGTTGTCATCCAAGGGTTTGATAAGACCCAACATTTCACCCTGGGACCTGTCACTGATCTTTGTGAAGAAGAAGGATGGTACAATGTGCTTGTGTATAGATTATTAGATGCTTAATAAAGCTACAATAAAGAATAAGTACCTATTGCCACGTATTGATGATCTTTTCGATCAAATGTGAGGTGCGGATGCATTTTCAAAAATTGATCTATGATCATGATATGACCAACTAAGGATCAAAGATGAAGAAATTTTCAAGACTTCCTTTAGGACTAGATACAAGCATTATGAGTTCATAGTCCTACCATTCGGACTTAAAAATACTCTGGAAGCATTCATGAATCTAATGAATAACGTGTTTACGGATTGCCTAGATAAGCTTGTTTTGGTTTTCATGGATGACATCCTAATTTATTCCAAGAATGAGGAGGATCATTGCAAGCATTTGGAGATAGTTCTCCAATGGTTAAGAGAATAAAAGTTATAAGGGAAAATCTCTAAGTGTACCTTCTTTCAGAGGAAAGTGCATTACTTGGGCCACATGATTTTAGCTGAAGGGATTTTAGTTGATCCAGCCAAAATAAAGGCAGTGTTAGAATGGCCAGTGCCTAAGAATGTACTTGAGGTCGGGAGTTTTATGGGTTTGGTAGGCTACTATCAAAAGTTTGTTGCAAACTTTTCTAGGATATCCTTTCCTAATTACTTCATTATAGAGGGAAGTGAAAAAGTTTGAGTGGATGGAAATATGCCAAGCAACATTTGATATACTCAAGGAGAAGTTAAGTATTGCTCTAATTTTGAAGGTGTTAGATCCTGATGGTGACTTCACTGTCATCACAGATGCAATGGGTGAAGGCTTAGGTGGAGTCTTGATGCAAGAAGGGCAAGTTATAGCTTATGAATCAAGAAAGATGAATCCCTATGAACAAAATTATGTATCTAATTACTTAGAGTTAGCAGCAGTGGTTCACACATTGTTGATGTGGAGGCACTATTTTTTGGGAAATCCTTTTGAGTTGAAGATTGATCATCACGGTTTGAAATATCTATTCACCCAACCCAATCTGAATGCACGAAAAAGAAGATGGTTGGAGTTGATATCTGATTATGACTTCAATATCAACTACATGAAGGGAAATGAGAATCAGGTTGTCGACGCCTTAATTTGTAGGTGGCATAGATCCCCTATATGGTGACAATCCAAACTAACTTTAAAGGCCAGGTGTTGCAAACGTGAAAGGAGGATGAGTACTATGAGCAAGTTAAGCAAGCACTCACAAACAATCTACAAGATGCAAGGTATGAGGGATTTCACTTTGAACCTAATGGATTGTTAAGGTTTAAAGGAAGAATATATGTGCCTAACTCTTAGGAATTAAGGAATCCTGTGTGGAAAGAAGTTCATGAAGCACCATACTCTGGACATCTTGATGTTGCAAAAATTTTGGCTGATGTGAAGCCATTATATTTTTGGAAGGGCATGAAAGGGGATGCTGCTAGATTTGTGGCTAGATGCTTAGAATTCCAAAGGGTGAAAGCTGAACATCATCACCCTGTAGGCTTATCGTATCCACATGATATTCTAGAAAGTAAGTGGCAAGTCATTAGTATGGACTTTGTACAAGGATTACCCATGTCAAGGAATAAGAAAAATGTCATTTTAGTGGTAGTGGACAAGCTTACTAAGGTAGCACATTTTATTCCTGGGAATTTAACTGATGGAGCTCCTATCATAGCTTAGAAATTCATTCAAGAGGTGTTCAAATTGCATGGTATTCCTGGGAAAATTATCTCAGATAGGGGTGCTTGTGTGACCTCTAGGGTTTGGAAAACCTTATTCTCTACACTTGGGACTCAGTTAAATATAAGTTCAAACTATCATCTAGAAACAAATGGAAAAACTGAAAGGGCGAACCAAGTACTAGAAGACATAGAACCTTCTCCTTCTCCTCCTACCAAGACTTCTATTGAGGCTTCATTTTCTATGGCTCTTAATCCAAATTTAGAGGGTTCATCTTCTTCATCTATGAGTCAACATCTTGAGGCTACGAACTCTTATAATCCAACATTTGCAAAATGATCTAGTGTTCTTACTTCATTATGTTTTGAGGATACAATGGGGGATTCAATAGGAGTAGTTGAATGACATGCATTGAAATCTCATCTCCTTTATCTACTATTATACATGAGGATGCTTATGCTGCCATAGTGTTTGTTCCTTATGTTTCATTACAGGAGGACATACATCATCTTCTAGAGATGGCTACATGGGATGAATACTTGATAGAAATTGCTATTTTATTCCATATTTCAGATTTGGGAGACATAATTGATTCCATTCATCTTCTCTTTGATGAAGAAAATTCATCTTCAATTGTTGTGAGGGAAAACTTTGACCCTCTTGTTCATTCTTTACATGATCACTCTTTGCGGCTTGACATGGGTGTGGATACTTTTCGACAACATTTGGAGGAGGCTTCTTTGTCTTTAGAGGAGGTATACTTGTCTTTGCAGTGTGTTCTACATTCATCTCGAGGAGATTCTGGTTTGAAATCTTCAACTATGTGACCTAGAATGCCTCTTTGGAGTGTTGAAGCTTTTAGCGTCGACATGGAGGCACTTGAGTGTAGTTCAAAGGCATCAGGGTATGTGCAGGATCATGATGGGCCAAAAAGTGGTGATATGATGGGTATGTGTAGGGTATGTGGCCGACAACTTTTTTTTTACCTAAAATTGATGAAACAAAAAGGGTTTTGAAAGGAGATTCTCAGCTTTCCACCAATATAAATTATGCTTTACTTTGAATTTAATAAATAATTATTAATTATTCATTTTCTATTTGAGTTATGACTAAAGTCTTGATTGATAGGTTGATTGAAAAACATCTATATCTTTCAAACGATATCACATTTTTGAATCTGAAATATGCATCACATTCTATGCTTCACATCTATATTATATTAATTTTTGACCAAGTTGAGGTGGTCAAACATACCAGCTTTTAAATTTTTTTAAAGTTGTAATAAAGAATTCATAATTAATTATTTACTTGCAAAAAAATTACAAAAAAATATGCATCACATCAGAACATGAGTCCTCTACTTATATCTAAAATATTATAAAAAATTATTATCATTTTGGTGTGGTTAGGGTGGTTAGATAGACACCCACTTCTTATTTTTCCTTGAAATTTAAGTACTATTGCATTGAAATTTCAAATTTTCACCAAATAGATTTTTCTTTTAAAAAATAAACCTAGTAGTTTAGAAACTACATTCAATTTTCTACAAATTATATTCTTATATATTTTTAAAAATATAGATATCTTATTCAAATTTTGTGTCAAGTTGCTAACTCGATTTTTGAATTTTTGCCACTTAAGGAATTTGTTTTTCCATGATCTACACATACCCGTAGGTATGTATGGATCATCATGAAAAAGCAAGCTCTTAAGTGGCAAAATTTAAAAGTAGAGTTAGGCAACAATAAATTGAATAAATCATCTATATTATTTCAAAAATATGAAGATCTGTAACAAATTGAATGTAGTTTCTAGGGTTTATTAAAAAAAAAATCTATTTGGTAAAATTTTTCAATGCAGTGTACAATTTTAGGAAAAAAAAGTATGTTGTCACTACCACCTAACCACCTAATACAATGATAATAAATTATTTTATAATATTTTATTTATATTAGAGGTCTCATGTTCGATGTGATGCATAATAATTTCTAAGTAAATAATTGAATATATATACCACCTACAACTTGGTCAAATCTTCATGAAATTCAATTTTATTTTTTTAATCCTATAGTATACAAAGCATGGAATGTGACACATGTTTCAGATTCAAAAAATGTAATACCGTTTGAAAGTTATATATGTTTTTCAATCAACCTATAATCAGGACTTTAATTGTAATTCAAATAGAAAATGAATAATAATTATTTATTAAATTCAAAGTAAAGCATAATTTATATTGGTGGAAAGTTGAGAATCTCCTTTAAAAACCCTTTTCATTTCATCAATTTTGGGTAAAAAAATAGTCGTCAGCCACATACCCCCCCCACACATACCCATCATATTGCCACTTTTTGGCCCATCATGATCCTGCACATACCCATATCATTCTTCTTCCCACATTTTCCTTTCAGGAATGGAAGACATCCTACATATCATCCTAGATTTGTTTCTTCCTAAGGGGAGGAATGTTGTTAGACAAGATTGGATCATCTTCAACATTCAATGTTGAGCTTCTACAATTGCAAGAGACTCACCATTGAGGGGGGTTGCATGGTCTCTTGTCTTCTTCTCTCTTATAGGGGGTCTTTTTCCTTGCATGGGGTCTTGTCCCTCTCACGCATCATTGAGACTATTTTTTTTTCATATCTTTTAGGGAGGAGTTTTGTCCCATTAGGTTTTCTCCTTTTCTCCATTTGTGAGAGATTTCATTTTTATTTGTATATGGGTACCTAACATGGCCTAGTAGTTGGGAACCATCCTTGCATCTTTGCATTATTTACATAATAATATAATCCCTAAGTTACACTTAAGGGGGTTGTTAGTGTGAATAAAATTCTTACACAGGTAGCTAATTCCTACTAGGGGACTTATTCACATGCTAAGTTACTTGGGTCCTAAGATTCTTTCTAGAAGAGTTAGTTGTCATGTCTAGATCTTATCTTTTTGAATTTTTTTTCAATAACTAGTTATCTCATGTCATAGGATTAAGAATATTATCATGATCTTGTCCAATCCTATGTCTCACCTTTGCTATAATATAACCAAGGGGTTCTAATTTGTAAATCAATTTTAGGATATTCAATTTTATTGCAATCTTGGGCATTGCATATTGATCTCTTTGTGCTTTCCATTTGACCTTTAGATCTTGGGTGGCTATTTCCATAGCCAACTCTAATAGTTGTGACTTAGGATCCAAATAGTAGTAATATGTTGTTCATTGAGAAGACCCATAATTATGCAGTTAGAGGATCCTATAAGGTTAAAAAAAAATTATAAGCTATGTTTGAGAGTCTTTTTGTTGAGATGTCTCCTTCAAAAATTGACATGACTTTCCATCTCGGTCTTGCTCCTATGCAGTGCCCTTTGATGAGATTTAGATTCAAACCACCTTGAGTGCTTGTTCAACATCCTTGCTTTGTTAGATTTGTTGTTTTTTGTTGGATTTTTGTGGTCCTTTTAGGCCTGTTCTATTGCTGATTTTTTCCTTGTTCCATGGGGTTTTGTTGTATTAATGTCTTAAGTTCCTTTCAAAATTTGGTCCCAATTCTTTTCTCCAGTCAAAATTGTTTATGTTCTATTGGTTTTATTGTTATTTACCAATCTTTGTTTCACTCCTTGTGAGAATTGATCTATTCACCTATTTGGTTGTATTTCTTTTTGTGGTTAATTTGTTGTTCTTCTTTGATTGTTCAAGGATTTGGGCCCTTTCAAAATCCTTGCTTACTTGAAGCAAAATAATTCAATTCCAACAAATCTTAGAAATATCTATTTGTAATAAAAAGCTACGCATTATGGTAAAATGTCACTCACTAAAAAATAATATTAATTATTTTTAAAAATGATCAAAACTGTCAAAAAATGATAGAAATAATTATTTTTAATATATATATTAAAAATAATCTACATAAAAAATTATACATTTTTTTTTAAGGAAAATTGCTATTGGAGAGGATAGCTCTCTTTCTATTAATTAAAAGCTCTAAATTACATAAAGTATCAGTTACTTTGACCCATATTACATAGCATATTAAATGACCAGATTGTCTACTTTCTTAGAAGATCTTAATGTCATAGCATGCTTTTGTTTTGAAGGTGTTTTCTTCCTTTTCACTTTTGTCCATTCTTGTTCAATTTCAGGGGAGACCTCCACAGATTGGCTAGAGTCACCGCTTGTAGCTACTATCATGAAACCATCACTTCCTTTAGAGAACAATGTAGAGGCTTTGGAATTTGCAAGCGAGACCAAAGTGCAATCCCCGGTAGGGGGAGAGGAGGAGGGAGTTTTTTTCTTTGGAGAAATTGAAGAGTGTACAGAGCCCTTGGGTGGATTAGGGGAAATGGTATTGTGCTGAGGTTCAGCCCCAATCCACCATGATAGTTTGAGGTTTCCCACATCTCGAAGCTTTTGACATTGGGAGGAAACATGTTCTATTGAAAAACATTCCCTACACCTAAAAGCAATTTTTTTGTAGTCAATTGGTTGCCTCCTGAATCTATTCCCCACCCTCAACACAATCTCAGTCGGAAGACCATTATCAAGATTCATTTCAACACAGATTCAAGCACATGTGGAATTTTGATAATTGATGGTTTCCTCAGAAGAGAAATGATGCCTTCCAAGGCTATTACCAATAGCCTGCAAGCAATCCAGTTCCCAAAACTGAATAGGAAGATATGGAAGTCTAACCCACAAGAAGGTAGTGGTGAAGATTTCTATACGTGAATCGAAATCAGGAAACCATGGTTTCATGCACAAAAAATCTTTTTGGTAAAACCAAGGGCCATTTTTCAGAACCAACCCCTTGTCTTCATTCGAATCAAACTCTAAAATGAAGAAACCCTTTGCACAGGGGTAGATGTTGACTTTTTCTGCCATGAATTCCTTCCAATTATCTGAAACCAAAGCATGCAAATCACAAAGTTTTGGGCCAAGTCTTCATGAACCGACAGATCAAAGCATGATAGGACAAAAAGCCCTCGCTGTCTAAAGCCAAATTGTCCAGATAGACTTCTGGTATTTTTGGTGAGAGACGAATAGGAAATAGCAAACAAAGTTTGGCAGAGGCATCATTTGTAGCCACGTCGGCATGTTGTGATTCCGATTGGGAATTGTTAGCATCAAACGCTTCCAACAAGTCGTGCCCTAACCCTCGTGGGCTAGGGTTTCTCAAGCACCTAGACTACAGATGAGAAGCCCTAACTGCCTTTGCAAAACACAAACCTTGAGCCCCTATGCCTGGGGATTTTTGTTTTTGCTAATGAGATGGCTATCAGAATTTGTGTGACCAAAAAAAACCCTCGTTGTGCGCAAAGGAGACATGGCCGTTTTGCTGGCGTGGTCCCTAGAAGAAAGCATCGAAACATGCTTGAAATCCCTGAAATCCCTTTTTGCGATGAAGGAAACCCCTAGAGCAGTGTGCACCATCACTCATCCTCTCTAAAAAAATTTAAAAAAATATATATATACAAATTACTAGTTCACATCATCTTTAAATTTTTGACAATTTGTTGATATAATTGATTAAATCTCTTGAATGATAAAATATATAGATTTTTGTGTCCCAATAAAGCTAAAAAGTGGGACACACTATTGTACTTTCACCATATTAAAACACACTATTGTGCTTTCACCATATTATATATATTAAAAAGAGATAAAAACACTTCAGAAATGAATTTTATAATTAAAAATATATATATCTTCACATCATGCATAATTTAACTGTAAACTATATGCATCCATCATAATTTAAAGGTAAACTATATGCATTCTCCCAGGCAGCGCTTTTGCATGATTAGAAAGAGATAAAAACACTTCAGTTATATTTCCATGTCGTATAGATGTAATGTATCAGTTCATATGCATTTGATTTTTCGGTAACTATTGTTCATACCTTCCTCTGGCTATGGCCTCTGAGAGATATTGTTTGATATTTCATTTGGTGTTGTTTATGTCCTTGGTGGTTCTCACATTACCAGATGAATTGAGAGATATGCGCATAGAAGAATATATAGATTACATCAACCCCCCTGCAGTGCATAAGTATCAGGTCATTCTATATTCATCTTTTTCTTTCTCCTATTTACATTCAGCTTGTTTGTTGATTGAATTTTAATGTCTTTTTCATTTTCATTTGACACTAGTCTTGGGGTGAATACCGAATGACTTATATGAGTTGGCATGAGCTTTTTTAACAGTTTATGATTGTTATTGTTTGTATATATGTTACGTTTTTTATCACATTCAATGATTTATTATCAAAATTTTATTACTTGAATATAACCAAATACAATTAGTCGTTATGGTGGGTATTTTTTTATTGCCTTTGGTTAGAATGAGGATGGAGACAGAATACGCTGCATAAATTACAGAGATCAGATATCTCTCCAGCTTGACAAGAAACACAGGTACACTCAAGTATGACAACCGAACATTTTTTATTTGATTGAGCTTTAGAATTAGTTTCTGGTAGATGTGTAGAAAGCAAATATAAAATGGTCTACTGGCAGAAGGACGTTGTGATAGCAAATACTTCAGAGAAGGCCTGTCCAGAAGGGACTATCGGTGTTATGGAGGTTACATATGAGCAGGTTAAACGATTTGGATCTGTGGCTGCTTTTTTAAGGGGGGGTAAAACAATGATGATTCATAAGCCTTCATCCCTTGTGCATGAGGTGTGTTTTTTCACCCTTCTTTCACAGATCTATAATTGGTTTTCTAATAGAATTTGCATCGAAGAGGATTTTGAGTATTCAATTAATGGCAACATGGAATGTATGGAACATGTTAATCTTGGGATTCTTGTAGTAGATCTCCATCTTTTCCTAAATGTGTATGAAAGATTAGAGGATGTGAAGTTGGAGGTTGAAAGTGAGTGAACATGGGTGAAGTTGGGAAGATAAAAAAAAATGTCAATAGAACGGTTCTAGGAAAATTCACCGCCAGCAATTTATTCAGGGAAAATTCACTGCAGGAAAATTCACTGCCACCAGCAATTCACTGCCATGGAAAATTAACAGCCAAAAATTCATACAATTAATTTTCCACGCCCATGAATTTTCCCGGGGTGAATTGTTGGCAGTGAATTTTCCGTCGGTGAATTGCTGGCGGTGCCTCTATTTAGGTTAAATGATAGGTTGGATAATAAAGAGTGATAAGGTTGACAATTTTAAAGTTGAATTTATATTATGTTTTGACTTCCATAATCTTTTATAATAGTTTTTATTGTATACTGTGAATGTCTATATACTTTTTTCATTTAACTCGTAGTAAATACTCATACAATATAATTATCAATGTATTAAATAAATTATAAAATAAGTGAATTGTTATTTACTTATTCTTTAAAATTTCAACTTATTTATTTTGTTTTAACATTTAAATATTATTTTAATACTATCCCATCATCCTTAATTTTTATATACCAAAAACTGTACCAACAGAAATAATCATCTTTGCAGTGCGCAATATCCTTGATAAAACCATTGATGAGAAACATTAGAAAATAAATTACTCACTTTAATTTAATGCCTAATACCAAACTTCTAATTTATAAAATATAATGGCATCCATGTGTTTCAATACTTCTTTTTATTTATGTTATCAATACTCTTTGGCATATGCCCAGCTAAACACAATTGTTTTCAGATTTTTCTTTTCTGATATTTGGGTTTTTATTGTGAAGTGGGCGGTTGCTTCAACTAAAAGTAAGGATGAGGAAATCTACAAAGCCCAAGCCTTCTTCAATATATGAGAACCTTATGTCAATACTTCTGATGGTGGAATTTTCAGCCTTAGTCAAATATGGATTGTTAATGATGAAGATCCTGTAGTAGACAGTATAGAAGCTGGATTGCATGTTAGTATAATATGCATTATGTAGTGCATTGCAGGAATTAGATTCAAGTGAGATAATTAAAACTTTTGCAGTAAATTAAATGTTTATTCAACCATTAATTATGATGTGGTGGCTGTAGGTTTATCCAGAATTGTACCATGATAACAAGCTTAGATTTTTTATATACTATACGGTAAATTTTTTTACTAATTTATTGATTTTTTTAATGATAATGTCTATATTATTTGGTATTTCATGCAACCTCATTTGATCTCTTGTTTTTTTCTTTTTAGCTTGATTTGGTCTGCAAGCACCCATTTTTATCTTTCAGTTCTTTTTCATTCTAATGATAGATCACAGAGTGTGATCCGCAAACAAATCACGCACAGTTTAATCCAAAAAAAAGAAACTTTCATCAATATGAACTGTGAAAATCTAATATCTTTAATAAACATTCAATAACAAATTTATTAACTATAAATTGATTATGATAGCTAGTAATATATTGTTTTCTTGGTGTAGGTTGATGGCTACAATAAAACAGGTTGCTATAATATGATCTGCCAAGGATTTGTGGTGGAAGGAAAAATAATTCCTGGAAGGCCAGTTCGATCTTCATCAATATCACAATTGGGTCAGAAGCACATGGTTCAGTCTATAACCATAAAGAGAGTAAGTAAAAATATATAAGGATAAAATAGAGAAATTTAATCAATGTTATTTGAAGCTTTGAAATGTTCTTGTAACAGGAAACTAGAGGTGAGAATGCTGTGTGGGCCTTATACTGGGGAACAAGTTTAGTGGGTCACTGGCCTTCTGCTATGTTTAAATATTTGACTTTCTCTGCAAGGAGAGTTGATTTTGGAGGAGAAGTTGCATTTATGGTGGACAGGCCAGGGATCCCACATACAAAAACACAGATGGGTAGTGGAAATTTTGCTAATGGAGGCTACCAAAAAGCAGCATATATCAGAAAAATGCAACTATTTGATTTTTTTGGTAATGCCATATCAAATGTGGATACACAATTCGATGCAACTCATCCAGAATGTTATGACATAAAGGCCTATTCTAGTCAAAATGAAAACTGGTCTAATTATATATCTTATGGAGGTCCAGGAGGTGGTGTTCCATCATGTGTTAATGACCACTAAAATATATATAAATGGATTTCAATAGTGGGTTTATTGTTATTATTTTTAATGGAAATCAATAGATAAGAATCTGTCTTTTTTCTAACTGATTATTAGAATGGTCATTTAACAGTGGATTTATTGTTATTATTTTTAATGAAAATCAATAAGATAAATAATCTGTTATTTTTCTAACTGGTTAATAGAATGGTCTTTTCAATATAAATTAAAGTTTATGTATTATGAAACAGTGAAGTTATTAATTAAGATAGATTTTTTTTAATAATTTATTAAGTTTTTAATCTAATTTGAATAATGATTATTTAATAGTTAATATTTTCTTTTATATTAATATTTAATATAGAATTTGTACAAGTAAATTAATTAGTGTAGATATTTTAAATATAATTATTTAGATAATTTTTTAAATCAATTTTGAGTTATTTTATTTTATTTATTATAAATGAAGAAATAAAAAAATATTTTTATTTAAGAATAAATTTATTTTATCTTATATTATTTACTATATTTTTATTTGATGAGTTATTTTACTTTTCTTTAAAAGTTCTAAGTTTACTTAGTTTACTTGTAGTGAATATAAAAAATCATTATTTAAAAAAAATTCAATATTTAAAAAAAAAATTATTTGATGTTTTTGATATAAATTTATTTAATTAATTTAATAAAATAAAATAAAATTTTAGAAAATAAAGTATAAAACAAAAATTAAAATATTTTTCTAAAATAGAATAAATATAATATTATAAGAGAATTTTAAAAAAATAGTTTCCAATTATGCACAATAGAAGGAAGTTTCCAAATTTAAGTTTCCATATTCTCTAGGAGAGAGGGGCCCAAAGTAGGGCAAGTCATTTTTGGAGGTCCGTGTAGCAGTCCGTGTGGACCAAAAAAAATTGCTCACCACGTCACATTGCCACTTGTGCATCGGGAAAACTATTTTCTTAAAAAAATTCGACCACCCGCCACCTATCACACACCGTATAGTCCAACTAGTCGAAAATGGGCCCATTTTTCCCTTCGCCTGAAAGTGGAGCCCATCCGCCTCCTTAATCAGTGAACATATCTACATACATTGGATCAGACTAACGTGTGTTTCGATAGCCATGCCACCCTAAACGAATATTTTAGCACATTAAATGCTCGTCGCCTCCTTTGTTACATTCAATGAACAACTTGCCCTACACGTCCCTTTGCATTTACTTGGACTATCAGGCGCATAAATAAGAGATCAAGGTTCATTCAATGCTCCAAAATCTCACATCCCACTCAATCTCATTCCTTTTGTTTGCATTCATTCTTGAGTGTTAATTTGGTTTAGCACCAATACTAGTTTGGCTCTCCATGCTTCTTTGTTCAGTTCTTCACACTTCTTCATTCGGCTCTTCTCTCTCGACAACTCCCTTTCACTTTCAAGTGAGGTTTTTAACCTCACTCAACCTATACTAGTGTCTTTGAATACGACAGTGTTCTTCCATGCACTTATTTTTTTCAAATAATTTCGTTGCGAAAATTTGTCTTTCAAAAAGATTCATAAAATGAAATGTTGGGAGGGTTTCACTCATTTTCTTTTCCTCTATACTTATCCATGCACTCCTAATCTTATGTTCTTCATTGCATGACGTTTACTCTACATTGTGCTTTTCATATTTGCTTCCTTATACGAAATATGAAATGGGTTTGACTGGTTTAAATGGTTTTTCATTACTATTAGACTTGTTCGATGAAATATAGAAAGGGTTTGACTAGTTTTCTTCCATGCACTTGTATTCATATGTTCATCATTCAACAAACTTTAACTTTGAAGTTTTCTTTTTTACATTTGTTTGTTATTCCAAAATACGGAAATGGTTACACTAGTATTATTTTTCATAGGGTTATATTAATGTTTATCATTTCGAAGGTTTATGCCATGCACTTACATTAATGTGTTCCTCATTGCACAGATTTTAACACTTTGAAATATGAAAATGGTAGCACTGGTTGTTATTTCGAAGATATTCTGCCATGAAATTGTATTATTTTGTTCTTCCATGCACAATAGTTTTCTTTACGAAATACTTTTTTTTAATTTCATTGTTACTACCAAACATGGAAAGGGTTTGACTAGTTCACAATTATAGGGCTTTCTACCATGCACTTGTATTTGTGTGTTTGACAATGCACATAATTTAACTCTTCAATTTTCCTTTGATAGTTTTTTATTATTCCTAAATATGAAAATGGGTTAACTTGTTTTCATTTCAAAGATATTCTGCCATGCAATTATATATATATATATATATATATATATATATATATATATATATATATATATATATATGTATGTATGTATGAATGTATGTATGTATGTATGTATGTATGTATGTATGTATGTATATGTATGTATATATATGTATATGTATGTATATATATGTATATATATGTGATTGCTACAAAAAAATATGAATATGGTATCACTGGTTTTCATTTCTAAGATATTATGCCATGCAATTGTATTATTTTGTTCTTCCATGTAGAATAGTTCTGTCTGCGAAATGTTTTTTTTATTTCCTTGTTACTACCAAACATGGAAATGAAAACAAGTTAACCCATTATCGTATTTGGGAATAACAAAAAAATATTAAAGGCAGAGGAAAATTATATGTGTGTGTGTGTGTGTGTGTGTGTGCATGTATGTATATACATATGTGTACATATATGTATATGTCCCACTTTCCCAGAAACACAACACTCATGGAAAATCAATTGTTCACATGTGTACCACTAGTCAAATTACAACACACAACTATAGTTTCCTTCTCCTCTTTTGCCACATGCAACCACCAAAAAATAATGTGTTAAGGCCACCATAATTGCCTAAGAAGCAAACAAGGATTGTATGCGATGAATCCATACAATCTCTAAAATTGAAGGCATCGAAACAAGTTTTCAAATTTGAAGGACACAAATTAAAGAATCCATACCAAACCAACATTGAACATATAAAGAGATTTAAAAATTCAAAAATGAATTTCTCAATCTTTTCCAATTTCCATTTACCACGTTTCACTTCTATATTCATATCTACATGGAGGCAGTGGAGGCAAGAGCATAAGCAACAGTAGCATTATAGTATAAAGTTACAGGTATTCTACTGCAATTAATTATTTATGCCTTTGAATGCCAATTTGTTGTATGCTATGCAAAGTGGGATAGGGGGTGGGTTCAATTGGATTTTGTGGTGAGACAGTCTTGGCTCTTAGTTGTTCTTGTCACATTGTATCTATGAAAATATTGGAGTAAGGGGAGTGTGGGTTATACAAATTTTATATTTTGGCTGTCCGTTTTAATGTTGTGGGCCATTAACAATCAATATGGCAGGGAATTGGTGTAGGAGCACACAGACGAATGGGAAATCAACACCAATATATATATATATATATATATATATATATATATATATATATATATTTGGTTGTTTCTGATTTTTTTTTTGTTTCTCTCTTTACAGTGCCTAAACCTCAAATCATTATCTCATGAAATGAGCTAAAAATCTTTTAATCAAATTAAATTGGCTGGGTAAAGCATATGTGTTCGACTTTTCTCTAGACCTCAAACAGTATACGCATAAGAGATTGTCAGAGACTTTGAAAAATTTCAACAAATGAATTGGAAATTGTAAAGACAATTTTCAATTGAGAAATTGGCTTATTTAATGCAAGATTTGAAGATGTCTTGGGTTCCATTTGAACTTCCTTTTCACCTTCGAAAAAAAATTAGAGAAGAGGGGGATGCCTCAAGATCCCATGCGACAGTAGAAGTCCATTTATTTGTGGACTATGGAAAGTGAACCTAGGAGGGAGGTTGATAGCTAGAGAAAAAGAATAAATCAATCAAAACAAGAAAATTAAAAAGGCATCAAAATATAGAGGAGGGTGCATAGCAAGAAGAGGCTAGAAGATGGGTGGAGAAGATCATAGAGAACCCAGGAAAGAGTGATGTAGAGTTGATGAAGGACACATCAATTGGAAGAATAGAGTGCACACCCGATGAGTAGTAAAGGATGTAGAGGTGCGATGAGTAAGAGTGCGGATAATTAAAGTGAGTGCATAGGCATAAGGCACCAGTTAGAAAGGAAAATAAAATTTGAACAAGAAAATGGGTTGATAGAAGTGAAGACCTTGAGGCTTTTGAACAAGGAACTAAATAACTGCACAATAGAGGAAATAATTTTTTTATTACAATTATATTGTTGGTTTGTAAAACTTGTATTGCAGACCAAAATATTTGTATTGAAAAAAATTGAAAACAAATAAAACTTCAAATCAAGTTGTGTTATGTTGTTGATAAATCGGTGAGTAATAGGCAAGACATGGGCCTCTTGCATCAATTGGTATCAAAGCAGGTAGTTTTGAGCATGGAGAGTATCCACCAGTATCTATGGGAGTGGGTAACCACTGCAGAGCTCAAATAATTGTTGTGGGTGAGTTGAGTGTCGAATCCTAAACAATTGAGAGTTGAAACCGTTGATTGGAAGAGATGTCACCTCAAATAGGAAGAGGAAGAGAAAGACCCAGACTAGATGTTGTGCTTGAAATATTTTGTGACATGGTGATTGAAGGTATCATAAACTAGGGGGAAGTAGGTGCTAGTAACAAAAAGTAAAGAAGAGAAAGAGGAAGAGAATGCGAGAATGAGGAAGAAATCAAAGGTGAAGATCATGAAAGAGAAGAAGAAGAGGAGGAGGAGGAGGAGGAATGACTAGTGGATGCCAAAGAAGAAATATTTTTGAGAGCTCTTTCAAGAATAACGAAGAGCAATAAGATGGATTTGACAAAAAAAATTGGAACGTTAAATCCAGATGAGCTGATCAATTGGATTGGAGAGTTGGAGGATTACTTCAAAATGGAGGACTTTAAAGACCCACAACGAGTGAAGATAGCCCAAAAAAATTTGAAAGGGCATGCTGCATTATGGTGGAAAGGGTTGTAGAAAGAATGAGAAATGGATGGAGATCCCCAGATAACGAGGTGGAACTAGATGGTGACAAGATTGAAGAAATTCATACCTAGAGATTATGAATGGAGTTGTTCAAGAAAAAGTAAAATCTAAAGTAGAAAGACATGATTGTAAGGGATTAGATGGAGGAGTTCTACAAGTTGGTTATTCGATCGAGAAGGCACAAAATCAATCAGGAGAAGGTAGCAAGGTATGTGAATGACTTATGGTTCAATATTCAGGATGAAATGAGTATGCTGAAAATCACCACAATTGAGGAAGCATATATACCAATATGCGTTGAAGGCTGAGGAGAAATTAATTAGAAGAAAAAAAATAATTCCAAAAGTCGGGGAAGATTTGCAACTGAAAAGGGGCAATCGAGCAACAGTAAAGGTAAACAAGTTGAAGAATTCAAGCCCAAGTGGAGTTAAAAGGTGGGCCAGAACACCAAAGGAAATGAGATATCAGCAAGAGGATGTGGTAGCAACAACAGAGGGTTTCCATTTAGATGTTACCAATGTGGAGAAGTTGGTCATCATGCATTCAAGTGTGATAAAATACAAGAGGGAAGCAAGAAGAGTGCAACAAGAAACCACTTGGCACAAGAGGATGAGGAGTGTGATGCATCACTAAAAGTAGCTGACCCAAAAGAATGAAAATCTCTCATGGTGAGGAGAGTGTTGGTGAACCCAGATACGATGGAGAAACCATCTCAAAGAAGGAGTCTCTTTTGAACTATGTGCAAGGATGGAGGTAAGTGCTATAAGTTTATTGTTGATAGAGGTAGTGGATAACTTAGTTGCAGAAGAAATGGTAGAAAAACTAAGTTTGAAAGGAGTAAGCATCCTAGTTTGTACAAAGTTTCTTGGTTGCAGAAGGAGCATGAAATGACTATGAGAGAATAGTGTTTAGTAAGTTTCCAAATTAGTTCGTACAAATATGACGTGTTGTGTGACGCGATGCCTGTGACTGTGCATCATGTTGTTAGATAGACCATGGAAGTTTGACAAGGAAGCCATCTATGATGGTAGGAGGAATGTGTATACCATTCAAAAAGATGGGCAGTAGTATATGTTGAATTCTCTAAAAGAGGAGAATTAGTTGAAAGAATCTAGTTCTATTGTTTGTTGCAATGCAGAGAAGCAATGAGTAGAGGAAAAGAAACGAAGTGAGTACAGTGATTTGTAGCCATTTAAAGGGAAAATTTCAAAAAAGGGTAGATTATATTATGATTTATTGCAAGAACGTAATAAAGTGATGCATGAGCATCCAACAATGTAGGGCAATCTTGCATCACCCAAAAGAAATTGTTTTCTTTATTTTCTTTAGTTGTTTTGAGTCCCATGATGGCACTTAAGGGGTATAAGACTGTCAGGCATCAAAAATAGGGAAAAATAGACAATTACTATTTTTAGTAAGTAGACCTAAATGGGCTCATATGGACATGAAAATTTACCCCTAGGAGTAGAGCTAAAAAAAAATTCCGGTTGCGAAAGAATCACCTCAATACCCTACACGATTTGGGAGAAATTAAAGTTTTCGTCCCGATAAATTTCTCCAATGTACCTTCAACTTGAGATATAAAACTTTAGAGGCCCTAAAATAGCTCAAAAAGTGGTTGAACCAATGCATGGTGGGTTTGCACATTGTAGATCTTGTCGAGAGCTTTCTAACAATATGTAATAATAGACAATCAGACACTTGGATCAAAATTTATGGCCCCACGAAGTTGGTCCTCGAAAAAGTGAATTTCATAAAAAAATCTTCCTAGGCCAGAAATCAAACGGTGGGACATTTGGTGCCAAAACAAAATGGGGAAATTTGAACTTTCTAGAACTTTCTTGGGTGGTTATTATGGAAAATAAAAAAGGGTTAAGTGGGGGTTGTACAAGGTGGCCCTGATAGTGTAGATTGTGGCTTCAAATAGTAGATTTTTTTTTCAAAGTTGATTTTGTTGTAATGAATCAAGCCCATGAGGCTATAGCATGTAAGCTTTGAATTTGTAATTTCATTTTATGAAAATAATTTAAAGTGAGTCATTTTTATTTCTCACATCTTTTGTGTTGGTATCTGTTGTTGTGATTTCTGTGAGTTTTGGGTAGTGTGGCCCTCATCAAGTGGTATCAGAGAAAGAGTTCCTAATCCTATAACAAAGCACCCAACGTGAGGCAGTTGCAGCAGGACCTGTGAGTGTGGGTTGAGTTCAAGATGCCTCCAAGACTTTCCTAGTATTGTAGAGGTAGAGGTTGAGGTCATGGAGGAAGAGATCCACCTAAAGATGAAATTAGAGCCCTTAGAAGGCAATTAGAAACCTTGCAAAAAGAGTTTCAAAGAAGAGATGTGCAACGAGACAGAGATGAAAGTGAAGAGCAAGATATAATTAATAATAGAGAAACAAGATTACTATGAGCATTCTCAAGCATTGGAAAGAGACCTAAAATGGAGGTTTCAACTTTTAGTGGAAATCTGAAATCTGAAGAATTGATTGATTGGATCAATGACATGGAGGAACTTTTTGAGTTTGAGGAGATTGAAGATCCTCATAGAGTGAGGTTTTCAAAGAGAAAATTAAAAGGTTACGCTAGCATATGGTGGAAAGAGGTCCAGTTAGAAAGAGGGAGACAAGGGAAATATAAAATTTATAGATGGGACAAAATGGTGTAAAAATTGAAGAAACAATTTATTCCAATCAATTACGAATTAGAGCTTCTCAAGAAGATGTAGAGCATGAGGCAAAGGACAAGGACAATGAAAGAATACACAAAGGAATTTCACAAGGTCCTGATTCAGACAAGACATCCCGAGGCGAATAAAGACAAATTTTCCCATTATATTAACAGGTTAAAGCCAAGCATACAAGAAGAATTGGCACTGGTAAGAATGACCACCATTGACGATGCTTATCAGTTTTCTCTAAAGGTTTAAGAATTATTGAACAAGAGGTTTCAAAACAAACAACAAGGTGGAGGCCATGGAGGAAAGACCAATGGATGGTCATATGAAGCTCAAAATGAAAATGAAAAGAAGGGTGAAGGCTCCAATAGCAGCTAGAACCAAAAAGGAGATAACACCTACCATCCTCATGATCAAAATAATGGAGACCAAAGAGGAAGGGGAACATCTAGATGAGGAATGGGAAGAGGAGGCTTCCGTGGAACCTATTTCCAGTGTGGAGAAGGACATAGAGCCTATGAGTGTCCTCAACATCAAGGAAGAAAAAATAGAAGACCTGAGCGTAACGCACAATTTGCACATGTTGATGAAGATGTTGACTCTTCACATTCTAAGGATGCAAAAAGAGGAGAGGTTCTTGTTACTAGTCTAAGAGCCTTGTTGAATGAGGAGAAGGAGCCAACTCAAAGGAAGAATTTGTTTCACACTAGATGTAAGTGTGAATGTAAAGTTTGCAATGTTATTATTGATGGAGGTAGTACTGATAATCTTGTTTCACAAGAAATGGTTAGTAAGTTGTGATTGGAGAGAAGAAGGCACCCGAACCCATACTTGATTGCTTGGTTGTAGAAGGACCATAAAGCCTTGGTAAATGAACAATTTATGGTAAAGTTCAAGATTGGAAACTACCATGATGAGATATTATGTGATATTATGCATATGGATGTGTGTCATATGTTAGGTAGATCATGGTAGTTTGATCAATGAGCAATACATGATGGACATGCCAACACCTATTCTTTGACAAAGGATGGAGTTCATCATAAGTTGAAGGGCCATTGAAACAGGCAAAAGAAAAGGTATGCAGTAATGCAATAATTTGTTTGGTTGATGGAAGAAAGTTCCTAGAAGGTATGAAGCATGAGCATATGTGTTTTGCATTGATCCCTAGAGTTGATAAAGAAGATACTATTGAGGTACCTATAGAGGTTTCAAATTTTTTGAATGAGTTTCAAGTTATTATTTGTGATAATGTACCTGAAGGTTTGTCTCTAGTAAGAAAGATTAGTTATCAGATGGACCTGATTCCTGGGGCTAGTTTGCCAAATAAGGCAGCTCATCGTATGACTCTAGCAAAGAGTGAAGAGTTGAAAAGAAAAGTGCAATAATTTTTGTGAAAAAGATTGATTAGGGAGAGTTTGAGTCCACGTGCAGTACCTGTAGTACTAGCACCAAAGAATGATTGGGGATGGCAGATGTGTACAGACTCTAGAGCCATCAACAAGATCACCATCAAGTATAGATTTCCCTTGCCAAGAATGGATGACATTATGGATTGTTTGAGTGGAGCTGAGTACTTCAAGAAGATAGATCTAAAGAGTGGATATCACTAGATTTGGATTAGAGAAGGAGATGAATGGAAGATAGCCTTTAAAACCAAGGAGGGCTTCTACAAGTGGTTAGTCATGCCTTTTGGGATCTAATGCATCAAGCACATTTATGCGGCTTATGAATGAGGTATTGAAATAATTTTTAGGAATTTTTTTTATTGTTTACTTGGATGATATTTTGATTTTCAGTAAGACATTGGAGGAGCACTTGATGCATATTCGAAGAGTTTTTGAGAAGTTAGAGGAGGAGAAGTTGTTGATTAATTTGAAGAAATGTAGTTTTGTGAAGAGAGAGTTGGTGTATCTGGGATTTTTTGTCTCAGTAGAGGGTCTTAAAATGGATCCAGAGAAGCTAAGAGGTATCATTGAATGCCCTACCCCAAGGAGTGTTACAAAGGTAACATCATTTCATGGTCTAGCAAGTTTTTACAGAAAGTTTATTAAGAATTTCAGTAGTATTTGTTCACCTTTAACTGAAGCAATGAGAGGGGATAAAAATGATTTTAAGTGGACTACCAAAGTAGCCAAAAGTTTTGATATGTTGAAGAATAAAGTTACAAAGCAACCTATTTTGGAACTTCCCGATTTCAATATGGTCTTTTAGGTAGATTGTGATACTAGTGGCACTACCATAGGAGTTGTTTTGCATTAAGAAGGTAAGCCTGTTGCCTATTTTGGTGAGAATTTAAATGATGCTAAGAAGAGATATTCTATCTATGATCAAGAGTTTTATGCTATTGTTCAAGATTTGAAGAAATGGAAACACTATTTGTTGCCAAAAGATTTTTTTTTATATATTGATCACCAGGCTTTGTCGTATCTCAATAGCTAGGGAAAGTTGAATTAAAGGCACTTAAAATGGGTTGAGTTTTTGAAGAGTTATACTTTAGTTTTGAAGCATGCGAGTGGACAGTCAAACAGAGTTGTAGATTCCTTAAGTAGAAGGAATTTTTTTTGATCTAGAGATGAATATAGAGGTTATTGGGTTCATTGAACTCAAGAGTTTGTATCTAGAAGATCTAGACTTTGCAAAAGCTTGAAACACTTGTTTGGAACCTATTACATTGGATAGGATGAGATGGTTGGATTTATTAATCCAAGATGGGATGTTGTTTAGAGGAAGCCAATTGTGCATTCCAAGGAGTTCTATGAGAGATAATCTAATCAAGAAGAAGTATAGTGGAGGATTGGATAGAAATTTTGGTCAAGATAAGACCATTGCTCTTGTCAGTGAGAATTATTATTGGCCACAGTTACAACAAGATGTGAAGAAGTTTGTACAAAGTTGCAGAGTATGTCAGATGACAAAAGGAACAAGTCAGGATATTGGATTGTATCAACCATTAATTGTACCTAAGAGGCCATAGGAGGATATTAGCATGGATTATGTTCTTGGTTTTCCAAACACAGAGAGAGGGCATGATTCCATATTTGTGGTGGTGGATAAATTTTCAAAGATGACACATTTCATTTCATTTCATAAGACTAGTAATGTTGTTCATGTCATAGAGTTGTTTTTCAAAGAGGTGGTGAGACTACATGGTCTACCAAAGAGTATAGTTTCTAACAAAGATACCAAATTTGTTGGTTATTTTTGGAGGACATTATGGAAGAAGTTGAAGATAGATTTGAAGTTCAGTTCTGCACACCATCCACAGACTGATGGAAAAATAGAGGTGGTAAATAGGAGTTTGGAAAACTTGCTAAGATGCTTAGTTGGAGATAAGACCAAGGGATGGGATTTGATTATACCATAGGCAGAATTTGCTTACAAAAATTTTGTCAATAGGAGCACTGGTGAATCACCATTCCATATTGTATATGGGAGTAGTCCTAGAACTGCTTTTGAATTGAGAAAGATGGATAAGGGGGAGAAGAGTAGTGTTGAAGCTGAAGATTTTGCTGAGCACCTTAATAATTTGCATGACAAGGTGAAGAAACATATCAATAAGATGAACTCACAATATAAAGCTTAGGCATATCAAAAAATGAGGTATAAGGAGTTCTAGGTAGGAGATGAATTCATGGTTCATTTGTGAAAGGAAAGGTTTCCAGTTGGTACATACAACAAGTTAAAGATGAAGAAGTTTGGACCATTTAAGATCCTGGAGAAGCATGATTCAGGAAATGCTTATGAGGTAGAGTTGCCTAGTGGAATAAACATTTCTCCTGTGTTCAACATTGCTGATTTGAAAAAATATCATGAAGGTGATATAGAGGAGGGTCCAATAATTGAACATTTGAAAATTCCAACACCTACTTTAGAGAAGGACAAGATAGACAAAATCCTAGATAGCCATGTGGGTAGAAGCACAAGAAATAGGCAATATGTAGAGTACTTTGTGAAATGGAGAGAAAGGCCTGTTGAAGATTCATCATGGTTATTTGAGGCTAAGCTTAACCATCTTAGTTTCCCTCTAACTCCAGAGAAGTGACAAGGTCACTTTTCAAATTACCATGGTGTTTGATGCAAGAGCATCTAGCGGTGTAGGGAAATCTTGCATCACCCAAAAAAAATGTTTTCTTTATTTTCTTTAGTTTTTTTGAGTCCCATGATGGCACTTAAGGGGTATAAGATTGCCAAGTGTCAAAAATAGTGAAAAGAAAACACTTACTATTTTTAGTAAGTAGGCATAAATGGGCTCATATGGATGTGAAAATTTACCCCAAGGAGTAGAGCTGAAATTTTTTTTGGTCCCGAAAGAATCACTTCAATACCCTACATGGTTTGGGAGAAATTAAAGTTTCCATCCTGAGAAATTTCTCCAATGTAGCTTCAAATTCAGATATTAAACTTTAGAGGCCCCCCAAAATAGCTCAAAAGTGGTTGAACTAACCTACAATCAATTCATGTGTTGTAGAGCTCATCGAGAGCTTTCCAACAATATGCAATAATAGCAAATCGGACACCTAGATCAAAAGTTATGGCCCCTGGAAGTTGGTCCTCGAAAAAATGAATTTCATAAAAAATTCTTCCTAGGCCAGAAATCAAACAGTGGGACATTTGGCACCAAAACAAAAAGGGGAAATTTGAAGTTTCTAGAACATTCTAGGACGGTTATTATGGAAAATAAAAAGGATTAAGTGGGGGTTGTAGAATGTGGCCTTGATAATGCAGATTGTGGCTCTAAATACTAGATTTTATTTTCAAAGTTGATTTTGTTTTAATGAATCAAGCCCATGAGGTTGTAGCATGTAAGATTTGAATCTGTAATTTCATTTTCTAAAAATAATTGAAAGTGAGTCATTTTTCTATCTCGCATCTTCTGTGTTGGTATATGTTGTGATTTTTGTGAGTTTTGGGTGGTGTGGCCCTCATCATTAAAGAACAAAGAGTAGCATCCCAAGAGAAAGTGGAGGACACTAGGGTGGACTAGTGGTAAAAAGTTTAGAGAAACAAGATGATGTCAGTGGAGGTGGTTTGAGTGTTGAGGATTAGTTGAAGTGTAGAAGAGGAAAGGCTCCAGTGGACAAGTAGCAACATTGGATGAAAAACAAACATGGGATTACCATCCCATGCACCTTTCAGTGTTCCTAAGTTTATCAAATCAAGGAAAATTTCACTCACCTAGTGTGTTTGGTGTATGAGCACATGGGTGAATGGGTGATCAACACAAATATTATATATATATATTGTTGGTTGTTTCTGATTTTTTGTTTCTCTTTGCAGTGCCTAAACCTCAAAACATTATCTCATGAAATGAGTTAAAAATATTTTAATCAAATAAAATTGGCTAGGTAAAGCATATGTGTTCGAATTTTCTTTGAACCTTAAACAATATGCACATAAGATATTGTTAGAGACTTTGGAAATTTTCTATAAATGAATTGGCAATTGTAAAGACAAATTTTAATTGAGAAATTGGCTTATTCAATGCAATATTTGAAGATGAACTGACTGGAATAGACAACAAAAAATATTGGGTTCCATTTGAACTTTAAAACTATTATCTGAACCACCTTTTCACCTTCAAAATAGGGGATGGGTTGTGGCTTTGAGAAAAGTGTTTTATTCTTGCTTTAAAAAAAATATATATATAGAAGAGTGGGCACCTCAAGATCCCACATGGCAATAGAAGTCCATATATTTGTGGACTATGGAAAGTTAACCCAGGGGGAAGGTCGATAGCCAAAGAAAAATAAGAAGTTGATCAAAACAAGAAAATTAAAAAGGCATCAAAATGTAAAGAAGGGTGCATAGCAAGAAGAGGCAAGTGGATGGGTGAAGAAGACTGGTCAAGAAGAACATAGGGAAACCACACAAGAGTGATGCATAGTTGATGAAGGAAACAACAATTGGAAGAATAGAGTGTCCACCAAATGAGTAGTAAAGGATGCAAAGGTGAGATAAGTAAGAGTGTAGAAAATTAAAGTGAGTGCACAGGCATAAGGTGCTAGTTAGAAAGGAAAATAATTGAACAAGAAAATGGGTTGATAGAAGTGAAGACCTTGAGGCTTTTGAATAGGGAAGTGAATAACTACATAGAAGAGCGAAGAATTTTTTTCATTACAATTAGATTGTAAGTGGTTTGTAAAACTTGTATTGCAAACCAAAATATTTGTATTGAACAAATTTGAAAACAAATAAAATTCAAATTGTTGTGTTATTTTGTTGATAAATCAGTGAGTAATAGGCAAGACATAGGCCTCTTGCATCAGGAATTCATTCAAGAACCCTACACATTGTTTCTTCTCTAAGAAGCACATGGCAATGGAGTCTGCTACTCCTTTCAAATCCAATAAATATTTTCATTTGATGGTTATGAAATCATGGAATATAAATGAACCATGCATGCTAGTAAGATCAAATTCTCTGCTTTCTTTGGTTATATATATTTTCAAATTCAAAATAGTAGTAGAGAGTCTATAGAAAGGTAATTAACAAGTGAAAAATATGCAATGTGCTCAATTGTTTTTATTAGTTCATTTCTCTAATAGATCTCTAATGGTCTAATATCGACATCTGCATTTGTGTGAATTGTAAGTTTAAGAAGAATGTACTAATGCAATCCACTGATTTGTTAGGTTAAGTAACTTGGTTTTTGTAATGGGTTGGAACTGCGGACATTCCCAAAATCATGGGAATATTTGATTCAACTTCCCAAACAAAAAAGTGAAGTTGTTCTTTTAGATGGAGAGTATAATGAATGGAAAAGGTATGATGCATAACCAAGGGATATTCCCTACCTAGTTTTAATGTAGAGTGGAGATATTTTGTACATGATAATAATATAGAGGAAGGAGACACTTGTATTTTTGAGTAGTTGAACAACAATAAAAAAAAATTATGTTCAGAGTTAAATTTTTTTTGATTGTTGTTCAACTGCTCAAAAATACAAATGTCTCCTTCTCTATATTATTATTACATACAAAATATCTCCACCCTGCATTAAATGTAGGTAGGGCATATCTCTTGGTTATGCATTGTACCTCCCATTTGTTATACTCTCCATCAAAAATGCATTTCTCAATCTTTTCCAATTTCCATTTACCACATCTCACTTCCATATTCATATCTACATGGAGGTAGTGGAGGAAAGAACATAGCCAATAGCAACATTACACTATAAATTTATAGGTATTCTATTTCTATTAATTCTTTATTCCTTTGACTTACAATCTATTGTATGCTATGCAAAGTGGGATAAGGTGTGGGTTTGATTGGATTTGGTGGTGGTACAGTCTGGTCTCTTAGTTGTTCTCATCGCATTGTATCTATGAAAATATTGGTGGTGATGTAATGTAAGTGGTGATATTTAAGGGGAGTGTGGGTTATACAAATTTTATATTTTGGCTGCATGTTTTAATGCTATAGGGAATTAACAAGAAATATGTGTATATATATATGTATGCATTTTTGAATGCTATGGGTTGTTAATAATCAATATGGCTTGTATGTTTGTGGTATCAGATGTTCTTTGAATATTCTATGACATGTAAGACTATGAATAACTATTTGTGTTTGGGACAAATATAAACCGATTATAATACAATTTTGGTGGTATAGTGATTTGAGTACCCTTGTTGAATTTGTGGGTGAAAATTGTTTTACAATTGCATATTAAGGTGATCCTATACACCTTATGTTTGGAGGTCCTGATGGAGTGCTTGGTGGACCATAAACCTTCAACATAATTGTCCACCACTTGACCCTACCACTTGTGCATATGCCAATTTAGTTTTAAAAATAATTCCACCACATTGACACCTGTCACACACCGATATTACCTTGGTGTTCATATTTTGCACAAACATTAAGTTTGCAATTTGTTAGATTGCTATTTTACAAATGGATATCTAGGGTATCTACCTCATACTATTTACATTGGGTTTTCCATTTTTATTCTTGTGGACACAGAAATTGTACTCCTTTGTATAAAATACAATCCATTGCCTAATTAGGTCTTATTTTAGACACCTTGCATCAATCACCCCTTAAAAATTTCATTTATAGGTCCAGGTAATACTCATAATTTTGGACTTTAAGGCCTATTCCACTCACATATCATACAAATTCTGACAAGCAACATTCAAACCACTCAAATTTTGTAAAACCCACCTCAAAAATCCCTAGTGGGACTAAGTCGCCCAAGGTGGCAACTTAGTCCCTTTTGAGGTATTTTTCACTTTGGAGCAGGAAAATCACCAGCCTAATTCAAATTCTTGAGGGATGTCAGCCTATGAAGTTAAATTAATGAATAATTTGGTGTTAATGCCTATAAATACTTTTTTTTAGGTCATTTTTCACATCTCTCGGTAGTCATTTTTTACAAATCAAAATCAAAATTCAAGAGTCAAATATATTTCACAAGAAGATTCATTAGTCTTTCTACAACAAAGTTGAAGCTTTAGGAAAAAAACTAGGGTTTTTGTAGGTCTTGAAGCTCACTTTTTGTTCAAGACCTCACATTGCAAAGAGTTGATCATGGATGCCTATGGTGAATCATGGAGAAATCTAGGTTGAGGAGATGTAACTAGCCATCAAATCACACCTAAAGACTTGTTTTCAAAGTGATTCCATCTTCCATTTTCTCTCTATCTTCAGATTTAAGGCTTTCATGTCATTTGCATTCACTTGAAATGTTGTAGGGTTTATTGGATTGAAGTCTTGCATCATTCAAGTTCCATTTACTTATCTTATTCTAGCACATTAGAATAGGGTTTTGTCTTACTTCAAATTTTCTTAGTCTTAAACACACTTAGGGCTAAGGTTTAAGCAGATTTTATCTCTCCCAAAATTTAAATACCAACTAGGGGTTTGATCGAGGCAAACAACCCATTAGAAATAAAATTATCTTTTATTTTGTAGGTATTTTTGAAGATTCAGATTCATATTTTCATTAGAAAATAAAGTGAAAATTGTGGGCTTCTATTTCCACTTTCAGATTTGCAAAAATTCCAAAGTGGAATAAGTCACCTATAGTGGCGACTTAGTCCCACTGCATTGGTTTTTAATGAATTTTTATAGTTTCAGGTACCCATTTGGTAGAAACAACTTTCTGGGAAATTTCCCTAATTTGGGACTAAGTCACATAGCTTGGTGTAAGTGTCCCAATTGGCTGAAAAATCAAAATTTCTAGAATTTCAGAAGTCTCAATAATATCTAGTCATCTCTTCATTAGTTTCTAGGTGCATATTTTTTGTTTAACATCTTCATTTTGTTCTTTATTGCATTCATTTCATCTTTCTACATATCATAGTGTGTTTTCTAGCACTTTGCATTTCGTAGGTTTGGCATCAATAATCATCTTTCTTTTTTAATCTATTGCATTATTACATTGTAATTAGATACATTTCATCCCTTTTATATTAATATTGAGTGTAGAGACTAGCATTTTGGCCCCATCTTCTCTCCTTCTAGGTGAAAAGCCTAGAAGAGATAGAGAAACCCTTGGGAAACCAAAATAATTGTTTACATTTTGGTGAACTGACTTTTGAAAATTTTTACTTATGATTTCAAGAGCATCCTTGGTTTCATTTGCATTAGCATTGCATTAGGTGTTGCATTGTTTTATTTTCATCCTAGGGTTTTCAAAATTGCATTAGTGAAAAACTCATTTAAGCTTGCATTATTGCATTTCCTTTCTTGCATAATAGTGAAATTTTGCATTTGCACTGTAGATTTGCATGGTATAGTACAAAAGACATTAATATCCATCAAAAAAATTGGACAAACTTAAAAAATATCCTACTAGGACTAATTCACCACACTAGGTGACTTAGTCCCAGTACACATATTGCATCTCTATTTTCTGCATTATGTTTCCCATTACTTCAATTACTATTAGATTCAGTTATTGTTTTGTTTCTATGAGTTATTTTCTATTACATTCAAATCATTAGCATTAGTATCATTTACTTTAATGGAAATTATAGATAACATTATATTTTTACAATGTTCATTTTCAACATTAGTTCCTAGCTCATTTAGATCAAATTCATTAGAAAAAGCAAACCAAAACGTTCAACAATCATAGGAACCAATAAAAAACAATGCTTCATTTTGGGACGACTATATCATCCAAAAAATTTAGTAGTGATCAATTGGATAATTTAGATAAAGCTCTACAAGGCGTCCTCTCTCTGAGTTCATCCACTAAGGCTTGTAATGATAAACCAAAACCATCCAATGATAACTTATCTCCCAAACCTTTTAGTAGTGATGACTTTGATATGTTAGATGAAGACCTTGGGGAATTCATCTCACAAAATCCATCCACTAAGGTTTTTTGTGAGCAACCAAAAACAAAATCTATCAATGTAATTCAACCTCTGCTTGTCCTTTACCCGCTTTCACATCAACCTCCAGCTAAACTTGAGTTTACCCTTTACCCACCACAACATGATGTTGTTGCACACACATTACACTCAAAATAACCCTCACCCACCACAACCAACACCAACCTCCTTACCTTTACCCAATACCACACTACCTAGTGCTCCTTGATTAAGAGAGTATGATCTTATTGAGCAACTTAAGAGCACTCCCAACAAAATATCCCTTTGGGACCTTCTTCAAAATTCACCCAATTATCATTCAATGCTTTGAATAGCTTTGCAACAAATAGTGGTTCCTCCTGATACAAACATGAATGATGTGCAAGTTCTTATAAAAGGAAATGAATATAGTTAATGTAGACATTACCTTTTATCAACATGAGCTCCCTTCATTAGAATTAAGAAAGAAAAATGAGGCCTTTATGATAATTTCTCAATATAATACAATAGGCATCAAATGAACCCTTGTTGAAAATGGATCTACCCTTAATGTGTTTAGTGTAAAACTCTTAGATCGATTACATGTGGATAAATCACAAATAAAACCTGATTCTTTATCTATTCGAGGATTAGACAATACTAAAAAACAACCGCTTGGTGTAATCACTTTGCCTATAACAGTCGAAGTGGCTACCTTGCAAACTACTATTCATGTCATGCCCTATGATCTCACATATAATCTTCTCTTGGGTAGGCCATGGATTAATGAGATGCATGTGGTGCCTTCAAATCTTCATTGGATAATGAAATATGTTTATAACAACCAAATTCATCAAGTTGAAATGGAAACAGAGCCTGAGAGTTGTTTGCAACTTGAAAAAGGAATAACAAATCCCCTAAACATATTAATTCCAGCATCTCATATTGAACCCCTTGAAACTAGAAAACAAGAAAAAGAATATGTGTCTAAATTGCTCGATGATGATTGGGGTACATTGGAATTTGAACACACCTTCATCTATGGATGAATACATAATTACTCAAAAAAAATATGAAAAAAAAAACAACCAATAGTTATGTCAACTCAGAATTCAGAAGAATCTTCTCTCACATCTACCTCATCTCCTTTGGAATACAATACAAGATACACAATGAATTTTTATGAGATAGATTATCAACAACCACCCAATCCAAAGGAAATGAAAAGACTTTATGGATGTGATTATGAGATTATAAAAAAATTGGGATATAATGGTAAAGGATGTGGAAAACATGAACAAGGCATCCGTGTCCCTATTGAACCTAAAAACAAGAGACAAAGACTAGTTTGGGATATTCTTTTTCTAAGATAACAAAAGCCACTCAATGGCCATTACTCAATATCAACACCATCACATGTAAACCAAGAACCAATATTATGCTAAAACATCCTGAATTTCTTGATATGAATTCCCCACCATCTTGGGAGTATGTTGAAAGTGATGAAGCCTTGAAACAACTGTTGGGTGCTATTGATAAGCCATCTTCTTCCAAATGAAACATTACCTACACTATGATAAGTACCAAGACACACAATACTGATGATAATGAGAAAACCATGGAACCATATGCTCCTAAATCTCCTAAGTCAAATGCACTCCTCTTAGGAGATACAATTGATATACCAATGGACATAGAAGATAAAGAAAAGTTCATTAAGATTGGGAAGTGCCTTGATGATGAAGAACAAGAGGATACTATAAGCTTTCTCCATGATTTTCCTGAAATTTTTGCTTGGAAATATTCAGACATGCTAGGAATAGACTCGAAGATAGTAACACATAACATTATTCTTGCAAACAACACTAAGCTTGTTACACATAAATTATGAAAAATGAATCCCAAGATAAAATTGCATGTTAAAGGAGAACTTGAAAAACTCCTTGATGAAGGTTTCATTCACCCTATTGATTATTCTCCTTGGATCTCAAATATTGTCGTAGTTTCTAAACCTGATAATCGAATTAGGATATGCACCAATTTTTCTGACTTAAATAAAGCATCCTTAAAGGATGATTTTTCCCTTCCTAATATTGACATGATCGTGGATTCAACTGTGGGACATGCTTTGTTGTCATTCATGGATGGATTTTTTGGTTATAATCAAATCTTCATCAACCCACAAGATCAATACAAGACAACATTCACAATTGTTTTGGGAACGTTTTGTTGGGTTATGATGCCTTTTGGACTAAAGAATGTAGGCGCAACTTATCAACAAGAAATGACATTCATATTTCATGATTACATATACAAAATATTAGATGATTATGTTGATGAAATCCTTTCCAAATCCTTAACACGACAAGATAATGTGAATGTCCTTTGAAAAATATTTGAACGAATGCATAAATTCAACATGAGATTCAACCCAAAAAGTGTATCTTTGGAGTAGATAGTGGAAAACTTTTAGGATTTATCATATCTCACAGAGGCATTGAGGTGGACACGAAGAAAATTGATGCTATAATCAACATGCCACCTCCTAGAAATATTTCTGAATTGCACACGTTACAAGGAAGAATTCAAGCCATCCATTGTTTTTTTGCCTCCTTAGCTGATTGAACATTACCTTTCACACATCTCCTCAAGAAGGATGTACATTTTGATTGGAATGAGGATTGTACATAGGTTTTTCAGAGTTTAAAGGAATACCTTGCAACTCCACCAGTTTTACAACCTGCTATTCCAAACAAACCGTTCATCCTTTACATAGCCACATGATCCCATGCTCTTGCAGCATTGTTGGCTCAATATGATGATCATGGAAAAGAACATCTTGTTTATTACATTAGTCAAACCTTAATCGATTATGAAACCTTATACACACCAATCAAAAAAAAAATTTTGGCCATTGTATTCACTACTAGTAAGTTGTGGCATTATTTACTAAATGGTGAAATACAAGTCATGTAAAATTTTGACCCTCTCAAACATCTTTTCAATAAAATAGACTTATCAGGACATCTAGCTAAATAGGTAATATTGTTGACCGAGTTTGACCTTAAATTTGTTTCACAAAAAGTAATCAAAGGCCAAGCCTTGACCGACCATTTAGTTGATGCTCCTTCTCCTTTAGTGTTACCTAGCAATGAATCTTTTCCCAATGATAGTGTGTTAAGAACAAATTTTTCTACATGGGAATTATACTTTGATGGATCCAAGTGTAGAATAGGCTCTGATGCTAGAGTAATATTAGTTCTGCCCAAAGGAAAGCCTATTCCCTTGTCGTATTGACTAAATTTCCTATGTACAAATAACACAGCTGAATATGAGGTGCTAATTACTTGGTTGTATGTTTCCTTAATCATGGGTGTCATAGATATTAAGATCTTTGGTGATTCGCAATTAGTAATTAAATAAATCAATGGAACATATCAAGCCAAGCATGACAAATTATCCAAGTACAAAGATCTTATCATGCACTTGTTAGAGAATTTTAATAAATTTACCATTGATAACATCCCATGAAAAGATAATTGGCTTGTTGATGCAATGACAAGTGTTGCCTCTCTTATATCCCCTCAATATCCTTCAAAAGATTTCACATCCACTATTCACCCTATTATGAAACCTTCGATCAATAACAAAACAAAATACTTTTTAACAACAAATGAGGAAAACTCAAGTGAATGGTATGATTCCATATTCAACTATTTGAAAAGTGGTACCTTTCCTGAGCCGACAATCAAAAACCTTTGTACTCGTTTACAAAAGCTTGGATATAAATATGTCATCCTCATAGATATGTTATATTGAAGGTCATTCAATGGTATCTTACTTTGATGTTTAAACAAATCTAAGATACCTCTCACACTTCACCAAGCCCATGAAGGTGCTTGTGGTGGACATTTTGGAGGAAAAACAATGGTTCAAAAACTTATCCATATCAGGTATTATTGGTGCCACATGGAACACAATTGTTTTGATTATGTTCCAAAATTTCATAAATGTCAAGAACATAGCAATTTGCATCATGCTCTTACTAGTGAAATTCAAACTCAACTTCTGATATGGCTCTTTGTGCTTTGGGGATTGGACATTATAGGAAAAATTTCACCTTCTTCCATTGGACATACCTTTATTATCACTACAACTGATTATTTTACGAAATGGTTAGAGGCCATTCCCGTTTGATCTACAACAACTAAAGTAATATGTCATTTTATTCTAGAAGACATTATTGCTCGCTTAGGACTCCCTTATATATTAGTTTTTGATAATGGTACACCATTTAAGAATAATGATGTGAAGAAATTTTTGGAGACCTTTAATATCCAACATCATTTTTTGACACCTTATTACCTACAATCTAACGGTCAAGTTGAATCAACTAATAAGGTTCTTGAGCAAATCTTGAAGAAAATTGTTAATAAAAATCATAAGGATTGGCATACACAATTACATTATGCACTTTGGTCTTATCGTACAAGTGTTTGATCTTCCACAAGGACCACACCTTATAATTTGGTTTATGGTAGTGAAGCCATTGTACCCTTAGAATTAGAAATCCCTACACTAAGAGTTGCTATTCAAGGAATTGTTGATGATACACATTATCAAAAACAATGATTACACCAACTTGAGATGCTTGATGAACAACAAATTAATTCCCTTGAAAATCTTCAAGCTTATTAAAAAAGGAAACATAATCATTACAACCTTAATGTTATCCCTCAATCCTTCCAAAAGGGTGACTTAGTTCTATCTGCTAATCAACACACTGCCAATTCCAACCCAAATGAATGAGACAAATTTAGTTCTAATTGGTTAGGACCTTACATCATTGACAAAAAATTTGGGTCTGGTGCATACATGTTAATTGAACTAGATCAAACAACCCTTAAAGAACCTATTAATTTTGTGCATTTGTGTTGATATTATGTCTAATCCCTTTGAATAGTATGAATAATAAAGCAACGTCGTTAAAGTTATGGGGTCTTATCCTATATGCTTTCACATTGCTTCTTTCTTGAAAAACCACTCATGCATATGTCTTGAGAACTAAAGTGGTTATTTAATTCCTTTAGGTTTCATGCTATTCAAATTCATCTTGTGTGTTATGATAAGTTAAGTTTAATTTAGTATAACATACCTAGTCATCATGTTGTATCTAAAAATAAATTGTAATATATTTTAATTAGATCGCATTAATTATGTTAAATCTTGAAGGCATTAATTAAGTAATCTTGAAAAGGTTATTTAATTAATCACATTGCTATTAAAATTCAAGGACAATAAGATAAATCATAAAAACATCAAATTCTTATATATATCCAAAGTTTTATGTACATATCATCATAATACATAATATCACTGAGGTCTATGAGAACTAGACCCATTGAGCTCTAGTGCTTGTGATCCAATAGTAGGACGTCAGGAGATGGTCATGTGTGATCATGACCACAATCCACCAAAATTGAGTGCAAACTCTAGAACTTGTATCTGTCCAAGGGCCACATGACGCTCCTTTGCTATCTGATCTATCTCCGCCTATATCCATGATATCTTTGCCTATAGTCTCTCAACCTTTGTTGGGGTCTTGGATGACTTTCCTGCACTCTCAGTTTGGTGGAGTCATCTCCTCACACTCTCATACATTGCTCATAGCCTCACGAATGGTCTAAGTGACTCCAAATCCTCCTCCATGATAGGTGGGTTCTCATAGTCTTAGTCCATCTCTTCCTCATTGATAGATGCAGGCACTATCTCTACAGCATCATGACAGTAGAACTCCTACTAGTCTCTCATTGCTCTTGTAGTGTAGAAACAATACACAATCAGTAAACATCATCATGATATATATATATATATATATAAAGAGAATAAGCACTAAAGTACATGCATAAAATAAAATATCATCACCTATATCTCTGGTAGGTTGAGCAATCTCAAAATCATCCTGTACAGGGGGCATGGATGTTGTGCTAGCCTCTCCTTGACTATGGGTACTGGTGCTTGTTGTAGTTACTGCTCATGACCTCATCATATAGATGGGAGAGGGATCTCCTCACTGATGACGATCCTCAACTACTGCCTCATCATTCTCACTTAGGGGTGGTTCCTCTTCCTCCTCATCATCATCCTCATCATCCTCCTCCTCTCCCTCCTACCCATCATAATTTGGATATTCATCCTCATCATACTCATCATCTATAACATCAGTGAATATATCTATAGCCCTATAGTGTGTCTCCTCTGCCCTATCCTCTCAATCATCTCCCTCATTTGGTAGTGGCCCTACATCTCCCACTAGCTCATCCATTGGGAATATTGGTGTTGGTCATGTCACTATCTATCACTCCTCATAATCCCATGTGGCACTGACGTCGTCTACGCCAGAGACTAGCGGTTGGTCATGATTAGAGAATTTAGAGTCACTCTCAACCACATGCTCTAGAGTGAGTTGCACTATATCACCTGATCTCTAGGCACTCTGCACTGACCTCCTGAAAGAGGATCATGCATGGGGTGGTATCTGTGCCTGTCCAAATTGTGCATGACTTGATCGTAGTAGAAAGATCACACTACATGTTCATGGTAGCTAACCAAAAATCTATCCATTTGCATCCTCCTCAACTGTCTAGTATGATCTATTCACTATAGCATCAATTGATAAGGCCTCCAAAGGATCTTATCCTCCTCTAGTCTGTCAAATCGTACTCTCCAAAAATGCAAATCACCATACTTCCATAGTCATTGTAGAGGGTAGCTGAAAGCCTAAAGATACCCTACTATTGTCACACATGGGAAGCCAACTAGTCTAGTGCATGTCATATGCTCAAGGCACCACACCTATAGAAGTTTGTAGTGCACCATACTGTCCACCTCCCAGAATATAGATTGCCCAAGATCATAATACAAATGTGACAAGATACATCGACCCCAGGCGTATACTGTGTGATTCTCTACCATCCCTCGAGGTGCCTTGCCCACCCATCAGGGATGATAACTAGTGCTATACTATGCATCATAATCCATCGAACCACTGGTGCCCATGAATATAATAACATCAACAGATCAATCCTCCCTCTCACTAATAATCATGAACTAGACCATCTAGACAATACTGTAAATCAACCTTCTACTCATGGAAGATGCGGTCTCTACAGAAATTTTCTCTCTCCTCAAACTAGAACATGAAGAATCTAGTGTACATCCTCTAAGGTGATCATCATCTCCCCTGTTGGTAGATGAAACTATGACATAGATTTTGGGAACCTAAATGCTTGCTCTTGCACTTCTAGGGTTTTTCACCTAAAAGAAGAGAGATTTAGGTCCAAAATACTTATGTAACACTCAAATTAGGATATGTGCAATATGTTATGATGTAAATAAACTTGACTAAATTAAACTGGTTGATTGAAATGAACTAAAATGAATGCAAAACTAAGATTTATGCCTTGTTTGAAAACACAGTGTGATATACAAAAAGATTGAAAATGATGAATGAAATGCAATTTTTCACTAAACAAAAGGCTATTCCTCATAATATGTGCACTTGAAAAGTTGTAGAGGACTGAATGACAATCAGGAAAGCTAATGAAATCTAAACTTGGGTTGTCTGGGACTCATTCGCCACATTGGGTAAATCAGTCTTAGATCAAGACTCCTCTGCACATAACCTATTTTCTAATAGCCAGGGATCTGAAATAGCATTTGACTCAATTCTACACCTTAGGTGAGACTTATTTGTCAAGCATGGTGAATTATTCCTCTTTCTGATTTCTACAAACTCAAAACTCAGATTTGTACCTTGACACCTGCATAGTAAATTCTAATGGAAACCTGATTCCAGATGTCAGAAAATTCCTACAAAATAGCTTAAAAGAGTTGATTTAATGGGGTTTTTCCCTGGTCAAACCCCTAGGTAGGTAATTAAGCCTTGAATAGACAAAAAATTGCATAAACCCTAGCCTTAGATGTGTTAAAGACTAGGAAAGGTTGAATCATGACAAAAACCCTATTCTATTGATCTAGAATAAGACATGCAAGAATGATTGAAAGGATGCAAGATCTCTACCCTAGAAACATTACAACACATAAAACATGGATAAGAAATGACATGCAAATGTTAAGCACAATGCAAACCTTAATCTGAAGATAGAGTTGTGCCGTAGAAAAAAAGACCCTTTGCTTGACATGAGATTAATTCATGATAAAATGGACTTAATGAGGTCTTAATCTAGTGTTGTGAGGCATTTTATGCATCCAAACTAAGTCTTGGACCCTTGAAAATCAAACAACATCTTGTAAAGGTGTTGTAAAGTCTTGTCAAGGACTTTCATGCTTTTCTAGACATAATTAACCTATTTCTCCCTAATTCAGCATTTTAAAATATATTTAAATACATCCTCACATCAATCTGGAAGGTTCTTAAAATAAAGTTAATGATAAACTAGTGTTGTAAGGTGTTGCACATTCAAATTGGTTTTTATGCCCTTCTAGGCTATGTGGACCTCATTTTAGTGTTGTAAAGTGTATTTAATCACACTTTCACATTGATTTATGTGTCCCAAGCCCTAATTGACATTTACATCATCATTAATAGGCCTCTATTAACCCATATTGTGCATCTTGAGGCTTAAATTGATCAAACACCTGACAAAGTTGCAAAGTAACCTTATTTCCTTATTCCTTGGCTTCTTAGCTATCAAATTGGCCCATGTGGGACCCATTCACCGTGCATGGTGAATCAGTCCCATCTAGGTGGAACCCATTCTCCATTTGTGGTGAATGAGTCCTATCTAGCCCCTATTTTGACCTTTGAGCAGGAAAAAGTGAAATTTAAAGTTATTTTCACTACATGTCGGCCTGTGATGAGGTATCATTAGGTACTAAGGCACAATTGTCTATAAATAAGTATTTTTATCCTCATTTTACATCCATTATCTCATTCACACATCTCTTATCATTTATTTATCATCTATCTTCTCATCCAAGTCAAGCAAGCTAGGGTTTCTTCATTAGAAGTCATCAAGTTAGATTGATAAAGCATTCAAGGGATAAATCTTCATGTATTGCTACATACTTTCAAGATCATTCATCATGGAAAGGTAATCTATTCCATTATTACATGTTTCATTCTATTATTTCATCATTTTGGTTTAATTACCTAAATGGGGTTTAACCAAGGCAAACCCCCATGCCCTAACAATCAACAATTTATCTTTCTTGTCTTGTTTGTATGCAGATTTAGGACTCTTGGAGGCTTAGGAATCATTGAATATTATATTTCAAAGTCATTCAAGTAATCTCTTCATCATTCAAGTCAAAATATCAACAAAAAGTTACTTTCAGGCCCAAATACGACAATTTTGGAAGCGGACACCTATAGGAAGTCGAAGTGCACTCTGAAAGCTCTAGAATCAACCTTTGAATATTCAGAAATTCAAAAGTGCACTGATTCACCATGGGTGTTGAATGAGTCCCACTCCAGGGTTAGTTTTTAGTTTTATATATTTCTAGATACCCTTTTGTCTGAAACAGGCTCCAGTTTAGTTTTACAGAACTGGGACTAATTCGCTCAGAATGGTGAATGAGTCCATCTAGGCCTGAAAATCAGCATTAGTAGTATTTTAAAATAAATAGTTCCATTCATTTCTATTTAGCTTTGCATTTTTTTCTAGTTTATTGTTGATTACACAATGTATTTTTGAACATCACTTGTTTCTTAGGTTTTGCATTCATATTCAATCAATTTCATAGCTTAGCTACACTTAGATCATTCCATTTAGCTCATACAACATCATACACATCCTTTATTTGAGTGAACCCATAGAATTTTTAGATCTAATATCTCTCCTTTTAGGTGAAAAACCCTATAAGAGTTAGAGAGTCCATTTGGTCCAAAAATCTATGTTTCAAGAGTAACAATGGAAGATGGAATCAATAGGAAACCAAGTCCTTAGGCATAATTTGGTGGCCAATTGCACCTCTTTGCCCTATATTTCTTTACGATTCACCATAGGCATCCATCATTAACCCTTTGCAATGTTTGATCTTGACAATATTAGTGAGCTTCAAGACCTACAAAAACCCTAGTTTGTTGTCCTAAAACTTTAACTTTTGCTAATGAAACTTGTTGTAAAATGCTTTTTCTCTTGAGAGATGATAAATAGATAATAAAAGATGATAGATAGATGTATAAAATGACTTGGAATGTGTATTTATAAGCAACAACACCTTATTTTCCCATTAATTAGACCTAAGAGGCTGACATTCACCGGAAATAAAAGTTAAATTGATTAAATTCTTGCTTAATTTTGAATTTTCCCTCAAAGAAGACTCATTCACCACCCTTGGAAAATGCATCCCACCAAAGGGGACTCATTCACCCAAGGTGGAAAATGGGTCCCACTACTATTGTTTGAGAGTGGGTTGTCGAGGTATGATGTTATTAAATATTGTTTGTTAGGTTTTATGTGATTTCGCATGTGAAACGAGCCTCTAGATCAAAATTAATAGGTCTAAGGGGCCTATAAATGTTGTTGTGAAGGGGAAATAATGTGAAGGGGAAAAAAGGGGGTCTAATTATAAATGAAATTGTCTCTTTTCTCAAGAGGGTCTGATTTTCTATGACACATTTAGCCCCCACTTTAGTGCCCATATGACTCTATGTGCATATGTAAGCTAAAGGACTCTAAATGATGCACCTTATTATATAAAAGGATACTCATTTAGAAGACAGGATAACAAATCCCCCAATGTAGTTATCTACAAACCACAACATTATGAACCACACCCTGCAACACACATTCGTTAATTGTCCAAAAATCCTTTTATCTAACTCTTAGGAATCTAATTCAAGGGTAGATGTATGCCCCCCTTGATTCCGCTTGAATTATAGAGGTGGAATCAAGGTAGTAATCTAGCCACGTCGAAGAAGAAACACCATACCATAGGGAATTTTCAAGTACCATGCCATATAATGATAGGTAAATGATAATGTTAGGTGTGGAATCATGATTTCAATGCATCAAATGACATTGAAATTGGATTACCCTAGCGCCTATTATGTTAAGTTTAAGAAGGGATATATTATAAGTTTTTCAAAAAAAAAAGATTGTAACATTAGGTTAATATGTGAGAGTAAAAAGAGGTGAAAAGTAAGTAAAAGGAATGGATGAAAGTAATTTGTCACTTACTACCCATTTTACCTCATTGTAGCTTGAGAGTGACAACTAGGAGAAGAAGATGTCGAGCAGAAAAGATTATACACCTTCACAGTTGGATGATCTTTGTGAGTACGTAGCACGTGGTGAGCGATATCATGAGGATAGTCAATTCTGAAATTTTTTCCATGTGATTTGATGATATTGTAATGATTTTTATGCAAGGATAGGTTAATTTACGATTATGGGAAAAAAAGTTTGCAAAGTTCCCCCTTTTTCGCAAAGTGTCCCTTTTGTTTTTAATGTGTCCCATTTCTTCATGAAGTGTCCCAGTTCTTCACAAAGTGTCCCTATTTCTTTGTAAAATTCCTAAAAGGGGTTCTAAAGTATCTAGTGCCATTAGAAAAGCACATTAGAGTAACTTTAGCACACTTGTATGATGAATAAGATGAAAATTGAAGATTGTAGATGAATGCTTAGAACATTTAATGATGATTTTGATAGGTTCTCGCTCAGTCGTGATAGCGGCTAGGGGGAAGACAACTATCATTTTTGAAAGATCTATCACCAGCACTATCAATAGAAGAGATAGAGCATTTGTAGGCAGTGGGTATCTATTGGGCATATATGATGCCACCCATGAGATACCATGACCCCATGTTGATGGCTTTGTGCAAGCTTTGGGATGCAGATACCTGTACCTTTCATCTTCCCACTGGGGAAATGATAATCACACTCAAGGAAATACATCACATTCTCCAAGTTCCTATTCGGGGAGTGCGAGTGTATTTCCAGGGGGATCGATAATTTCGTGAGAAGAAGAGATATATGTAGTACTACCTAGGAGGACTGATACATGATGAGAGGGTTAGAGCACAGATTGATCTACCTATGTTGTTGTTCTCACGAGCTCCTATGGTGAGATGGATTATGATGCACATAGTGGCACTAGTACTCAATCTAGACAGATGAGCATCACACTTGGATGGTGGACTGGTACACTTGGTACGAGGGATGTATGAGCGGAAAACAATCTATGCATGGCGTTGTTGTATTCTAGCACATTTGCACTATGATTTTTGGAGATTTGTATACCGAGAGATTGAAAGTATGGTCCATTTTATTCTTCTATAGGTGTGGTGCCTTGAGCATATCACATGTACCATGCCTATCGGATATCCATGTACTATAGCGGAAGAGTACCCATGAGAATTCGACTACCCTTTGTGATAGTTATGGCAGTATGGAGATTTAGATTTTTGGAGGGTGAAATTCAATCGGCTAGAGGAGGATGGGATCTTATGGAGACCTTATCTAGTCACTCTTCAGTGGTCAGATCCCACTGGGAAGCTATGGAGGATGTAGATGGATAGATATCTAGCGAGGATACATGACTACGCCATACAAGCATTCTATTATGGACAAGTCATGCGACAGTTTGGATAGGTTTAGACACCACTGAGGGAATGCCCCTTCATTAGACGTTTAGTGCGGAGTGCCTGAAGGCCAGGGGATACTATTCAGTTGACTATAGATCATGTTCATGAGAGTGATTCTGATGATTCATATCATGACTAGCCACCAACCTCTCACACTGATGATGTCGGTAGCACATATGAGTTTGAGGAGTGGTGGGCATATGCATTACTAGCTCCTCTATTTCCCATAGATTTCCCCCTAGGTGATGCATAGGAAGCAAAAAATGAGGGTTATGAGCCAGAGGAGAGAGAAGAGGAGGTATGATATAGGCTAGCAGATATTTTTACAAATGTGATCGATGAGGAGTACTAGTCTGATGTTGATCCTGACTATGAGGACTAGGATGGAGGAGAGGATGAGAAGGAGGAGGATTATAAGGAGGAGTATTATTATGAGGAAGAGCCACCCCTCAGTGAGGGTGATGAGGTAGCTATTGAGGATTGGTACAAGTATGGAGAGTCTTCACATACTTACAGGACCAAATCATGAGCAATAGCTACAACAAACATCAACATGCGAAGTCAGAGGGAGGCTAGCACATCCTCCATGCCCCCCAGAGATGAGGAGGTTGACATTCCTCATGCATCTAGAGACATAGGTGATAAAATTTTATTTTATGCATGTCCTTTAGTGATTTATGCTTTATTTGTGTATATATATCATGATGATGTGTTACTAATTGTGTACATGATCTATCTTACAGGAGCAACGAGAGACTGGTGAGACTTCTATCGTCAGGTAGCCACAGAGATAGATCCTGACTGCGTGCCCCCACTAATCATGGAGGAGGATCCAGAGTCACTCAGACCATTCATGAGGTTGCAAGCAGTGTATGAGAGTGTAAGGAGGAAACTTTGTTAAGATGAGAGTGCACTACAGTTAGCATAGACCATGGAAAAGGTAGGGAGACTACGTGCAGAGCTAGCTTAGGAACGAGCAGAGAGAGACCAAATGGTAAATGAGTGGCTTATAGCTGTTGGACGAGTACAAGGTCTGGAGTATGTACTGAGACTCATCAATTCATGATCACAGTCACACACAACCATCTCATGACATCTAGGGACTGGATCGCGAGTGCCAGATCTTGAGGGGTCTAGCTCTCACAGACCATTATGATGTGATTCTAATATGTATATAAAACTTTGATATATAAATAGAAATACACTTTGGATATTAGGATGATGTAGCTTTTTGATATGCTATGTTAAATGCTATGTGATTAATTAAAGGACTTATGGTAAAAGTAGTTAATTCATGGCTACATGATTTAACAAAATCAATGTGATCTAATGTAAAACATGTTGCAATTTTAGCATAGATACAACATTGGTAATGAGAAAAAGGATATTGTTAAATTAAATACACTTAATAAGGATCTAACTTAACATAAGAGGAATGTGAATAGTATGAAGTCTAAACAAATTATAAACTGAACGTAAATAATTACTTTAGTACTCAAGACAAACACAAATCTAGTTGTCAAGAAGGAAGCAATGTGAAATCTATTTTAGAATAACATCAAATAACTCTAAACAACACTACTATACCAAACATATTGATTCAAAGGAGATTAGAGATAATACCGACACAAATGTGTGGCATTAATGGGTTCCCTAAGGTGTGTTCCATCAATTTGCTTTAAAAGATAAGCACTAGACCCATAACTAGTATCAACTATATAAGGTACCAACCAATTACCTAGGGCTAAACTTATCCTTTTCTTCATTATCAGCACTAAAATTTTGTTGATTTTCAATAAGAACAAACTCTCCCTTAGAAAATGATCGAGGGATAATGTGAATGTTGTGTTTTGATTGTAATTGTTTGATGTGAGCTTGCAGATGTTCGAGATTGTTAATACGTTGTTCATCGAGCATCTCAAGTTGATGTAATTGTTGAGATTTATAAGTGTCATCATCAAAAAGATCTTGGAGAGAAAATCTCAAAGTAGGAATTTCTAACTCCAAGGGCATAATCACATCAGTACCATAAACAAGGCTATAAAGGGTATTTCTAGTGGATGAACGAACACTAGTTCTATAAGCCCAAAGCACATAAGAGAGTTGTGTGTGCCAATCTTTATGATTATTTCTAAAAGTTTTCTTAACAATTTTTTCAAGAATTTTATTAGTATGCTTATCTTGTCCATTGGATTGCAGATAGTACGGTGTAGAAAAGTGATGTTGAATGTTGAAGAATTGGAGAAATTGTTGAACTTCATTATTCTTAAAGGGAATTTCATTATCTAAAACAATTGTGGAAGTCCAAAGTGAGCAATTATGTGTTCCACAAGGAAACAACAAATTACTTCAACAATTGTTGAATGAAGGGGGATAGCTTTGACCCATTTTGTGAAATAATCGGTTGCGGTTATGATAAACGTGTGTCTAGTGGAAGGAGGTAATATTTTTCCAATAAGATCTAACCCCCATATTGAAAATGCCAAAATGGGAACATTGGCATGAAGCACAGTAGTAGGAGTGTGAATTAGATTGCTATGTTCTTGGCATTTGTGACATCGTTTAACATAGGTGAAACAATCCTTCTCCATATTTCTCCAATAATAACTCATACGAATAAGTTTTTGCACTAATGAACATCCTCCAAAATGGCCTCCATAGGCACCAGCATGAGCATGTTCAAATGCTAAGGGGATTTCAGAATCCTTAAGACAACGTAGTAGGATACCATTAAAAGATCTTCTATACAATGCATCTACAAGAATCACATATTTAGTTGCAAGTTTTTGTAAGAACTTTCGATTATTCGTTGTGGTAGGTTCAGGAATGGTACCATCCTTTAAATAATTATATATCGTATCATACCACTCACACGAAGGTGCTTGATTTATTGCTAAAATTTATTCTAATGGAGTATTGATCGAAGGTTTCATGAAGGGATGAATAATGAATGTGAAATCAGTAGAAGGATCATGTGGGTATATAAAATAAGTTGCACTAGCCATGGCATCCACATTTCGGTTGTCTTTGCATGGGATGTTATCAATGGTGAACGAATCAAAATTTTCTAATAGCTTCATGATAAGGTCTTTGTATTTTAATAATTTTTCATTTTTAGTTTTATATGTGCCATTGATTTGTTTGATGACTAATTGTGAATCACCAAAGATCTTAATATGTCAAACGTGAAGAGATAAAGCAGCTTGCAATCCCATAATCAATGCTTCATACTCAGCTGTATTATGTGTACATAGGAAATTTAAATGATAGGACAAGGGAATAGGGTTACTGTTAGGTGGAATTAGAACCACTCTAGCATTGGAACCTATTCGACACTTAGACCCATCAAAGAATAATTCCCATGGATTAATATCAGCGGTTAAAACATGATCATCAAGAAAGGAATGAATGGTAGGTAAAGCAAAGGGAGAAGGAGGATCAGCTAAGTGATCGGTTAAGGCTTGACCTTTGATTTCTTTTTGTGAAACAAAATTAAGGTAAAACTTGGTTAACAACATCACCCACTTAGCTAAGCGTCTAGAGAGATCAGTTTTGTTGAAAAGATATTTAAGAGGATCAAATTTTGTGACAACTTGTACTTCAACATTTAGTAAATAATGTCACAACTTACTTGTAGCGAATACAAGAGCCAAACATTGTCTTTCAATTGGTGAATAGCATGTTTCATAATCAATTGAGGTGCGACAGATGTAATAAACAGGGTGTTCTTTACCATGATCATCTTGTTGACCAAAAATGATGAAAGAGCATGGGTAGATGCAGCAATGTACAAAATAAACAGTCTATGCAGCACAACTAGTTGTAAAATAGGTGGACTAGCTAAATATTCCTTTAGACTCTCAAAAGCTTTTTTACAATCATCATCCCAATCAAAAGGAACACCCTTTTTAAGAAGACAGGTGAAAGGTAATGTACGATTAGCTAAAGATGCGACAAAATGACAGATAGCTTGAATACATCCTTGTAGCATGTGTAATTGAGAAATATTCTTTGGAGGTGGCATGTTAATAATTGCATCTATTTTCTTTGTGTCCACCTCAATGCCTCTATGAGATATGACAAATCCTAAGAGTTTACCACTATCTACACCAAAGACACTTTTTTGGATTCAATCGCATGTTATATTGTTTGACTCATTCAAATATTTTGCAAAGGAAAATTACACTATCTTGTCGAGTTAAGGATTTAGCAAGAATGTCGTCAACATAGTCTTCCAATATTTTGTGAATGTAATCATGAAATATTAATGTCATTGCAAGTTGATAATTTTTGCTAGCATTCTTAAACCAAAAGGCATCACAAACCAACAAAATGTTCCCAAAACAATTTTAAAGGAAGTTTTGTATTCATCTCAAGGATTAATAAGGATTTGAATATAACCAGAGAATCCATCCATGAATGAAAACAAAGCATGTACAATAGTTGAATCCATGATCATGTCGATATTTGGAAGTGGAAAATCATCTTTTGAAGAGGCTTTATTCAAGTCTAAAAAATCAATGTACATCCTAATTCAATTATTAGGTTTTGCAACAGTGACAATGTTTGAGATCCAAGGAGAATAATCAATAGGTCAAATGAAGTCGGCATCAATAAGTTTCTCAAGTTCTTATTTAACATGAAAGACCACATTAGGGTACATTTTATAGATATTTTGATGAACAGGTTTAGCATTTTTATCAAGGGCAATATTATGCATCACAATTTTTAGGTCAATTCCTAGCATGTCAGAATATTTCCAAGAAAAAATTACAAGGAAATCATGAAGTAAAGTAGTTGTATCTTCTTGTTCTTCATCATCAAGGCACAACCCAATTTTAATAACTTTATCTTTATCAGTAATTTCCATAAGCATGTCAATTGTATCTCCTAAAGGAAGTGCATTGGATTTAGGACTTTCAGATTTTGAAAATTCTTTAGTGATATCACTTTTTTCTTGCTTGGTAACGTTCATAGCACGAGTGATGTGTTTAAGGGTAGCAGATGAGGATGGGGTATCATAAACACCAAATATGTGTTTCAAGGCCTCATCACTATTGACATACAACCATGAAGGCGGGAGGGTTGGGTCAAGTAGGTCAGGATGAGTAATGGTGATTTTGTGTTGTGGTTGACATGTGATCACGTTAATGTTTAAGGATGGTCTTTGAGTTGTTTTAGAAAAATAATATCCCAATCCTATTTTCATTTCTTGTGTATTAGGTTCAATAGGGACACAAATACCTTGTTCATGTTTTCCACACCCTTTTCCAGTGTAACCCAATTTTTTTACAAATTTATAACCTTTCCCATAATTTTTTTCCATTTTGTGTGGAGTAGGCAAGGATTGATAATTTATCTCATTAAAATTTGTTGTGTATGTTGCATTTTCATCCGTATTGTAAGAGATAGTTGTTTGAGATGACTGTTCAAAATTTTGAGTGAACATAATGGTTGGTTGGTTAGGCTTTTCATCTTTCATTTGCGTAAGTGTGTATTCACCCATAAATGAGGGTGTGAATTCTAAGGATCCCCAATCATCACTAAATAATTTAGAGAACAATTCAGTGTCATTATGTTCAATTTGAAGAGGATCAATGTGAGAGGTTGGAATAAATGTTTTCAAAGGACTTGTGAGCCCTTTTTCAGGATGTAAGCAACTTTCAGGCTCGGGATTGATTTCAATTTGATATATACGATTGTTATAAACACACTTCATGATATGGTGAAGAGTTGAAGGCACTGCATTCATTTCATGAATCCAAGGTTGGCCTAAAAGAAGATTATATGAGAGATCATAAGACATGATATGAATAGGAGTCTGCAAAGTAACCACTCCAACCATAATAGGTAAAGTGATTATTCCAAGTGGTTGCTTTTTTGTGTTATCGAATCCTCGAATAGAAATGGAATTGGGTATTATTTGTGATCTATCTACTTCTAATTGATCAAGAAGGCTCACACTACACACATTAAGGGTAGAACCATTATCTATGAGAGCATGCTTGATACCTGTGTGATGGAATTGAACAATGATCATAAAGGCATCATGTTGTTTTCATAACTCAAAAGGAGGGAGCTCATGTTGATTAAAAGTAATATCAAGACTATGCTTTTGGACAAGAGCTACCACATCACTCGGAGTCATTCCAAGAGGGATGGTTATTTGTTTCAAAGTGGTTTGAAGAATGGTGTTATAGCTTGGTGAATTTTGAATCAATTTCCAAAGAGAGAGTTTGACAGAAGTATTCTTTAATTGTTCAACAAGATCATACTCCTTTGTAGGTGGGTTATAACAAGGAGCACTAGGTAGATTAGGTAAAGGTAAAGATGGTGGAATTGTTTGTGGCGGTTGTGGGTTATTTCGTGTGTTATATGTATGAGCAACAATATCATCACTAGATTGTTGTGATACATTAGAGGGATGAAGGGGATGCGAGGGTGGGTAAAGGATAAGTTTAGGTTTATTGGAAGGATGAAGTAGATGTGAGGGTAGATAAAGGATAAGTTTTGGTTGAATTAGATGAACATCCTTAATGTTAGAGGAGTCACAAAAAACCATAGTGGATGAATTGGATGAGATGAAGTCTTGAAGAGACTCATCTAGCAAAGGAAAATCATCACTACTAAAAGGTTGTAAGGGTGAATGATCATCAACTTGTTTAGGATGTTCAAGGAAAGCATTAGAGGTATGGAAATTTGTTATCATGAGTTGGCTACCACAAACCTTAGCGGATGGCTTATGTGAGATGAAGTCTTGGAGGGATTCACCTAACAATTCAAATTTATCACAATCAAAAGGTTTGAGAGAGGGTGTTTCAGTAAGGGTTTTATGTTTCTCATTACAAATGTTAGAGGATGGAGTGAGAGGAAATGCTTAAGGGTTTCATCTAACTTATCAACATCATCACTACTAAGTGGCTTGGATGAGATGCTATTTCAAATTTGAATCATATGTTTAATTGGATCATTTGATGTGTTGTTTGATTGGTTTTGGAGATTTGCAATAGTTTCCTCAATGTAACCTGATCTAAAAGGACTATGAAAGATAACTAAAAATGGAAATTGTAAAAGTCTAAGACTATCCATAAATTCCATGAGAAGAAATGAAATTTATGCTAAGAAAGTAGAGAAAACTAAAACTAAAACTAAAAGGAAATGATAGAAAATAGAAAGATGCAATGTAAGAAATGAAAATCTGGAAATTCTGATAAAAATTTGTAAAGGGACTAATTCGCCCTAGGTGGTGAATGAGTCCCAAGAGATGAATTTTTTAATGTTTTTTTTATTTTTTTGTGTTTTTCTATAGAATTTGAACTCTACACAATGCAAATCCAGAATTCAAATGCAAAGATGAAAAGGAATGCAATGATGTAAAGTAAAGAATGTGTTTACTAATGCAATGTTTCTAAGAATCTTAAAACAATGCAAGAGCCTAAAATAATGAAGACCTAAGATGCAATTCAAAATGTAAATCAGGATATTATAATACTCAAAAGTTGGGTTCACCAAAATGTGACATAGATTTTGGGAACCTAAATGCTTGCTCTTGCACTTCTAGGGTTTTTCACCTAAAAGGAGAGAGATTTAGGTCCAAAATGCTTATGTAACACTCAAATTAGGATATGTGCAATATTTTATGATGTAAATAAACTTGATTAAATCCAACTGTCTGATTGAAATGAACTAAAATGAATGCAAAACTAATATTTATGCCTTGTTTGAAAACATAGTGTGATATACAAAAAGATTGAAAATGATGAATGAAATGCAATTTTTCACTAAACAGAAGGTTATTCCTTAAAATATGTGCACCTAAAAAGTTGTAGAGGACTGAATGACAATCAAGAAAGTTGATGAAATCTAAACTTGGACTAACTAGGACCCATTCGCCACCTTGGGCAAATCAATCCCAGATCAAGACTTTTCTGCATGGAACCTATTTTCTGACACTCGTGGATCTGAAACAAAATTTGAATCAATTTTAAACCTTAGGTGGGACTCATTCACCAAGCATGGTCAATCAATCCTCTTTCTGATTTCTGTAAACTCAAAACTCATATTTGTACCATGACATTTGCACAGTAAATTCTGATGGAAACCGGATTCTAGATCTTAGAAAATTCTTGCAAAACAACGTAAAAGAGTTGATATAATGGGTGGTTTTCCTTGGTCAAACCCCTAGGTAGGTAATTAAACCTTTTAGAATAGAGAAAAATCTGCATAAACCCTAGCCTTAGATGTGTTAAAGACTAGGAAAGGTTGAATCATGACAAAAAACTCTATTCTATTGATCTAGAATAAGACATGCAATAATAATTGAAAGGATGCAAGATCTCTACCCTAGAAACATTACAACAATAAAACATGGATAAGAAATGACATGCAAATGTTAAACACAATGCAAACCTTAATCAGAAGATAAAGTAACAATGGAAGATGGAATCAAGAGGAAACCAAGTCCTTAGGTATGATTTGGTGGCTAGTTGTACCTCTTCACCCTAGATTTCTTCATGATTCGCCATAGGCATCCATCATTAACCCTTTGCAATGTTGGATCTTAAAAATATTAGTGAGCTTCAAGACCTGCAAAACCCTAGTTTTTTGTCCTAAAACTTTAACTTTTGCTAATGAAACTTGTTGTAAAAAGGATTTTCTCTTGAGAGATGACAAAAAGATAATAAAAGATGATAGATAGATGTGTAAAATTACGTGAAATGTGTATTTATAAGCAAGAACACCTTATTTTCCCATTAATTAGACCTAAGAGGCCAACATTCATCAGGAATAAAAGTTAAATTGATTAAATTCCCATTTAATTTTGAATTTTCCCTCAAAGGGGACTCATTTGCCACCCTTGGCGAATGGGTCCCAGTACTACTATTTGAGAGTGGGTTGTCAGGGTATGATGTTATTAAATGTTGTTTGTCAGGTTTTATGTGATTTCACATGTGAAACGAGCCTCTAGATCAAAATTAATAGGTCTAAGGGGCCTATAAATGTTGTTGGGAAGGGGAAATGATGTGAAGGGGACAAAAGTGGGTCTAATTATGCATGAAATTGTCTCTTTTCTCAAGAGGGTCCAATTTTCTACAACATAGAAATGTGCATGTATTTGTTTCCTAGCACCCACAGAGCACCTTAGCATGGCATCATGGTACCTCATGGGAGGCATAAGACACCTAATAGATGCCCATATCCTAAAGATGCTTTGTCTCCTCCGGTGACAGTGTTAGGGATAGATCTCTTAGGAAGCCCAACTATCTCCCCCCTAGTCGTTGTTGTGATCAAGTGGGTACCTATCAAAATTACACAAATATGCTCTAAAAATCATCTAATATCTTTAACTTTTACATTATTCACCATGCAAGTGTACTAAAGTCCATCTAGTGCACTTTCCTAAAGGCCCTAGACACTTTAAAACCCTTTTGGGACTCTTCACAAAGAAACAAGTCACTTCGTGAAGAAATGAGACACTTTGCAAAGAAATGGGACACTTTGCAAACAAAAGGGACACTTTGCAAAGAAACGAGACAATTCACATGAAAAGGGGACACTTTGCAAACTTTTTTTCCAAGATCCTAAGCGAAGGTAGCGGAATCAACTCACCTCATGTTGATGCTCATTGTGTGCCATCTAGTCTGAAAGAACGTCCAATTGTGCAAGTGTGTAATCCTATCTACTCAACATTTTTTTGTCTCACTCGTCACTCTCAAACTAGAAGAAGGTAAAATGAAATAATAAGTGACCAAATACTTCACTTTAATCTCTTTTAACTCTTTTCATTCCTTTTAACCTTATGCATTAAATTAGGGTTTTTCCAATCTTAAGGTTTAATAAAATACTTTTTATTCAAAACACCATAACGAGATCTAGGGAACTTCATTTTCCACACTGTTTGATGCGTTAGAATTATGATTTTACACCTGACATCATCAATTTTCTATCATTATGTGACATAGTACTTGGAAATGTCCTACAGTATAATGTTGCTTATTCGATGTGGCTAGATCGCTACCTTGATTCCACCTCCATAAAGCAAGTGGAATCAAGAAGGGGCATACATATACCCTTAAATTTTATTTCTATAAGTTAGGAAAAAGGATTTTTTAGACAAATAATGAATTTGTGTTGTAGGATGTGGTTCCTAATGTTTTAGTTTTGTAGATAACTACACCGGGGGCTACATTCTCTTGTCTTTTGAATGAGTATTTTTTTATGAAGTAAAGTGCATCATTTAAAGTACTTTAGCTTACATATGCACATAGAGTCATATGGGCACTAAAGTGGGGGCTAATTTTGGACACAAAAATTGTACTCCATTGCAAAAAGTACACTCCATGGCCTAATTAGGTCCTATTTTAGACACCTTGCATCAATCACCCCTTAAAAATTGGATTTATAGGCCCATAATGCTCATAATTTTGGACTTTAAGGCCTATTCCACTCATAAATTATACAAATCCTGACAAGCAACATTCAAACCACTCAAATTTTGTGAAACCCACCTCAAAAATCCCTAGTGGGACTAAGTCGCCCAAGGTGGCGACTTAGTCTCTTTTGAGGTATTTTTTAATTTTGAGCAGGAAAATCATCGACCTAATTCAATTTTTTGAGGGATGTCAACATGTGAAGTTAAAATAATGAATAATTTGGTGTTAATGCCTATAAATACATGTTTTAGGTCATTTTTCACATCTCCTAGCCATTTTTTACAAAGCAAAATCCAAAGTCCAGAGTCAAATATCTTTCACAAGAAGATTCATTAGTATTTCTACAACAAAGTTGAAGCTTTAGGGCAGAAAACTAGGGTTTTTTTAGGTCTTAAAGATCACCTTTTGTTCAAGATCTCACATTGCAAAGAGTTTATCATGGATACCTATGGTGAATCATGGAGAAATCTAGGTGGAGGAGATGCAACTAGCCATCAAATCACACCTAAAGACTTGTTTTCAAAGTGACTCCATCTTCCATTTTCCCTCTATCTTTAGATTTAAGGTTTTCATTTCATTTACATTCATTTGAAATGTTGTAGGGTTTCTTGGATTAAAGTCTTGAATCATTCAAGTTCCATTTACTTATCTTATTCTAGCACATTAGAATAGGGTTTTGTCTTCAGATTTTCCTAGTCTTGACACACTTAGGGCTAGGGTTTTATGTAGATTTTATCTCTCCCAAATTTTAAATACCAACTAGGGGTTTGACCGAGGAAAACCCCCCATTAGAAAACAAATTATCTTCTGTTTTGTAGGTATTTTCAAATATTTAAATCTGGATTTCTGTCAAAAAATAGAGTGCAGACTGTGGGCTTCTGTTTCCACTTTCAGATTTACAGAAAATACAAGTGGACTATGTCACCCATAGTGGTGACTTAGTCCCACTACATTTTTTTTTCAAGAATTTTACAATTTCAGGTACCCATTTGGCAGAAATAGCTTTTTGGGCAGTTTCCCTAATCTTGGACTAAGTCGCCCAGCTTGGCATAATTGTCTTAGTTGGCTCAAAAATAAAATTTTCTAGATTTTCAAAAGCCTAAGTAATCTCCATTCATCTCTTCATTAGTTTCCAGGTGCATATTTTTTGTTTAACATCTTCATTTTGTTCTTTATTGCATTCATTTCATCTTTCTACATATCATAGTGTGTTTTCCAACACTTTGCATTTCTCAGGTTTGGCATCAATAATCATCTTTATTTTCCAGTTTATTAAATTATTACATCGTAATTAGATACATTTCATCCCTTTTACATTAATCTTGAGTGTAGACATTAGCATTTTGGCCCCATTCTCTCTCCTTGTAGGCGAAAAACCTAGAAGAGATAAAGAAACCCTTGGGAAACCAAAATCATTGTTTACAATTCTTTATGGCAAGGAATTGCAATATTTTCTATGTGATGCAAATCTTCAATTCTAAATTCCTAGCAGTTTCTCTTCATTTTCTTCTTTAAACTTTTGTATTATGGGTATGTGCAGGATCATGATGGGCCAAAAAGTGGCAATATGATGTGTATGTGGCTAACGACTTTTTTTTACCCAAAATTGATGAAACGAAAAGGGTTTTTAAAGGAGATTCTCATATTTCCACCAATATATATTATTCTTTACTCTGGGTTTAATAGGAAATTATTATTCATTTTCTATTCAAATTATGACTAAAGTCCCAATTGATAGACTGATTGAAAAACATCTATAGCTTTCAAATAGTATCACATTTTTTTAATCCAAAATATGCATCACATTCTATGCTTCACATACTATAGAATTAAAAAAATAAAAATTGAATTTCATGAAGTTTTGACCAAGTTAAGGTGATCAGACATACGAGTTTTTTATATTTTTTAAAAGTTGTAATAAAAATTTCATAATTAATTATTTACTTGGAAAAAAAATTACAAAAAATATGCACCACATCGAGACATGAGTCCTCTACTTATATCTAAAATCTTATAAAAAATATTATCATTTTATTATGGTTAGGGTGGTCAGACAGACACCTACTTCTTATTTTTTCCCTGAAATTTAAGTACTACTGTATTGAAATTTCCAATTTTCACCAAATAGATTTTTTTTTTTAAATAAACCTAGTAGTTTAGAAACTACATTCAATTTGATACAAATTATATTCTTACATATTTTTGAAATAATATAGATAACTTAATCAAATTTTTACATCAAGTTGCCTAACTCTGATTTTTCTAATTTTTTTGCCACTTAAGGGCCTATTTTTTCTATGATGATCCTGCACATACCCTTATAATACAATGTATGTATGTATGTATGTATACATACCTACATACATACCTACATACATATACATACATATATATATATACATATATATACATACATATATATATATGTATGTATGTATATATATGTATATATATGTAAGTATATGCATATGTATGTATATATGTATGTATATTTATCATAGAGATTATGGTATATTCGGCTAACACTTTTCCATTTTGTGTCTTGTTCACTTTGCTTGATCGGTGTGCAAATTGAATACATGTTCAACTCAGCCTATTGTTCCTTCTAAGCTTCGTTGATGGTGAGTTGCAATTGAAAGGTATATGCATTTTTACTATTATTGTTGTATTAAGCTAAGCACTATTACATGTATTTGATTGATCCCTCCTTTCATTTGTTCTTGCAACAAGCGGGATATAGGTGAGTGCAACAAGACACATCATCGGGAAAATCACTACTATAGGGGTGAGGTTTTTAACCTCACTAAGGCCTTATCATTGTCTCCTATCAGTAATTTTTTTTTTTTTTTGTACAATTTATTTTATTTGTAATGGGTGTGTTGTCTTCCCTAAGTTGAAGTTAATGTTTTTTGTCTCATTGATTTTGATCATATTTTGTGGTTTTACATAGTTTGAATGAATTTGGTGGCTTTCTCGATGCATCCACAATGTGCTCCATGAAGTGTATGACATCTAGGATGTTTATGAACACTTTCAAATTTTGTGTTCTTAAGCACACTTAATTTTTCAAGGAAAAATATGCTTCTATTCTAGCATCACTCTGAATTTAATGGGTTTAGAGTCTTATTTTTCTTTCCTCTCATGGTTAGCCATAATTTATCTTCATTCAATTTCCTGCCACATGACTGTACCACCTATGCTTTTAATATGTATATGCATATATATATGTATATACATATATGTACTTTTATGTTTATGCATAATTGTACATATATGTATGAATATGCATATGTGTACAAAAGTATGCACATACATCTATATGCAATATGTACATATGTGTCCACATGCATATGTAAATACATTTGTTGATACATATGTATGTACATACATATGTACATATAGATATACATATGTGCACTAAATATTTGTGAAATACATATCTGCACAATGAATGTTTGTGCACTAAAGAACAAAATGATACAAGTGCATGGCATAATATTCAAAAATAATCTTATACAAGTGTTCAAAGTTATTGTGCACATACATATATATGAATGTACGTATATATGTACATAGATTAGTGCATGTACATTCATATGGACATGCACTATATATGCACATGCAATAATCTATGTACATACATGTATATATATCTACACTAATCAATTGTGAAATTTAAATGTGCACAATGAATGATTGTGGAATCAAGAACACATGAATAGAAGTGCATGGAAGAAAACCCTTCGAAAGAGAAATAGTCAAACCTTTTCCATATTTTGTAGTAACAATCAAATATAAAAAGAAAATTGTAGATTGCATTATTGTGCAATGAATAAATGAATAATAAGGGGATAGCAAAAAATATTACATCACAATTGAAAGCCCATGCAATACCACAAACATACAATTCAACAAGTATACTTGAATCACTATACCACCAAAATTTTATTATAATTGGTTTATATTTGTCCCATGCACAAATAGTTCTTCCCAGTATTACATGTCATAGAGTATTCAAAACACATTTGATACCACAAACATACAAGCCACATTGCTTGTTAATGGACCATAGCATTAAAACATGTAGCCAAAATATAAAATTAGTATAACCAACACTCCCCTTAAGTATCACCACTTGCATTGCATCACCATTAATATTTTCATATATCTAATGGCATGAGAACAACAAAGAGCCAAGACTATCCCATCACCAAATCCATTATATTATACATAAGAGGTTGTTACACTTTATACATTCTATATCATGTAAATGATGTTGCTAGTGTTGTGTACATGACTATATGTGGATTGAAGTGATATTGTTTACATGACTATAATTAAGCAAACTTACATTAACAAGAAATCACACTACATTGCCAACATTGACATCATATTTCTAAGAAGGACTATATACATATCCATTTAATAAACCAATAAATAGATACATTTGATATCAAATACATAATATAGGAATGTGCATAATGCTGCCAACAACATTTACATATTATAGGATAGAAATTTGTAGTGGCATTGGAGGTTATAGCATTGAAGAGAATTCTTTTTTAAAAGAGCATTTAAGTATTAAACTATGTATCATTACACTTTACAAATCATCAATGTATTCAACATGGTTTAATACTAAATATTCTTTCATGAAATGAAGAGTCTCTAATGCATAGCCAAACCAATATGACTACGTAACCAAATGAACACTCAAGAATAAACATAAACAAAAGGAATGAGAGTGAGCAGGATATGCGAGAATTTCAAGCATTGAATGAACATTGATATCTGATTTGCTTGCCTGACATTCTGAGTAAATATGGAGGGACATGTAAGGAAAGTTGGTCAATGAAGGTAACAAAGGAGGTGGTGAGCAATTAATGCTCTAAAGTGTTCATTTAGGGTGGCGAGGTTGTTGAAGCCAAGTATCCATTAGATCCAATGCACATATATTTTTTTGTTGATTAAGGAGGTAGATAGGCTCCACTTTGAGGTGGAGGGAAAAATGGGCCCGTTTTCGACAGGTCAGACTAATTAGTGTATGACAGGTGGCAAGGTGCTCAAAATAAAAATAAAAAAAACAAAATTTCTAGATGCACAAGTGGTGGGGTGATGTGGTGGGAAAATTTATATGGTTAATATCAGGGTATTATAGTCCCCAACAACAAAAGTAAACAACCAACAACTGAACTATATCTTGCAGCCCATAATACACATAAAAAAGTAGCCAATCATTCATATAGTTGTAGGGATGGTCCCTCCTAACATGAATGAAGCATACCAAGATAAACATCTAGAGATATGTTCTTGTCTCTTGCTTCTACATTTTGAGTTTTCATTACATGATTTTCATTTTCATTTGTAAATTGAGTACAACTTACATGCAATGGTGTTGAACAACTATTTCCACTAGAGAGTGAAGTGCAACCTACATTTTGGCTAAGACTCGAATTGACATCAGTAGCTGCAAATAGAGGGATGTATATGTTTGATATTTCTTGAAACAAGGCATGGTTGTTTGCTAACAAGTTTGTAGGACTACTTATATGTCTTTCTCATTGCAATGACCTATGGGCCCACTTGATTTCTCTTTCCTTCCTATCTTGTTTCTTTTGAATCCTCTTTTGCTCCATCTTCTACTACCTTTCCTTCCTATCTTGTTTCTTTTGAACTTTGTCTTGGTCCCTATTTTGCTCTCTTCCCTTCCTATCTTGTATCTTTTTAACTTTCTCTTGCTCCTTCTACTCTCTCTCCTTCCTATCTTTTTTCTTTTTAGCTCTCTCTTCCTCCCTTTTCTTCTCTCTTTCCTTACTAAAATATGCATAGTAATCTACCAATTGTGGTATGGGAAATGTGGCAGGTGGAGATGGTAATGAATAATTTCCTTGGTCTTCTTCCCACTACAATATGATACCCAATTTATTGGCTCCATCTTCCAACCAATATGGTTGGTAGGGGTCAAGGGAAGACTTAAACTATCATTACCCACATCAATAGCTCCCTCTACCAACCAAGATGGTTGGGTAGGGGCTGATGGAAGACTTGGACTATCATTACCCATATTCATAGATCCATTTTCCAAAAAAGACAATGGGATAGGGGTTGAAGGAAGACATAGGCTGTCATTAAGTTCCTCACGCTTGTTGATTAACTATTTCATTCATTGTCAATTCCCAATGTCGTGATGTTGTTGTCTACCTGCGTGATGGAGCACTATGAAAACTATCTCTGCTTCTACATTTAGTTCTTCTTTAGAGGGGAATGTAACCCCTCTTTTACATGTAGACCACCTTGTCATGGCTCTCTTCTTCATTGGCGTGGACCTCATATCAACTTTATATTGCACCTACACGCATTAGGAAACATGTTTCAAACAATGAGAAGAACCACCAATGAACACCCTTAAAGACAGAGTGATGCATGAAATTTTTTATTTATTTATTGTGTTAGTTGATAGTTTATAATGATAAATTTGGTAACTATTGAATTTTATGTGATCATACTACTTTGTTTGAATTGCATAAGTTTAGAACCTTTTGGATTGAAATGTAAGGAATTGGTCTTTTTCCATACAACATATTGGAATTAACAATGTAGATAACTTAAATTCATTGTCATTCATCAACAACTACTAAGTATGAAACCCTATGATATTGAGTTACAATTTTGTGTGAGAAACATTTAGACAACATAGAACATATTGGCATTCCTAGGCATATAGATGATATATGAAAACATTGAAATTGAACTAAAAGCAATTGATGTTATGCGCATAGAGCATATTGGGTGAAACAATGGCATTGAATTTAAGTGGATATGCATTGACATTCATAAACAGTATAAGTGGAAAAATAATATAATGAGTTCGAAAGAATAGGTTGCAACAATCACATTGTAAGGATATGAAATGCATTGGCATCCATAAAGTTGAAACCTCAAATATTGAGTCATAGGGTAGTGGGTGAAAAACATTTACAGTGCATATAACTGATCTATATATCCAAGCATTTAGAACATAACAAATACCTAGGAATTGAACTGAAATTACTTGACATTCATAAATAGAGAAAGTTGAAACCCCATATATAGTTGTTACATACTTGTGATTGATAAACAGTTATGGTACATAGAACTAATCTATAGTGGCAGGCATAAAGAGCATAAGAAAACCCTAGCAAACAAAATCAAATGTCTTGACATAAATAAATAGTGTAACTTGAAACCCTAGATATTGAGTTACAGGTTTGTGGGTCACAAAAATTTTATAGTGCATAGAACATATCTATATTGGCAGGCATAGAGAATGTAAAAAAACCTAGAAAATTAACATAATTGACTTGACATTCACAAACAGTGTAAGTTGAAATCCCTGATATTGAGTTATAGGTTTTTGTGAGAAAAATTTACATTGCATACAACATATTGCCATTGGGACATAAAGGATTTAAATAAAAAACCAATGGTATTTACTGTATTGTGAAAAATATTTGTATAGCATTGAACAGATTGGCATTTATAGGCATAAACAAGAAGTTTGTGTAGAGTACATGTATCTTGATAGCGTGTTGTTGTTGCTTATTCTTCTCCTCTTTGTTTGTTTACTTCTAGGAAAATGTAGTACTGAATATGAAAGTGAGAAGTGGTAAATGGAAATGCATTTTTGAATTTGAAAATCTCTTTATATGTTCAATGTTGTTTGGTATGGAGTCTTTAATTTATGTCCTTTTTCTAATTTGAAAATATGTTTTAGTGCTTTCAATTGCATAGTTTATATGTATTTATGGTGTGCAGTGTTTGTTTGTTGGTCAGGTGATTTTGGTGGCCTTAACGCCATTATTTTGGTGGTTGTAGGTGGCAAAAGAGGAGAACGCATCAATTGTCGTGCGTAGGGATTTGACCGATGGGACACTTATGAATGATTGATTTTTCTTTCAATGTTGTATTGTTGCCACAGTAGGATAGGGGGTGGGTTCGATTGGATTTGGTGATGGGACAATCTTTGCTCCTAGTTTTTCTCATGGACGTGGACGTATTAAAATATTGGCAGTGATATTATAGGGTAGCTTGGGTTATACTAATTTTATAGTTTGGGTGCATGTTTTAAAGCTACGCCCTATTAGCAAGAAATATGGCTTGTATTTTTGTGTTGTCAAATGTGCTTTGAATATTCTTTCACATGTAATACTCTGAATAATTATTTTTGTTTGGGACAATATAAAATTATTATAATACAATTTTAGTGGTACAATGATTCAAGTACCCTTGTTGACTTTGTGGGTGAAAACTATTTTACAATTGCATATTAAGGTGGTCTAGTGTAGAGCCCATGTGGGACTACTTTTGTCCCCAATATAGGCTCCTACCCTACTTTGGGCCCCTCTCCCCTATTTGCACAAAGAAATTATCCAAACTCTAGTAGGAGATGCATAAAGAAAGTTTTCATTTTTTTTGCTATGAAAGAAAAGTTAGCATATTCTTTATTTGCACAAAGAAATTTTTAGGAGATTTATAAAGAAAGTTTTCAAATTCTTTTGCTAGGAAAAGGAAATTTAGCATATTCTTTATTAGAATATGTTAATTTCTAGATTGAAATTGTGTGTTAATCTAGAAATCACCTCTCTAATTTATCATGGAGTGTGGAAATTTTATGCTATAAGAATTATTTTAAATTTATTATACATATTAAAAAATTCAAAATTAATATATTTAAATTTTAAAAATACTGATTTTTTTTTAAATAACCTTCTATGAGATGTGTTTTAATAATATAATGGAAATAAAATTATAAAGGAATAGAAAACAATAGTTCTTTTAGAAATTTCTAAATTAATGTAGTTAAAATTAGAAAATCTAATAGAAAAGAAATATCCTAAATTTTATATTACACATAAAAATATGTTTCTAAATTAAAATATATGAAATATAAAAAAACATTCAAAATATATTTCTAAAGAAATATTATAAATTTAAGGCTTTACTAAATATTTTATTCTACAAAAATATAGAAACTTAAATATATAGTTTAATATGTCTTTTTATAATAAGTGTAGATCTAAAACAATTTAAAATTGCAAAATTAAATACAATAAATTTATTATTACAAAAAATAAGTTTTCCATTTAAAATAGTAATGTAATTAAGAATTACATTTACACTATCATACAATTTCAAAATAATTTACAACATTATTATTTTTAATGGTAAATAATAATCTTCTAAGGTGAATATTATTAATTGGCAATATATCTTTAAAATAAAAATGTAATTGAGAATTACATTTACACTTAACTTTATCATATAATTTCAAAATAATTTATAAAATTATTACTATTTATGTATTTATTATCATTTTTTATATTTTACATTTATTTATTTTTAATTGTAATTAATAATCTTCAAGGTGAATATCATTAAAAAATTTGTAAAATTATTTTTTTAATTATGAGCTGGTATTTTTAAATCATTTATTAATGAAAGGGTTGAGGGGTAAATAACAGTAATAAATTTTATTGTTTCAACCCTAACCCTATTCTCAACTCTAAAATCATAAGCATAACTCACACCCTAATCTTAACCTTAACCCTACCCATAAACGTATTCCTAATCCTTACCTAGAAATAGTAATCCCTAAAAAATCATAGATTTAACCTAACCATTATATCATAAATTTAACTTATTTCTAACCCAAACCCTAACCCTAACAATAATTCATAAATCATAATCCTAATCCTAGGCCTATCTCTAAGCCTAAACATAACTTCAACACTAACTATAATTGTAAACATATCTTTAAATTATAAACAATAATCATAACCATAACCTTTCCCTAAGCCTAACCATAAACCAAAACCATAACCCTAATCCTAGCCCAAAATTTTAACCTTAAACCTAACCCTAATTGAAACAAAATAGAACCTTAACCTTAAACCTAATTAAACCATAACCCTTAATATAATTAAACCCTAATCATGAATATCTATAACCAAAATAATCCTAATTGAACTATAACCCTAACTTTAATGCTAACCCTAACACTAACCCTAACACTAACTTTAACACTAACCCTAATGTATTATTAAGCCTTGACATATTATTAACCCTTAAGATATTATTAATAAGCCTAATTGAACCCTAACCCTACCCCTAATGACAAACCTAACACTAACCCTAACCCTAACCCTTACCCTAACCCCAACCCTTATCCTAAACTCATTTTTTATCCTAAATTAACCCTAACCCTAATCTTAAACCTGATTTTTACCCTAAATGAACCCTAACCCTAACCCTAATTGAACCCTATCCCTTACTCTAATTAAACCCTAATCATAACCTTAACCAAAGTAAGCCTAATTGAATCCCAAACACAGCCATAACAATACCCCTAACACTAACCTTAACACTAACTAACCCTATTTGAATCCTAATTAGACCTTGGAGTTCAAAGTTAGCATTAGAGCTCAATTTGGTTTAGAGTTAGGGTTAAGCTTATCATAGAGTTAGGTTACATTTAGTGTTATACTTAGGTTTAAGGTTAGGATTGTGGTTTTGGGTTCACTATTTGGCTTCAATTTAGGGTTAAGGTTATGGTGCAAGTTAAGGTTAGGGTTAGGGTTAGATTAAGGTTAGGATTATTGTTTAGGGTTTACAATTAGTTTGTTAGATTTATAATTAGGTTTTAAGGTTATGGTTATGGTTAGGGGTTGTTTTTGGATTTGGATTAAGATTGGGGATGGGGTTGGGGTTAGGGTTAGGGTTAGGGATAAAGTTATTAGAGTTAATGTAGCTAACCCTATTCTCAAGTCTAAAATCATAAGCATAACTCACACCTTGACTTTATCCCTAACCCTAACCATTAACCTATCCCTTATCCTTAAGTAAATAGTAAACACTAAATAATAAATTTAAGCTAACCCTAAAAAAGTATCAATCTAACCTATTTCTAACCCTAACCATAATCCTAACCCTAAACCTATCCCTAACCCTAACCCCAACCCTAACAATAATTTCAAAATCATTGTCTTTAACCTAAATGTATCCCTAAACCTAACCATAACACTAACTGTAACTGTAAACTTATCCTTATATCATAAAAAATAATCATAACCCTAACCTTCCCCTAACCCTAACCATAAACCATAACCCTAACCCTAACCAAAAATTATAACCTTAAACCTAACCCTTATTGAAACATAATTAAACCTTAACCTTAACCCTAATTGAACCCTAACCCTTAATCTAATTAAACCTCAATCATAACCATAACCAAAATAATTCTAATTGAATCCTAACCCTAACCTTAATGCTAACCCTAACATTAACCTTAATGCTAAACCGAATGTTATTATTAATCCCTAAAATATTATTAATAAGACTAATTGAACCCTAACCCTAGCCCTAACAATAACCATAATGCTAAACCTAACACTAATCCTAACCCTAACCTTAACTCTAACCCTAACCTTAATCCTAAACCTAGATTTTACCCTAAATGAACCCTAACCCTAACATATCTCCAATATTCATGCTTATTGTTTGTAGGTACTTGCATACACATACAAAAAACTAAGGGAAACTTGCAAAGGTTGTTTGAGGAGAGACAAGGGAGGTGATTCAAGTTCAAACATGGGGAGTTTATCATTTGATTGCTCTCATTTTACTCCTTTTGCTCAATTGTTCTCTCTTGGTTTGATTGAAATTTTAGCTTAGATTAGTGTAGTGATTGTCACTTTATTTATTTTGTTTCGATTTCCTATCTTACATTGGTGAACCTAACGTGAAATGGAAAAAAATTGAAAAAAAATCCATGTTTCTTTTTGTTTTGATATGTAGTGCCTCTCATGTTGTTTTCATTGTACTGATGTTTATTATGATATTTTATGTACTTTGAGACATTGTTGGTGCTTGTTTCAGCATTCTAGATTGGTTCAGATGATAGTTTATCTTATTTTGATGATTATGACACTATTGACAGATGTTTATGTTATGATGATATATGTAGTTAGTTATGTGTTTGGAATTAATTTTACTATGTGTAGAGAAGGGGGATTCGCTACTCACAAGTTCTCTTCATTCAGAGAGCCTCGCGAGAAGAACTACCCTAAACTACCTCAAGGAAACACAATGAGAGTTTCAAAATCCAAATGAGTAAGTCACAAAGATTCTCTAGATAAACTGACAAGCTCTCGGCCAAAGGATGACAATGTGGGAAACAAAAAACAATGCAATGCGCTAGCATCCCATAGGAATGTTGGCATCTTGTACTGACTAGAAAGCTAGAATATCATATATAATGGCTAAATGACTACTACTCCAATTTCTAGGAACTTTTAGAATTATAAAAAGTAACAAGATGTAATAGAAATGAAATAAAGTAAAGTAGAAAAGATAAAGATAAAGAGAAGAAAGGAAAAAATATTCTCACAACAATCCAAGTAATGAATCCTCTAGCTAGTAGATGTCTTCAATACTTGTGTTTGTAAGATCTGGAGAAAGTGTTGGGGCTGTATAGGGGTTTTCCTCAATCAAACCCCTATTTTGGTGTTCCTACCTCCATGGACAGCCAGATAGATAAACTGAAATGGACAAAGCATGTGGTGAAAGCAAAACTTGCTCAGGAGTAAAACCCGCACCACCAAGTGTGAGTGATAAAAGAAAACCCCACTCAAGGGGGAGAACCTATATCACAAAGGAGGTGATAAAAGCAATCCCTGCTCAAGAAGGACAAATTGTATCATGAAATATAGATGCAATAGGAAGGGGATATAAAATCTCAGGATTCTCACAAACATGAGATAAGGGAGATAGAGTGACAAGAGTGAAGATAAGAGAGCTTGAAACGATGTAAGAATGCTATTGTAACAAGCTATATGAAGCTGTGCAAACAAGAGTTGGAGTGTAGAAGGCTAGAGCCAAAACAAGAGAGGAGCTAAAAGCATAAGAGAGTTGAGCTAGAAGAAGTTAGAGGAACTTAGAAGCTATTGAAAAAAGTTGTAAAGAGTTATGGAAACAAAGTAGCAAGACAAGGAGAAGAGGAAAATGGTCGAGCCAAAGATAGAGACAAGTTAGAAGTAGAGGAATAGAGCTAGAGGAGGAGGAAGAGGCCAAATGAGTTGAAAAAACAACTTTTAAAGAAGGAAAAGAAGCCTCTCTAGCCGTTACCACTAACAAAAGGTGAGGACAAGAGGTAAACATGCTCGAAGACAGTTGTTTGAGCATTGAAACTTCACAAGATGCTAGCATGGCACATAGGCATTTGCACGACATGCTAGTGTTTCGACACATCATGCTACAAAATGACATGAATGAGAAAAGCGTAAGGTTCGATGTAAAGCTAACATGCAAGGGTAGCTCTTGAAAAGGGGTGCTAGAGCATCCTAAGAAAGGGAAAAGGTTGATGTAGGGGCTAAAATGAGCCTACACAAGATGCTAAGGGAGTGGAAACTAAAGTAGATGCAAGAGTGTATGTGAAATTGTGAGGGGTTCAATTTTATGACTATACATTTTTCCCTCACATTAGCAGGCATGTGAATCTACATTAATATGCATGCTAAAGGAAATTTACTAAACATAAATAACATCATTTTCCAAAAGGATACTGTAGAGGAAGTAGATAACTCTTTGAACCATGGAAGCATGCCACTAGGCTGAAGACCTACAAAACCAATGCATTAGACAAGAAAGACATGGACCAAAAAAAAATGTTAGAACATGAAAAGCTAAAGGATTTGAGTCAGAAATGTAAAGAGACCTTGATGTAGAAGGTTCTCTTAGTACTATGCATTGTCCCCAAATTACATATAAGAATTCTAAGATGAGGAGAGGAAGGGTATATACTCAAGATGAAGAAGATGTAGATCTTCGATCCGGTATATACAATTGAGAAGAAAGAAAATTTAAGAATGTAAGTGCCTCACAGGCCTGTAGACCTACAAGGAAGCTATCCTCCAAGATATCTTGCATGAAGGATACCTAGACAAGCACCTTACAGACTTGCAGACCTACAAGGAACTGTCCCCCAAGATATCTCACATGGAGGAAGTCAGGAAAGTTCCCTACAGACTCGCAGACCTATAGGGAAGGTGTCCTTTGAGATCTCTTGCATGAAGGAAACCCTAAGAAAGCACCCTACAGACCTGCAGACATGTAGGAGGGTGATCCCGAAGATCTCTCACATGGAGGAAGCTCAAAAGAAGTGCCCCATAGACCCACAAAACTGCAGGGAGGTATCCCTAAGGTCTCTCACATGGAGGAAACCAAAAGAAGGGGATGCCATAGAGTTAGTAAGTGGCTTCACAAGCACACCTGCAAAGTGAAAGCGGCCACATAGGAAAGTAAGCAGACCATCACACAGACCGTCAACAAGTTGGAAAGCTTTCAAAGGGGTACCTCGAGAACACTTCAAAAGAAAAGGGGTCCATGCAAGGGACGTATTGTTTGAAAGATGAGGTCTAGTCAGGCTGCCCCCAAGCTAGACACAAATGATTTCACTCAAGAGAAAAGATTTCAAAGAGGATCCCTAAGGAACCCCTCAAAAGAGAAAATATTTCCACTCGAGGGATTCTTCATTTGAAAGATAGAAATAAGAGGAGGTCCTTAAGAAGGAAACATATCTCCAAAATGAGTTATCACTTCCCCCAGCATATATGGGAGGAGAACTGTGCAAGATACTTAGAGCATACATGATAGAGGTAGACCTCAATATCACTTATCATTTGAAAAAGAGGTAGGTGCATCAACAAATAAATAACTGATGGCATCTTAATCATGAATTTATTTTATTTTATCCTTCAAGGCCTTACATTCACTAGTGGAATGGCCAGGCACTCAATGGTATGCACAGAAAGAATGCTTCACTTTATCATGTTTATGAAATTTCTTGCATGTAGGAGAAGGAATAATAATCAAGTAGGCTTTAAGAAGCCACAAAAAAATACACTCTTTCTTAGATAAAGAATGAGGAGCAGGAAGCAACCTTTTCTTCTAAGGAGAAAAGTTTGACTACTCACAAGAAGAAGATATGAAGGTAGCAAATAATGGAGGATCTACATGGAGAGTATTATTCTGGAAAAGGGGATTATACTCCTCTATGACATCACCATCATCTTTCTTGATAGGATAGTAGAATAATTATTTGAATACATATTCTCAACATCAATCCAAATAGGATCAAATGTGGAATAATTATTTGAAGAAACATTCTCAACATCAATCCAAGGAGGATCAGATGTAGAAGGAGGTTCATCATTTGCTAATGCACCGTCTCTAAAAGAGAGTGCATTGGAATGAAAGGGAACTTCATCATTCACAAATGCATCATCTCTAGAAGAGAGTTCATTGGAACAAAGATGAGATTCATCATTCACAAATGCAACATATCTAGAAGAGAGTGCATTGGAAGGAAGAGAAGGTAGAGTAACATTAAGAAAGGTATCAATGATTTCATCTTCTTGCAACAAAATATCCTCTAAAGTAAGAGGATTTTCCTAAGAAGGATCAAAGAAACCAAGTGACATGGGTAAAGCCAAGTCACCATCACATGCATGAAATGGAATATCACTAAAATTTTGAATAAAATTAGATGCTAAGCTAATAAAATAAGATATTAAATTCATTACGATTTTTTCAGTATTTTCTATGTTCTAGTAATTTGTGTTTTTGAAGGTCTTCGAAGCAGAATTTGAGGTTGGAACTTGCGTCAATCCCTAAAATTTGACTATCGAAGGCACTAGTATTTTAGGGATTCAACTAGTTCTTTAGAAGACCTTTCCAATGGTGCAAATGGTTCTGAATTACGAGCACCGAGTCAAAATTTATGACCCCACCAAGTAGGGGTAAATAAATTCCTAGTTTTTTTTCAAAGAGTACCCTCTTCACATTGGGTTCACCAAAATGTAGAGAAGGGGGATTCCCTACTCATGAGTTCTCTTCATTCAAAGAGCCTCATGGGATGAACTGCCCTAAACTACCTCAAGGAATAATGGCAAGAGTTTCAGAATCTGAAAGAGGTCACAAATATTCTTTAGACAAACTGACAAGCTCTTCGCCAAAGGATGGCAGCACGGGAAATGGACAACAGTGTGGTGCACTGGCATCCCAGAGGTGTGTTGGCGTCTCATACAGAACAAAAAGTGAGAATATCACAGAGAATGGCTAAATGACTACTTCTACTCTAATTTCCAGGAACTTTTAGAATACAAAAAAAGTAACAAGATGTAATAGAACTGAAATAAAGTAAAGTAGAAAAGATAAAGATAAAGAGAAGAAAGGAAAGAAGATGCTCACAAAAATCCAAGTAATGAAGCCTCCAACTAGTAGATGTCTTCAATACCCATGTCTGTAAGATCTAGAGAAAGAGTTGGGGCTATATAGGGGTTTGCCTTAGTCAAACACTCATTTTGGTGTTCCCACCTCCATGGACAACTAGATAGAGAGATAGATGAACCAAAATGGAAAAATCATGTGGTGAAAGCAAAACCTACTCAAGAGTAGAACCCACACCACCAAGTGTGAGTGATAAAATTAAACAACACTCGAGGGGGAGAACCCGTATCACAAAAGAGGTGATAAAAGTAATCCCTGCTTAAGGAGGAGAACCCATCTCACAAAATATAGATGCAATAGGAAGGTGATATGAAATCCTAGGATGCTCACAAACATGAGATAAGGGAGATAGAGTTGTAAGAGTGAAGCTAAGAGACCTTGAAAAGATGGAAGAATGCTGGTGTAACAAGCTATATGAAGTTGTGCAAGCAAGAGTTGGATTGTAGAAGGCTAGAGCCAAAGCAAGAGAGGAGCTAAAAGCAAAAGATATTTGAGTTAGAAGAAGTTAAAGGAACTCATAAGCTATTGTAACAAGCTATAAAGAGCTATGGAAACAAGGTAACAACACAAGGAGAAGAGGAAAATGGTTGAGCCAATGCTACAAAGAAGTTAGAAGTAGAGAAATGGAGCTAGAGGCAGAGGAAGAGGCCAAATGATTTGAAAAGACAACTTTAAAGAAGGAAAAGAAGCTTCTCTAGTCATTACAATGCATATCGGGCTGTTACCAATGACAAAATGCAAGGACAAGAGGTAAACATGCTTAGAGACAATTGTTTGAGCATTGAAATGTCGCAGGATGCTAGCATAGTGTGCAGATGTTTGTGTGGTGCGCTAGTGTCTAGACACATCACGCTACAAAACGACATGAACGGGAAAAATGTAAGGTTCGATGTAAAGATGACACGTAAGGGTAGCTATTGAAAAGGGGTGCTAGAGCATCCTGAGAAAGGGAAAAGGTTGATTCAGGGGTTAAAATGAACCTACACAACATGCTAAGGGAGTGGACACTAAAGCGGATGGAAGAGTGTATGTCAAATTGCGAGGGGTGTAATTTTATGACTATACACTATGCTTGTTGTCCATCTAGTTAGTGATTGTTATATGACGATTTTTTATGATGTACTTATTATTACTCAATGATGTGGTTATTATTTGAGGTCTTGGTGAGAGGAAAGATGTAGCATCAATTGCTTGCGAGCACCTTGCTATGCTGCAATTTCCTCTCATGATGTGCTTTTTGTTTGATATATATATATATATATATATATATATATATATATATATATATATATATATATATATATATATATTGCTCGACATCTTGTTTGATGCAGGTTGCAGGTACCAGACATTGACTCCATCTGTACTATTAGGTTTGAGCGTGCCTCAATTTCCCAATGGAAATGATTTGGAAAAAGGAGTTGACAAAATGTCCCCAACCCTTGCCATCATCCTCAATGAGGATGAGTACCTATCTTGTAACCCCATCTGTTTGGTTTGTATTCTTTGTCAATTGTCTCACTTGGTGTTTATTGTTATTTGTTTGAATTGTGATGTCACGTTGTTGTTTGTTATTATATTGTTTAATTTTATTTTGAAATTGTGGTAAATTAAATATTATGAATGCCCTTGTTTAATCAATTTAATTTAAATTAAATTGATTATAAGGTAATTTAAATTAATTTGGAATTAAAATAATAATTAAATGAGTTATGTTTGTCAAAAGGTATTATGTGGATTTTGATTATTAATTATTAAATTAGATAAAGTGATTAAATGTTTTAATGGTAAAAAACAAAGATAAATATTATTATCATTAGAGTTTAATTAATAAAATGTGGAAAGTAATATAATTTTAAATTAAATAAATAAGATGAGATTTTCGAACTAATTGTAAAAGAAAATAAAAAATGGAAAAAGTGGAGTGCATGCACATGCATGACTCCAAACTGAATTTCAAATTGGAAACTTGTCATTTTTGTTGATTTTTGGATTTGAAAACTTATCTCTTTCTTGGATTTTTATATTGATCATTTTGCAGAGATTTTAACTAGAATTTTATTTTGGTTTTCACAAAAAAATTTACTCTGCAATTATTTTCTTTTATCAAAAGAAAATATACAACTTTTAGTAGTTTGAAAAATTATTTTCGGAGAACGGATTGTGGCTGTGAAAGAGATCTTTTCAGCACATCTTCTCCATCTTCGAGCGTAGGGTTTTGGGTTAGTGTCATCGTTGCTCTTGTTTCATTTATTTGTTTAGTGTATGAGCTCTCTTTCATTGTTGAAGAGACAAAAAAAATGATTATAATTTGAAAAGTTTGTTTTTGTTTTAGTTGTATCTCCCTTGTTTGATTTTCTATATGAAATCAAAAAAACACATTATGATGGCTGAGGTTGTCCCTTTTCAACTTTGAATCTGGCTTTTCTTTGAATAAATTATGTAGAATTTCCCCATTTGACCTTGACTGGTTTTTATAAGTTGTATTGTTATTTTCTTTGTGTTGCAATCTATCTATGGTAGCATCTTTACCTATTTGTTATCTAAGTTTGTTGTTAGAAAGGAGATTTGGTTTTGCATCCCCAATTCTTTCCAGCTTGGTTGACCCACTCTCTAAATGCATTTTTTTTAAAGTTTTCTAAGTTTCTATATACAATGTTCCTTCTCAAATAGTCCCCATGTTTTTGTTAAAAGAAATCGATGGTAATCTTAAGCCCTCCTTCCTTATGCCTGGTCACTTCCTTAACATTGTAGTGGGGTTACTACAAACCAATTGTTGTCTGGAAGTCAACTCACCCAAATATATTTATGTTTCCTTCTATGTTTATTCAATGAAAATTTCATTTGGGAAAATGTTGTTAACCTTACAATCCTTAGATCCATTAAAGTAGGTTGATATTTAGCTATAAATCAATGAGTTGTTAGATGGAAGTTGATGATTTAAGTATTCGATACATTCTTGTTGCTTCATGGTAATTGCATGGTGTTTGGTCTACACATACTTTTTATGCTACCTCGTATTATTGTAAGATTCAATCTGTTCAAAAGCATTGGAGTTCAATATATATATGCAGATATTTAGGCGTATAAGTTTTTAATTGGTACTTTCAATCTATGAGATTCATAGCCTTCCTTTACACTGGCCCACACCTTGTGTTGGGCTTTGTTAAGCTTGTTGGGATGTAGCTATAGTCGATCTTCTTTTAACTTTAATTAGAATATATATCTTTGTGTGTGTGTGCACTTGGTTTTATATATGTTGTTCTGTTTATGAATTATATATGTTGTTTAATTATATATGGAATATTGTTTATTAATAGTAGCTATTTCAAATTATATATATATGTGTGTGTGTGTGTGTAAATATATTTATCATGAATTATGATTAAAGAGAAATTTGTTGTGTAAAATGAGTATTTAGATATTTATAGAATATATTTATATAGTACCTTTAATGATTTAGATGATTTCATTATGGACATATAAATAAAATGTAGTGAGGATTTATAATGTTCTTTAAAATTTGTTACTTTGTGTAGACATCCAAATTTGGACACTTAATTTATCCAAATTTATCACTTTTCGTCTAAACATCCTCTTATCCAAGTTAATTAAATAATATTACTATTATTTAATTAATACCCTTAATTCTGCCAAATCCCTAAGGTATTTAATTAATAATTAAATACCTTACCCTCCTTAATCCTCTTTTCACCAAATAAATTACATAAATATTACATTTATTTAATTCCTCACATTTCATTTTCATCTAATCCTAATCCATTTCCTAATCTCTTCATTATGGATGTGCACGCTGGCTCCTTGATTGGGATGTACATCCTCCAACTTTTTCGAGTTGACTTCTAATCCTCATTGTTAACTAATTCTCTAATTACTAATTGGTTAAATCCTAATTATTTTCTTGGTCAACTCCCATTCCCCAAGTAATTTTTTAATTCCTTTTTATTCTTTCTGGAATCCTTTTCCCATGCATCTTCAGGGCAACATCAAGTCACATGTGACAAATTCCCACCTTTTGGGAACATTGTCTTATCCACTAGATTCTTCCAATCATTGTGAATTTAAAATTCACTTTTATTCACCCAAGATTCTTCCCATCTCCCAATGTACTTAGAAGGTACTTGTCCTTCCTCAACCTCATGTACCTTTTGGCCACCTCACTTACACCTCATCTCCCCTTAGCCACTTTACCATCCACATGTCAAGATGTGAGGGCTTGTGAGTTCTCAACCCACCATGGCCCTTCATCTTGACCTTGTTGGATGAATCTCAACCGTTGAATTCTCTAGAGAATTCAAATACTTCTATAAATACCCCCTCCTCAAGGGCATTTTCAACACTTTTTGATTTGAGCAACCTTATGTTGCCAATTTGCATTCTCAAGCACTTGTTATCATTTAGCCATCCACTTTGATCATTTTGCACATTCAATCTTGCATCTAGCTACATCAAAAGCCATCCAAGGAGCACACAAATTGATCTAAATCAAGGGCCAACCAAGGAGTCTTCAACAGTAAGGAAGGTATAATCGATTTACGTTTGTATTGCATCTATTTTCCTTGTTTTATCACTCCTTAGGCTAATCATTGAAGTGTTCTTAGTATTTTTCCACTTGCATTTTCAGTTATTTTGCACATTAGAGTAGGGTAAAATTCTAAGGTACACATTTTTGGCACGCCCGGTGGGATCCACAAATGGGTTCTTGCATTTAACCTTCATTTGTGACAAGTATTTTGCAGAAAAAGGTCGCAGAAGGGCGGAAGTGCCCTCTGTTTTACTGCAAAAGGGCGGAAGCGCCCTTGTTTTTGCTGTAGAAGGGCAGAAGTGCCCCCATTTTGCTGTAGAAAGGCAGAAGCACCCCTGTTTTTGCTGCAGAAAGGTGGAAGCGCCCTCTCTTTTACGGCAGAAAGGTGAAAGCGCCCTCTTGTCTGCTGCAGAAAGGCGGTCATGCCCCACATCTAAAAATTTGATTTTGGCTAATAGTTTGTTGCAGTTAGGCATATACACCATTTTTCTTAGAAGATATTTTCTAACACTTTCTTACAGTAGGGTATACAACTTTTCTTTTTCAAAATCTGATAAAGTTTCCTTTAGTGGGGCGAATACGCCTTTTTATTTTTGAAAGGCTCTTTTCCTCTAGCATTTTGCTGCAGAAAGGTGGAAGCGCCCTTTGTTTTGCTGCAGAAAGGCGGAAGCACCCTCTGTTTTGCTGCAGAAAGGCGGAAGCGCCCCTGTTTTGCTATAGAAAGGAGGAAGTGCCCCAAAATAGCACAATTTGGAAGGTAAAACAGTCATTTTAGCTTCGTTTTTGCTCTCATTTTTTGCTATTTCAAGTAATAACCCTCTAACATTATTTTGGAAAGGATATTGGTTTTTTTTCTAATGTTCTGTAGCATATTATGGCGTAATTGACCAAGAAAGAAGGATAAGATAGCTAATGTTTGCTTGTAGGGCCATCTATTTGATCAAATTTCTAAAAAATTATCCTTGTTGTTTGCACATAGTCTAATTAGGGGGAAGTAACCTTTATTGCTTGTTGTGCTTGTCTACTATTGTGTCACCCAAGGGTCCATTAATTTGTTTTCACTTTCCCCACTTCGTGTGAGCCTGGGGAGTAGTTGGAAGCGGTTAGTGTCTTCTTTTTAGTGGGACCTACTTGGGGATTTCATCACCCCAAGGGACGATTCCAACCACGCATACCAGCAGGGTATATAAAGGGGGGAGAATGAAAGTTGTACCCCAATCTAGTCATGTCATAATTGGCGGAGCGTCGAAGCTAGGGTGATACCTAGATAGACGTGAAGAGTTGGTCCGAGCCTTTCAGTATCTCGCTGGGGTTCCCGACTCACACTTGTGACGGTTTGGTGTTCACGGTTGTGCCTCACGTACCGAGAGTATATCGAGGACTCCCTAGAAGCCTTGTGCATCCTAGATTAAGACCTTTCCTAGCCATACCCTTAACATTAATCATAGGATTGTGCTTGCTTGAAGTGTTTTCTTGTGAAAAACCCATGAAATCTTTGATACATTGGCCTTACTTTATCATTTTGAGTCCTTGCCATAGCTATTGCCATCAAAACCAAGCCCTTTTTTTATCGCAGAAAGGCGGAAGCGCCCCTTTGTTTTGCTGTAGAAATGCGGAAGCACCCTCTATTTCGTTGCAGAAAGGCGGAAGCGCCCCTATTTTACTGCAAAAAGGTGGAAGCACCCCTAATTTTGCTATAGAAAGGTAGAAGCACCCCTAATTTACTGTAGAAAGCTATCAACACCCCTGATTTTTGCTGCAGAGGGGTGGATTTGCCCTCCTTAACACCTGAAATCACCCCATTTGGATCCATTTAGCCTCTAAACCATCATTTAATCATTCCCAACCATTATCTCATCATCCCAAGCCTCCATTTTGTCACTCTAAGTCTCCCAAAACCTCCATTTGATCAGTTTAAACCTCCATCTTATCATTCCAAATCTTTGTTTAACCATTCTAAATCCCTACTCATTCTCCACAATCATCTTCAATCCATCCATTCATTCTAATTTCCTCATATTCCATTCAAAAGTCCACACCATCACTTAGCGAACATCATCAATTTACCATTTACATCACCAAAACCAAACTGCCTTAACCTTGTATTACAAAGTGGTTACCCAAATTGACCATAGCATTTGAATTTGATTATTAGTTTTTGACTTCAACCCCAATCAATTTGCTTCCATCTTGAGGTGAATTCGATGTCATAAGTTATCATCCTCGGCCCAATCAATCCATTCCTATCTCAAAGTGGATTCGGTGCCGTGATCATCCTCTTAATCAATCAAAGCTCTAGGTCACTAAGGGTAACTTTCTTTGATTAAACTCAAGGTCTCTCTCACATCTTTCATCATCCAATCATACCCATCTAATCATCCAAATCTATCAAATCCAATCATTTTGTCAAATCATCCAATTACCCAATCAATCAAATCACATTCATTCTATCACCACAATCCTATCCAATCCAATCCAATCACATCACCTTCATCCCAATCAATCTACTTCCATCTCGAAGCAGATTCGGTGTCGATCATCAGAATCAATCCCATCGCATCATCCAATCATCCTAATCTGAACTTTAATCCAATCCTGATTTAAGCTTGACTTAAATCCTGATTTGAGCTTTAGTCCATCATCTTTGATCCATTTTATTTATCCTATCATCATCATGAATCCTCATCCTCCATCAATAGTAGTCAAGGGAAACCCTAATTACGTTGATGACAATAACGAAAGTCTTGTCGATCAAGAGGTATACGACAAAGATCCCCTTGACACTATCATATCTAGTAAGCTTTCTCTGCCCACTTTCCAAAATCCAATTACTCCTATGAGCTATCCCGTTATGTCTTCATCCATGCCTAATCATGCTCCTTATGCCACCTTTGACAATGGATATCTAGTATCTTCTTCATCCCCATATTTGTCATGTCCTTCATTTACATCATCCTCTTATACAACATCTACATCCTCTTATCCTAATTTTCCATCCCAATACTCCTATTACAATTCCCCACCCATGTCACCTATGTCCATCTTCCCATATCCATCCATCCATCCATGTCCCTCATCCATCCATCCCATACCTTTATGTCCATCCACATCCCTTCCACCTATCTTGTCCCTGTCCTTGTCCCCTTCCACTTCATCCATCCATCCTCCATCCATCCATTCCATCCATCTCCATCCATCCATCTTCCCATTCCATCCATTCCTCCATTCCCTGTCCATAATCCCTCATCCATTTCTACCACCTAGCAAGCCAACCATATGCAAGTCTCATTTCAGAGTTCTCCAAGGACTCATTACAAAGAAGCCAATCCCTAGCTCCCACACATCACCAGAGTCCTTGGGAGACATGCCATCTAGATCCATCCATCCCTGTGGGGCTCCCTTCCATACCTATGTGTCTTCCTATTTTCCTCCACCATTTCCATCCATTGTTCCCTCTCTCCATTCCACCAATCCATTTCAATCCACTCCCCTACTCCCACCCCAAATCCAATCCACTCCTCCCTCTATTGCACAAAACCCATTCCAATGAGAACCTCATGAATCTTCCATCCATCCATCTTCCCCACTTGAAGTCCCAACAGAACTCCATTGTTATCATGCCTCCACTTTTGTGGGTCACAGGCTAATCCAAGCATGCCAACTGTCCCTTCTCCATATCCAAGATCCCTGCCATCCCCACTGAGTCACCTCAGGTCTGGGTCCCGATCCATTCCATCCCATAACCCCCTTGTCATTTAATCTTCCACTGCTCCATCTCCCTCTCCATCGCATGATCCCACTATCACAAATCCAAATCCTATCATATCCCTTGATCCCTCTTCTGATACCACCCATCCAAATGCTACTATCCCATCATCTCCCTCTCATAATCCCCCATCATCACCTAAAACTGCTATCCCCACACCATTTGCATATCCCCTTGGTACCCTCACATTCTTCCATGGTGGCCTCCTCGCAGAAGAAAAACACAATGTATATACCACCCATCATCCTCCATCTAATAATGGACTCGCATCATGTTTTCAGAATAACACAAATCCTATCATGGATCGCATGCTCAAGAAAATGAACTATCAAGGAAAAAGTCTAGGCCTTCATGAGCAAGGTATTTTAGAGCCCATCCAAGTCAAAGAACAAGTCTACATGCAAGGTCTTGGACCTATTTCCCAAGACTCACAGTCTAAAGATGTTGGTACAACCTCTAGACGTCCTCAATGGGCCTTTTCCAAAAGAAATGTCAGCTTTTCCCATCGCCCCACCAGATCATATGTGGCCATCCCTCCTCCTCTATCGTATCACCTCAAAACAATGGTCCATCTTCCTCCATCTGCTCCATCCATTTTGGGTCCTTACATCCCTCCATCTACCATCTCCAATCCTCCATCTACCATGCCCATGTTTCCCCTAGGTCCTACGTCTATTTTGCGCCCTCATATCCCAAAATCACCTCCTCCATCTCGTCCTATCCATCCTTTCATCCATTCATTACCTATCCATCTCATCCATCATAAACATCCTAATCAGGATCAACAAAGGCGCATACCTACACATTTTCCATCTACACATAATCCTCATAATTTTACCTCCATTGTTCTACATCATCCATCTCCTCACACCCATCCCATTGCTAGTAAATTCACTTTGGATGCCAAAGAAAAAATTCATAAATCCAAGCATCCACATGAATCTATGGCTCCCCATGTCCCCTCCAAAAGACATGGTGAAGAGAAGAAAAATCTAAATCTACATCAAATCCATAGGCCACAAAGACCCACCAAAGAAAAGATCAAAACCATATGGATCCCAAAGAAAAAAGATGCAATGCCATCACATGAAAAATCTGTAAGAACATCCAAAGTCGCTAATCCAAAAGCTAATCATACACCCCTTTCATCTCCTAAGTCTATTTTGGGTCCTTATGTCCCGAAATTCACCATTCCATCTCCTCCATTATCCCCACATTCTACATCCCTTAATCCTATTATCTTCTCACATCCACCACCACATGTACCAATGTTAGTCCTGAACACATCTCCCCATCACATATCCACCCCATCATTCTATCCATACCCTTTCCAGCATCCCATCCATTATCCCATGTATCAACCCCATCAAATCCCTCTAATTCATCCTCATGTGTAATCTGTTTATCCTAATAAGGTTGTACCAACATCCAACAGTCACTTCAAACATAGGCTCTTAACACCTTGATCCTTATCACATGTCTTCTAAATCTACTTATCCACTTCCTTATCCTTATCCATCTCCTTCTGCATGACATCCACAAAGTCAATAATCCAAAAAAGTAAAAAAATCCACAAAATAAAAAAAAATCAAAAAAATAAAATAGTAAAGAGAAATAATCCATCCAATGGTGAAAACTTGGCAAACAAGTGCCTTGGATAAATACCATGATGAAAACTTGGCAAACAGGCATCATGTGTAAATCCCCATCTACACTTGGGGGCAACTTCCTGATAAGCATTCCCTCCATCCGCTATGATTCCAGCTATGCACCCGTCTTCCTGTTATCCGTCCTCTTCATAAATCCCCCCATCCCACCTATCTTCCACATCCTACCATCATATCCCATTTATCTCCCATCCCTCCATCCTTCTTGTGATCGTGATCAAAATAGGGGCACCTATCTATGCATGCTTTGGACACCTATTGGTATACATTTCCTTCATCCATGCTCTATCATATTCCTTAGTCACCCATCCTATCCTCATCTAGTTATCTCCTTTGTCTTCCCATCCACTTGTCTTCTATCACTCATGCCTCCTCATATATGACATATCTAGAGTGGGGGCATCTGCTTCCTTTGTGACATAGTCCTTGGAGACATCATCTATCATAACATCCCTTCATCTCCCTATCCATCTATCCTTCCTTCCATCTCCATCCATCTTCATTATTCATCTATCCATCCCTTCATATCCCCTATCCATCTATCATCCATCCCTTCAATCTCCCCCATCCATCTTTATCCATGCATCCCTTTCATCTCCTTCTGTCCCCTATCCATCTATCCATCCCTTCCATCTCCCCATCCCTCTTCCGTATCCATCTATCCTGCATCCATTTCATCTCCCAATCCTTATATTTACATCCATCCAAGTAGTCCCTCCCTCCATCCCTATATCCTCTATCCATTCTTTCATCTTTATCATCCCATCCTCCTGATCCATGTCATTTGGTATTTATAGGCCTCCCCCCATGCAACCCAATGCCATTTATCTCATCGTCATCACCCTTGCTTCTCTTGCACATCTTTCCAATCCCCTATCAATTTTCATCACTCATCTATCTATCATATCATCCTCCCAAGTCATTTTAATGCTTTGGATAACTATCCCATCCCTGAGCTTTATGTGATCGTCATCATCCTATCCAATCCAACAGGTCTATACTATCTTGCCATATCGGTCCCATCTTTTTATGCACTTATCCTATCATCTTATCATCCTTTATCCATTGTTTTCCTTTGGTCTTGTCGAACTACGTTGCCCCTGTGCTTTCACATAGGAAAGGTCGATCATTTGATCTGTCCCTGGGGTTCCATCGTCAATCTCCATTGTCCACTTTACTCTTCTATCGTCTATCATCGATCATTCTTCTTTTTCCATCTACTCCTATATCATCTAGCATCAGTCTTTCTGCTTTCTCCGTCCACTCCTATATCGTCTATCATTAGTCTTGGCTTTTGTCTCTTCGTTCCTTGTCATCTGTCATCATCATTCATCATCCTCTTTCTACTTTTATCCATGGTCAGTCGACAGCCTTTTACTGAACTACGAGGGCTCTGTGTTTTCATGTAGGCAAGGCTAATCTTTGATCAGCCCCTGAGCCCCTAGGTCTTTAGGTTGTGTCAGTCTTGTGTCTTGTCTCCCTTGTGTCGTGTCGTCAAGCTATGCCCTTATCTAGCTGGTTCTTAACAAAAAAGATCCACTTGTATCAACAAATCCAATCAGTTTTGAATATCCTACATCATATCGATCTTTTAGCTTAGTATCCATCATCAGTCTCAACAGGATGCATCCTTCCTAACAGACCTCATCAATCCCATCTATCCCCTTGATCCTATGGCAAAGGACATTTGAAATTGATTGTGATCTTTTGATGCTTTTGGATTTTGTTTATCCTTTGAGCTCCCTATCATCACTTGTCAAGGCCGCCATAATCCATCATATTATGGCATGTTTTGATTATTCCACATAGGGGCATATCTTGATCTTTTGTTTGATTGTGTCTTCTTGGTTGTCCCACATAGTACCCACCAAGATCCCTGAGGTCTTGTGTTATGATGGGGCATCCTTTTGTGCTTGTGGTTATCTCAATACCTGACCCGACCAAGGTCTTTCTTTGTGACTTTGGGGTGTTGGGATAGCCTTCTTGTCTGTGTGTTTATTTCATGCATTAGACACTATTATGCCTTGGTTCCACATACCCTGGCACTCGGTGTCTCATGCTATAGCAAAACTCAATGCTCCGAAGATGGAAAATTGCATTAGGATTGCATTCCATTTCTATCATCTTGCATGTATCCCCCATCCCTTCACCCTTCTTCACAATCTCCCCATCCCTCCATCTTTTTTCCTATCTCTTCCCTTTCTTTTGCCCTCTTTTTCTTTTTTCCTCCCCCCCCCGCCGGGGCGGCTCCGCCCTCCGGCTGGGCGGCTCCACCCACTGGCGAGGCGGTTCCACCTGCTAGCGGGGCGGTTCCACCCTCTGGGCGGGGTGGCTCCGCCTCGAGTGGGCGGCTCCGCCCCTAGCGGCTCTGCCCGCTGTCGGGGCGGCTCCACCCCTGGCAGCTCTGCCCGCTGTCGAGGTGGCTCCACCCCGGCTCTGCCCCAGGTGGTTCCGCCCTCTGTCGGGGCAGCTCCACCCGCCTGCAGAGGTGCCTCTACCCGCTTGCGGGGCAGCTCTGCCCAGGGCCGAGGCGGTGGCACCCTGGAGCCGGGTGGCTACGCCCCGCCCCGGTTCTTCCCCCCTATTCTTTTTAAAATTTTTGACCTTTTTTAAAAAAACTAATCCCGACCCATTTTCTCATTTCCCCCTGCCATCAAAACCCATGTGTTGAAATTTTCAAAATTTATCAAAAACTATATTTTCGCAGGTTTTTATTTTTACACTGAAACTTCCGGAGGCCATAACTTTTGACTCGGGTGTCCGTTTGAATTGAAATTTGACAGGTGGTTGTGTTATGAGATAACAAGCCATTGGAACCCATTTTTCCTCATTTTCGGGGCCTCAAACTTTCATCTTGACCCTCAAAATCCCAATTTAGTGTTTTTTCCAGCATTTTGAAAAATTGTTTTCACTCAACTCGAAATGCATATCTCGAATTTGGGATGTTAGTTGGAAATTCATCCTATCTCAATATTGGGTATTTCTTGGAAAAAAATTGGACTCCCAAAAGTATATCCGTGAAGTTTCCTAAAATGGCCAAATTTGACAATTTTTCAAAATTGCCAAATCAGGAAAAATCTGATTGTCAACACCTTATGCCCTTTAAACCCCAGAACTCGGTGTAGAATCAATCCAATCATATCCTTCAATCATTTTAGTCTTCAATCCAATCCTCATCTAAGCTTAACCAAACCCCTAATCTGAGTTTTAGTCCATCTGCAGTCCAAATCTTTAGATATTGAACCAAATCTTAAGATCCTTCTCTCCATCTCACATATCAATCTTCTCCTCATCTGTTCAATCTCACACAAATCACCTAATCAAATCCTTGGTCTTATCCCTAGTCTCGTTACCAGCCTTGACCCATCATCATCATCATCCATTAGTATCCTTCCCTATCCCTTTGGTGTTGTTTTGGGATGTATCCTTCCCTCATCAACAACACTTTCATCATCATCATCGGAACGTATTCTTCCCTATCCTTTAGTGGTGTTTTGGGATGTATCTTTCCCTCATCAATACCACTCAGTGGGATGTATCCTTCCCTATCCTCATGTTGTTTCGAGATCCTTCATTCCCTCATTGAATACACTCCATCCATCATCAACCCATTTTGGCTTGTACCTTGACTGGGGCAACATCACCTTTTGTCCTAAAATCCATTTGTGCTTCATCCATCTCCTCTCGCTTCTCCTTCTCTCTTGTCCATCACTTTGCATCATCTCCCTCATCTCATCTATTTCGAGAGCCCACCTATGTTTTCTTCAACCCGCATGTCCTCTCAAGGGGGCATCCTTAATCCCTCATCCTCATCTTCATCCCCATCATCATTTTTTCCAATCAATCCTTTGATGACTGGGGCATCTTTCCCAATCCAACCATCTTCTTCTAGGTTCTATATTTTAATATTCTTTAAAATGATGCTACTTCATAGCACCATCTCAAAGAGGGGCAAAATGTAGACATCCAAATTTGGACACTTAATTTATCCAAATTTATCACTTTTCGTCTAAACATCCTCTTATCCAAGTTAATTAAATAATACACATATTATTTAATTAATACCCTTAATTTCGCTAAATCCCTAAGGTATTTAATTAATAATTAAATAACTTACTCCTCCTTAATCCTCTTTTTTCATCAAAATGAATTAAATAAATAATACATTTATTTAATTCCTCACATGTCATTTTCATCTAATTCTAATCCATCTCCCAATCTTTGCATTAAGGATGTGCACATGCCTAATCCTTGATTAGGATGTGTCACATCCTCCAACTTTTGCAAGTTGACTTCTAATCCTTATTAACCCTTAATTATCCTTTAATTACTAATTTTCAGTGTTCCAATTAGTACTTTTGGTCAACTTCCTTCCCATTCCCCAAGCAATTTTTAATTCCTTTTATTCCCTTCCTAGAATCCCTTTTCTGCATGCATCTTTGTAGAACCTTGACTTGTCATACATTGTATTTCCACATGTGACAAATTCTAATTTTTGGGAAATAGACAGTTTCTATCCTAGTTTCCCACCTTCTAATTAAAAGCCTTTGTCACCAAGATTCTCCTTACATCTCAGCTAGCAAATGCTTTGTCCTTCTCTCATGCTCTTGCCGTCCCTGCACTACTCCTACCCTCCCAGCCTGAGTCCCACATGCAAGAGTGAGCAGGCTCAGTAGCTCTCAACCGCTCTTCCTGGCTACCCCATGATTTTAGTTCAACGCGAATTCTCAGAGAATTCAAATACTTCTATAAAACCCCTCCTCAAGGGCATTTTCAACACATTTTGATTTGAGCAACCTTATGTTGCCAATTTGCATTCTCAAGCACTTGCTATCATTTAGCCATCCACTTTGATCATTTTGCACATTCAATCTTGCATCTAGCTACATCAAAATCCATCCAATGAGCACACAAATTGATCTAAATCAAGGGCCAACCAAGGAGTTTTCAATAGCAAGGAAGGTATAATCGATTTACGTTTGTATTGCATCTAATTTCCTTATTTTATCACTCCTTAGGCTAATCATTGAAGTGTTCTTAGTATTTTTCCACTTGCATTTTCAGTTATTTTGCACATTAGAGTAGGGTAAAATTCTAAGGTACACACTTTGAATGTGTTAGTGAAAATTAAAGAGATTGATTTTTATTGGTTCCATGATGTTGCATCTTCCTCTTGAAGAAGTTTTGAATTGAGGAGACTTTATGTGTTGAATTTCTTGTTTTCAGATTATGTTTGAACTCGTAATGCTTGATTTTTCCCTTAACTAGAAGTTCATGGGTAGTTGGCTTATTAGCCTTCGAGAGGCTAAGGGAAAATTTTGTTACATGTGGATTTTTATATTTGGCTCTTTGAGAAACTTTTTGATGTTTATTCTTATTTTGAGCTCATGTGGGTTGTTAACTTGCACCATTGTTTTTCCTTTTGATGTGGTCTTTGTGCGAGAAGGTTCATGCCTCACGTGTTTATGGTTTTGTGATATTTAGGTGCTTTGTGCGAGTGGGTACACCCTAGATGTTATTTATATTTTTTTTATGCTAGTAGGGAGAGTGGCTCTACATGGGGGTCAACACACAAAGGGGCGGCCTGGATAACCCATAGAAGAGTTTTCCTAATAAGTGATAACCTAATTAATTAAGTAGTGTGATTGGGTAGGTTCACATTAAACAAGATAATTTAATTCATTTCCCATACCTATAGTGCTTTGTTAGGGTAAGGGTGGGCTGAGAAGGCCTAGTCGGTAGGATCACTACCTTGTCCTCATGAAAGGTAAGTGGTTCTGTATGTGTCACCCTATGGGACTGACGCCTAGTGAGAGGTAGCCAAGATAACCCATGCCAAGGCCATGTGATGACACTCTTCCTATAGTATCCTTGTTGTGTTCCCTTTCCTTTGTGTGCCTCTGGAAGTAGTTGATCTTCATGTTTATTGTTGCATTTTTCGTGGAGTCTTGATAAGCTTGTTTGTTTCATTTTTTTTTATTTTGGGGTACTTTTTGTCATATCATAGCATGGGGGGTGGGCCTTAGGGTCCACATGGTCAGCTAGAACGTGATATGCACTCCATTAGGTTCCCAGACAAAGTTAGTGATGCAAGGAGTTGTACCATTGCAGAGATTCCAAAGTTTCATCGGATTTGGAGATAACATTGATGGTATGTATTATATTCATTTCAGTTGTATTAACTTATGTAGTTAGTGTATCCTTCCCATTTATGTGGGGAAGCACTGTTGTACCATTATAATCTTTGAAACAATGTAAACTCATGCAATGAATGTAATGTATATGTACTCTTGGTATTATCATGTGTTCTCAAATGGATGTTTAGCATTTATGTAATGTTGTGGATGTATGTACTTATTATTTATGTTGTATAATGGTTTTAAAATGATTACTTGTGAGTAGATATTATTCATTATGGGAACTAGGTTATGTTAGAAATGTTTGCATGTAATGTCGTCATGTTACCCCCAAGGACTTAGCTAGATAATGTGTATGTATAGTTTCATTATTAGTATTGTATGTTACTTTACATTGCATTTTAGTCTTTGAAAAAAAAATTGTGCTATAATTTTTAGTTATAAGTTGTCCTTTGGGGTTTGCATAGTAGGGCATTACAACTTGGTATTAGAGCCAGATCAAACACTAGGTAGTCTAGGTTGATTGAGCCCATTATGTTAACCTTGTTGTTAACTCTTGAACTTATACGTCCCCTCTAATATGGTGTAGGAACATGCCTTGGGGTTGAGGTCGTGGACATGGTAGAGGTCATGGTGATGGCTGAAGGGATAACTGCTAGAGCTTTTCATCTCAAAGTTTCCATGAGTCTGAATGTGGGGAATAACAAGGTTTCCAAAACAACCCGGGAGGTGGAGGTCAAAATTTAGAGTAGTCGGAATTAGAGGGAGTGCAGCTATGTCAGTTGCTAGAGGAAGTTCTTCGTCACTTAGGACCTAGGTAGGACGAGAAGCATCAGGTGGTCAGGGAGAGAGAGAGATCACCAAGGAGGAGAGACATATCAGTGGAACAAGATGCCATAGTATTGGGTCACATGAGACATTTTGAGAGCATGTCCTTCCACATTTGATGGTACTGGTGGAGGACTGGAGGTAGAAACTTGGCTGATTGATCTAGATCGGTGCTTTGCTATGCATCCTTATGGAAGTAACACAAAATTTAGGTGCACCATCATGCACCTTAGAGGCTTTGCATCCACATGGTGGTGATTAGAAGAGCATAAATTGCACCTAGACATTAGTTTGGTGACTTGGGAGTTATTTATGGAGAGATTTAGGGCCTATTTCCTAACCATTGGAGATAGTGTCGTGCAAAATAATTCCATGAGCTAAGATAGAAGGGAATTTCCATAGAGCAATACGAGCACCAGTTCTATGAGCTCAAATAATATGCTAGGATCAGTAATGATGAGGTGATGTTAGTACAACACTTTTTCAAGGCCTTGAATGCCCAAATCAATGGAGGGGTCTCGGTCTTCAAGCCAAAGACTATGGAGGTAGTTGTAGAGAAGGCTCATCTTGTGGAGGATAATTTATCCTTTGCTTTAGGAGGCCACACAGGTGTCCAGATTGGAAGTGCACCTGCATCTTGATTTGGTTCTTAATGTGGGCAGCCTCAAGTTGCAAGCTCTTCTAGGAGTCATCATGTGCCTACTAAGGATGGTCAATAGTAGTAGTAGTCTTAGTCTAAGCATAAAAATTCTCATTCTCAGTAGAGTGGTAGATCTCATTCCAAAAAGAATTAGAATTGGAAATGAGGGTATGTGTAGGATCATCATGGAAAAAATAGGCCCTTAAGTGGCAAAAAATTCAAAAAAATCAATGTTAGGCAACTTTACATAAAAATTTGAATAAGTTATCTATATTATTTCAAAAATATGTAAGAATAGAATCTGTAGAAATTGAATGTAGTTTCTAAACTACTAGGTTTATTTAAAAATAAATAAAATCTATTTGGTGAAAATTTGAAATTTCAATGCAGTAGTACTTAAATTTCAGGGAAAAAATAAGAAGTGGGTGTTTGTCTGACCACCCTAACCATAATAAAATGATAATATTTTTTTATAATATTTTATATATAAGTAGAGGACTCATGTCTAGATGTGATGCATATTTTTTTGTAATTTGTTTCCAAGTAAATAATTAATTATGATTTTTTGATTACAACTTTTAAAAAATTTAAAAACTCATATGTCTGACCACCTTAACTTGGTCAAAACTTCATGAAATTTATTTTTTCTTTTTTTAATCCTATAGTATGTGAAGCATAGAATGTGACGATGTTTTAGATTCTCCAAAAATGTGACACCGCTTTGAAAGTTATAGATGTTTTACAATCACCTCATTGATCGTGACTTTAGCCTAATTTAATAGAAATTAAATAATAATTATTATTTATTAAATTCAAATTAGCATACTGTATTGGTGGGAAGCCGAGAATCTCCTCTAAAAACCCTTTTCGTTTCATCAATTTTGGATTAAAAAAAATTCGCCAGCCACATACCCTACAAATACCCATAATATTGCCACTTTTTGGCCCATCACTATCCTGCACATACCCATGAGCTTAGTGTGACCATTTTGAGTAGCCTGCATAGAGTACACAAAATGCACCCAGTCGGGGAAATTTTTAGCAGTCTAATGCACCATCTAGTGGCAAAGGTTTTGGTCAGGGCACAAGTTATTTCTCTTGCAGACAACAAGGTCATATTGCTAGACAATGTCCACAAAGGAACTCTATAGGTTTTAGTCAAAGGCTAGCGACTTTAGAGCTGACGATGAGTGATGTGGGCATGTCACACCAAGTATTCCCAGTAGTTGATAACCACCAAGCTAAACATCAGGGCACTATGGTGGAGGCATCAGGTGTGTTATAGGGCATTAATATCTCTATTTTCTTTGATTCTAGTGCTTCAGATTCGTTTATTTTTCCTTTTGTAGTAGAGCATTGTAGAATGGTGGCAGTAAAGCAAGGCATTAGGTGGTGGGTCAAATTAGCCTCTGGGGTGAAGGTAATGATATAATCTCTTGTTCAAGGTTGTAGTTTTGGAATGGGTCACTTGTGACTATAGTGGATCTTCATATCCTACCTCTTGGATCCTATGATGTTGTTTTTGGTATGGATTGGTTGAGTTCTCACCGAGTAATGATAGATTATCATTGTAAGTTTGTGCAATGTGTAGATTATTTGGGTAATGAGGTTGAGATTGTTGGCATATAGAGACCCATCTCCTTATGGATGATTCCTACTATGCAGTTGAAGAGGTGTTTTCATCAGGGATGCCAACTATTTGTTGTTTCAATCAATCACTTGGAGTTGGGGGAGAGTTGAGAGGTGTCTCTTGATGACTATTCTCTCCTTAAGTAGTTTTCTGATGTCTTTCCTAGTGAAATTCTGGGGATGCCACCTAAGCATGACATCAATTTTAGAATCAACCTTGTACCTAGAGTTGAACCTATATCTTATCAGATGATGACTCAAGAGCTATGTGAGATTTATTTACAATTGGAGGAGTTGTTAGCAAAGGGGTTCATTCATCCTAGTGTTTCCCCTTGGGGAGCACTAGTGATATTTGTAAAGAAGGATAGTGCCCTTTGTTTGTGCATTGATTACAGACAAGTAAATAAGGTGATGGTGAAGAACTAGTGCCCTCTACTAAGAATTGATGATCTGTTTGATAAGATAAATGGAGCTAAGGTATTCTCAAAAATTGATCTCAAGTCAGGGTACCAACAATTGTGTATCACCGAGGAAATATACACAAGACTATGTTTTGCACTCGTTATGGGCATTATGAGTTCACTGTTATGCCATTCAGGTTGATGAGCGTACCATTAATGTTCATGAGTTTGATGAATGGAGTCTTCCCTACCTACTTGGATAGATTTTTTCTCATGTTCCTCGATGATATCCTTATCTACTCAAAAACTATGGAGGAGCATGAGGAGCATTTGTGATAGGTGTTGTGTTGTCTAAGAGACAATTAGTTGCATGCAAATATGGCGAAATGTGAGTTCTTTCAGAAGAAAAATGAAATAATTGGGTCACGTTATCTCTGGTGAAGGTATTGATGTGGATCCTTCAAAGATCCAAGCCATCATTGATTGGCATGTACCCATGAATGTTCCTGAGATTCATAGTTTTATGGGTTTGGTAGGATACTATCAGAGATTTGTTTAGGGCTTTTCAAGGATTGCACACCCCATCACTTTTCTTTAGAGAAAATGGGAGAAGTTTATTTGGTCAAAGTAGTGCCAGTTAGGTTTTTAGACCCTTAAGGATAATTTGACTAGTGCACCCATCCTAGTAGTTCTTGATCCTACTGGGAATTTCATGGTGTGTACTAATGTGTCCTTGGAGGGATTAGGAGTCATGCTTATGCAGGAAGGTCATGTGATTTCCTATGAGTCTCGCAAGCTCAAGGATCACAAGCTAAATTAATCCATGCACAATTTGGAGTTACCTTTCATTGTACATGCCCTTGTGAGATGGACACACTTTTTATTGGGGCATCTGTTTGAGCTACATAGTAATCATCACAGTTTGTAGTATATATTTACACAACCAAACCTGAATTCCAAACATAGGAGGTGGATGGAATTTATTTGTGAGTATTATTTTAAGGTTAAGTACATCCGGGGCAAGGAAAACATAGTGGTAGATGCTTTGAGTTGGTGGAGACATGAGTTATCTATAGTGACTCTTGGTGTGGACTTGAGGAGCCAAATCCTCGCAGCGCTTCCCATAGATAGTTGGTATCAGGAAGTGAATTTATAAATTAAGATGGATAGAGATTTGAAGGGAAATTTTGTTGGATATTCACTAGAATCCAATGGCCTTTTGTTGTATTTGGTGTTGGAAAACATGCCTCAATATTACTGGCATGTAAACTCCTGAAAGATAAAAGTCGGTGAGACCCTCTGGAAGTCTTACCGACTAGCAACTATGTTCTAAACATCTGAAGTGATCAGATCGCCGAGACTTTGTTTCTATCTTGTCGATGGGAGTCATCAGCAAGACATTTTGATTGTTGTGAAAGCTCTAACTCTTTCTGCCTGGGTAGATCTCTTGTGATAGGTTGGTTCCTATTGGACATCGGGGAGAGGAATGAACTTTCAGAATGACTCATTCCGAAAGAGTATGTCTCGCTAAGGATTTACACATAGGTGATGGATGAAATTAGGGAGACTCTTGGCTGACAAGTTTGTATTTGGTAAGAACTCTTGTCAATGGATGTGGTCTCGCCGATAGGCTAGTGCATTGGATATGACCTCTTGGTGATAGTCTTTCTCTCTTCAATTGTTCTGTAGTTGGTATGATGTCTCACCAATAGCAGTGATCATGATGACAGTTCTGTGATTGAAAATTGTGGCATCAGGGAGACACGGCCTAGTGTCTCACCAACATGCGACATAGTTTGAATGCCTTGACTGAATTTCTATCCTACGCAATCTATTTTTGACCAATCAGAGTAGCGAAATGTGAACCATTAGCAGTTGGACTGTTGTGACCATTCCTATGAGGAGATGGATAGACTGTGAGAAAAAATGACTGTTGGGCAATGTCAGATGATGGTGAATAGTTCGATGAGTGACAATATTGTTTGACTGAATATAGATTGATCTGTGTAAGTTTGTTGGATGTTTTTGAGAGCATTTTTGTATGAGCTTGATCAGGAAATTATGTTGTAAATTGACATCAAAAAGTGAATTTTGTACTCTATATGTAATTTTGTTTACTGTAATACAAAGAGGCTTTTCTTGGTGTGGTGAGTTTTTGTCCTGTAAGGGTTTTGCCACGTACATTTGTTGTCTAATTGTGTATGTTCATTTCTCTATTTTGTTATTTATTTCCAAGTGTATCTTAATGAACGGTAATTGTAAAATTTAATTTCACCTCTGCATTCTTCCCTGAGGTTTTTACGTCAGGAGAGTTGGTTCTACACCTGAGCTTTCCTTACAAGTGGTATCAGAGCCTGGACAGTTGTGTTATCCTTCTGGGTACATTGAGTTTTTTGTGTCAATTTTGTTTAGTGGGAGTCTTGAAGAAGTCTGGTAATTCAAATTACAGATTAAGATGGCAAGCATGTCAGGAAAGATTGAAATTGAGAAATTCAATGGTAGCAATTTTGAGTTGTGGAAACTTAAAATGGAAGATCTATTAGTTGACCATGATCAGTGGCTTCTTGTGTCTAGAACGAAGCCTACAGGAATGAAGCAAGAGGATTGGGACCTTGCAGATCAAAAACCAAAGGGGCTTATAAGGCTCTGTTTAGCAGACTCTGTTGTTTTGAATGTTCATGAAGAAAAGACTACATCTTCTTTGTGGAAAAGACTGGAAGCCATTTATCAAGGAAATTCCTTGGTGAATAAGTTGTTCTTGAGGAAGATGTTTTACTCTTTGAAAATGTAGGAAGGAGTGTCTATTGCTAATCATTTAAATGCTTTCAACATGTTGATTGCTTAGTTAGCATATGTGGGTGTGAAGATTAATGATGAAGATCATTGTATGCTAATGTTATGTTCTTTGCCAGATTCTTGGGATCACTTGGTGATGGCTATTGGGAGTACGCCATCCACTTTTAAGATGGAAGATGTTGTTGCTTCTTTGTTATCAGAAGAGATGAGAAGAAAATCTTCTGAGATGGTGAAGGAGGCTCTTGTTTGAGGGAGATCAAAAGAAAAAGGAAAGAAGAAGGACAAGAAGTCCAAATCAAAATTAGAAGGGAGATCAAAGCCTCCTGGAAAGAAGTCCAAGGTGAAGTGCTAGAATTGTGGGAAACATGGTCATGTCTGAGAGGATTGTAAAGAGGAGAAAAATAAGAAGTATTCTTCTGACAATGATTCTTCTTAAAGGGATTTAGATGCTTTCATTGCAGCCTTGGCTACACAGGCATCAGATGATGTCTGGCTAATTGATTCTGGAGCATCTTTCCACATGACATCTCATGAAAAATATGATGGTGGAAGGGTGTATTTGGCAAGTGAATCATCTCTTGAAATAATTGGTCGTGGAAGAGTCAGAATTCAATTCCCTGATGGAAAAGTGAAGGGAATCAATGATGTGATGCATATACCAGGTCTAGCTTGAAATTTAATTTCTGTTAGTAAGCTTAATGATATTGGAGAGCAAGTCACATTCTCTGGAAATGGTTGCAAGATGAATAGAGGCTCAATGGTACTATCTAGGGGTGCTCATATTGGTACCTTGTATAAGTTGGATGCACATGTTGTGCAATTCAATAGTGTCTCTATAAAGTCACAAAAAGCTACTCATGGAGAAAATAGGGAAAAAGTTCCTAATAGTGAAAACTCTATAGAAGTTAAAATTCTAGCAGAAAAGACTATGCTCTGGCATCATAGGCTAGGCCACATTGGTGAAAAAAGTTTAAAAACCTGGTTGAGGGGCTTGATGACTGTAACCTTGAATTCGAATTTTGTGAACATTGTATATATGGTAAACAACACTGTGTTTCATTTTACTCTAGTCCTCATAAATCTACTAGTTTACTTGATTACATACATTCTGATGTTTTTGGTCTAGTAAATGTTCCTTCTTTGTCTAAATCAAGATATTATGTATCATTCATTGATGATTATTCAAGAAGGGCATTTGTTTATTTTTTGAAAAATAAAGAAAAAGTGTTCAGTCATTTTAAGGAATTTAAAAACCTTGTGGAAAATCAGACTGGAAGAAAAATAAAATTTTTAAGAAATGACAATGGTGGTGAGTTTTTTTTCTGATAAGTTTGAAAGGTATTGTAAAGATCATGGAATTAAAAGACATAAAACTACACCCAACACTTTTCAAAAAAATGGAGTTGTAGAAAGGTTCAACATGACAGTAATGGAAAGAGAATGAAGTATGTTGAGCAGTGTTGTCTTGGAGGAGATGTTATGGGCTGAGGCAGTTGCAACATGTTACTTAATAAACCGTTCTCCTAATTTCGCTCTTGTTGAAAGAATCCCTCTCTGAGACACATTCGTGTCTTTGGCTGTGAGGCATATGCATATGTGCCGAATGAAAAAAAGATCTAAATTGGAAAACAAGGTTGTTAAATGTATTTTTATTGGTTATAGTGTTGGCATAAAAGGATACAAGCTTTGGAATTATGATACGGAGAAGGTTCTATACAGCAGAAGTGTTATTTTTTGTGAGTTGAAGCCTTCTACTTTGGATCTGCAGTCAAAGACAAAATCATAAGATAAAAAGGATGTAGTTGAAATTCCTTCGACACCAGATAAAGAGGAATTGAAAATTCAAAATGTACCTAAAATTGAGGAGAGCTCGAGTAGTTCTGAGAGTTATGAAGAAGAAGATCAACCTTAGCCTTAGCCTGTGAGGAGGTCAACACATGAAAGAAAGCAACCTGATAGGTATATGTTTTCTATGTTAGATTCGACTTGTGCCTATGCTTTAATTTCTAGCACTGATGAGCCTAGGACAATGAAAGAGGCATTTACAATGTCTGATTCAAACTCTTGGTTGGAAGCAATGAATAAAGACATGGCATCATTAGAAAAGAATGATACTTGGAGTTTGGTGCCCTTGCCTGAAGCAAGAAAAGTTGTTGGCTGCAAATGGGTATTTTAAAAGAAAATAGGTCTGGATGGAAGTGTGGAAAAGTATAAGGCAAGGTTGGTTGCGAAGGGATATTCCCAAGTAGATGGAATTGATTATGGAGAAATATTTTCTCCTTTAGCTAAGTTGACGTCTATCAGATTTCTTTTGTCACTTGCAGAAGCGTATGACTTAGAGATTGAACAGATGGATGTGAAGTCAACATTTCTTCATGGTGACCTTGAAGAAGAAATTTATATGTCCCAGCCAGAGCACTTTGTAGAAAAAGGTAAAGAAAAACTAGTTTGCAAGTTGAAAAAATCTTTGTATGGATTAAAACAATCCCCTAGAATGTGGTACTAGAAGTTTGACACTTTTGATTTGTCATTGGGGTTTGTAAAATAAAAATCTGATCACTGTGTGCACTTCAAAGCTGAAAATGATTGTGTTCTTTATTATTGCTCTCAATGTTGATGATATGTTGTTCATAGGCAATAGTAAGTTAATGATTTCTGATCTAAAATCTCAATTGTCTACAAAGTTTGAAATGAAAGATCTTGGTGTAGCCAGGTATATTCTAGGAATGGAAATAACAAGTGATGGGAAAAGTAGAAAACTTTGGCTTAGTTAGAGTAAGTATATTAATATTGTTCTGGAGATATTTTGTATGAATGACTGCAAGCAGCTAGTTGTTCCAGTTTTGTAGGGAATGAAGCTATCTCTTGAAGATTGTCCAAAATCTGCTACATAGATAGAGGACATGACTAGAGTACCTTAAGCTAGTGCAGTTGGTAGTTTAATGTATGCAATGGTCTGTACAAGGCTAGACATTTCCCAAGTAGTGGGAGTACTTAGTCATTATATGGAAAATCCTGGAAGGACACATTGGGACGCTATGAAAAGGGTGTTTAGATATCTGAAGGGTACTTTAGAATATGCTTTGTGTTACCATGGAAATTTGGTTTAATCATAGTGGACTCTCAGTGTTTGAGGATATGTGGATTCTAATTGGGTAGGGGAAATTGACATCAAAAGATCCACTAGTGGATATATTTTCATGATGAATGGTGGTGCAGTTAGTTGGATGAGTAAGTGGTAGGCTGTAGTCGCTTTGTCCACTATAGAGGTAGAATACATGGCAGCATCACACACTTGTAAAGAAGCAATCTGGTTAAAACGTGTGTGTTCTGACATTGGGTTTAATGCAGGAAAAATTACAATTTACTGTGACAGTCAGAGTGCTATTTGTTTGGCGAAGAATCCTACTTTCCATGCCAGGACAAAACATATTGATGTGCAGTATCATTTTGTACGACATATGGTAGAGGATCGAAAGGTCTCTTTGGAAAAAGTGGATAATCTAGAAAATTTTGTAGATGCATTGATGAAACCAGTGAGCAAAGACAAGTTTAGGTGGTGTGCCAATTCGATGGGCCTTAGTGCCCATGAATTTAAGTAGTTTTGTTGTGCTTTGGAGATGTCAGTAAGATCTTCACCAAGTGGGAGATTGTTGGAAAACATGCCTCAATATTACTAGAATGTAAACTCCTGAAAGAGAAAAGTCGATGAGACCCTCTGGAAGTCTTACCAACTAGCAGTTGTGTTCTAAATGTCTGAAGTGCTCAGATCAGCGAGACTTTGTTTCTGTCTTGCCGACGGGAGTCATTGGCAAGACATTTTGATCGCTATGAAATTTCTAACTCTTTCCGCCCAAGCAGATCTCTTGCCGACAGATTGGTTCCTATTGGACATTAGGGAGAGGAATGAACTTTTGGAATGACTCATTCTGATAGAGTATGTCTCATCGAGGATTTACACATAGGAAGTGGATGACATTGGGGAGACTCTTCACTGACAATTTTTCATTCAGTAAGAACTCTTGTCGATGGATGTGGTCTCATCGATAGCCTGGTGCATTCAATATGACCTCTTGGCGATAGCGTTTCTCTCTCCAACTATTTTGTGCTCGGTATGATGTCTCACCAATAGCGGTGATCATGCTGACGGTTCTATGATTGGGCATTGTGGCATCAAGGAGACATAGCCTAGTTTCTCACCAACATGTGACACAGTTTGAATGCCTTGACAGAATGTCTATCCTACGTGGTCTATTTTTGACCAATCAGAGTAGCGGAATGTGAACCATTAGCAATTGGACTGTTGCGACCGTTCTTGTGAGGAGATGGAAAGAGTATGAGCAAAAATGACTATGTTGGGCAATGGTGGATGATGGTGAACAGTTCGATGAGTGACAATATTGTTTGATTGAATACAGATTGATCTGTGTAAGTTCATTGGATGTTTCTATGAGAATTTATGTACGAGGTTGATCAGGAAATTATGCTATTGTAAATTAACATCAGAAAGTGAAGTTTGTACTCTATATGTAATTTTATTTACTGTAATACAAAGAGGCTTTTCTTGGTGTGGTGGCTTTTTCTCCTGTAAGGATTTTCCCACGTAAATCTGGTGTCTAATTGTGTATGTTCATTTCTCTATTCTGTTATTTCTTTTCAAGTGTATCTTAATGAACTGTAATTGTAAAATTTAAAGCCACCTCTGCATTTTTCCCTGGGGTTTTTACGTCAGGAGAGTTGGTTCCGCACCTGAGCTTTCCTTACAAGTGGTATCAGAGCCAAGATAGTTGTGTTATCCTTGTGGGTACGTTGAGTTTTTTGTGTCAATTTTGTTCAGTGGGAGTCTTGAAGCAGTCTGGTAATTCAAATTACAGATTAAGATGGCAAGCATGTCAGGAAAGATTGAAATTGAGAAATTCAATGGCAGCAATTTTGAGTTGTGGAAACTTAAAATGGAAGATCTATTAGTTGACCATGATCAGTGGCTTCTTGTGTCTAGAACGAAGCCTACAGGAATGAAGCAAGAGGATTGGGACCTTGCAGATCAAAAATCAAAGGGGCTGATAAGGCTCTGTTTAGCAAACTCTATTGTTCTGAATGTTCATGAAGAAAAAACTACATCTTCTTTGTGGAAAAGACTGGAAGCTATTTATCAAGGAAATTCCTTGGTGAATAAGTTGTTCTTGAGGAAGAAGTTTTACTCTTTGAAAATGCAGGAAGGAGTGTCTATTGCTAATCATTTGAATGCTTTCAACATGTTGATTGCTTAGTTAGCATATGTGGGTGTGAAGATTAATGAAGAAGATCATTGTATGCTACTGTTATGTTCTTTGCCAGATTCTTGGGATCACTTGGTGATGGCTATTGGGAGTACGACATCCACTTTTAAGATGGAAGATATTGTTGCTTCTTTGTTATCAGAAGAGATGAGAAGAAAATCTTCTGAGATGGCGAAAGAGGCTCTTGTTCGAGGGAGATCGAAAGAAAAAGGAAAGAAGGACAAGAAGTCCAAATCAAAATTAGAAAGGAGATCAAAGCCTCCTGGAAAGAAGTCCAAGGTGAAGTGCTAGAATTGTGGGAAACTTGGTCATGTCTGAGAGGATTGTAACGAGGAGAAAAATAAGAAGAAGAAGTATTCTTTTGACAATGATTCTTCTCACAGTGATTTAGACATTTTCATTGCAGCCTTGGCTACATAGGCATCAGATGATGTCTGGCTAATTGATTCTGGAGCATCTTTCCACATGACATCTCATGAAAAATATGATGGTGAAAGGGTGTATTTGGCAAGTGAATCATCTCTTGAAATAATTGGTCGTGGAAGAGTCAAAATTCAATTCCCTGATGGAAAAGTGAAGGGAATCAATGATGTGATGCATATACCAGGTCTGGCTCAAAATTTATTTTTTGTTAGTAAGCTGAATGATATTGGAGTGCAAGTCACATTCTCTAGAAATGGTTGCAAGATGAATAGAGGCTCAATGGTACTATCTAGGGGTGCTCGTATTGGTACCTTGTATAAGTTGGATGCACATGTTGTGCAATGCAATAGTGTCTCTATAAAGTCACAAAAAGCTACTCATGGAGAAAATAGGGAAAAAGTTACTAATAGTGAAAGATCTATAGAAGTTAAACTTCTAGCAGAAAAGACTATGCTCTGGCATCATAGGCTAGGCCACATTGGTGAAAAAAGTTTAAAAACCTGGTTGAGGGGCTTGATGACTGTAACCTTGAATTCGAATTTTGTGAACATTGTATATATGGTAAACAACACTGTGTTTCATTTTACTCCAGTCCTCATAAATCTTCTAGTTTACTTGATTACATACATTCTGATGTTTTTGGTCTAGTAAATGTTCCTTCTTTGTCTAAATCAAGATATTATGTATCATTCATTGATGATTATTCAAGAAGGGCATTTGTTTATTTTTTGAAAAATAAAGAAAAAGTGTTCAATCATTTTAAGGAATTTAAAAACCTTGTGGAAAATCAGACTGGAAGAAAAATAAAATGTTTAAGGACTAACAATGGTGGTGAGTTTTTTTTTCTGATGAGTTCGAAAGGTATTGTAAAGATCATGGAATTAAAAGACATAAAACTACACCCTACACTTTGCAAAAAAATAGAGTTGTAGAAAGGTTCAACATGACAGTAATGGAAAGAGAAAGAAGTATGTTGAGCAGTGTTGTCTTGGGGGAGAAGGTCTGGGCTGAGGCAGTTGCAACAACATGTTACTTAATAAACCGTTCTCCTAATTCCACTCTTGTTGAGAAAACACCTTTGGAAGAATGGTCTAGAAAGAAGCCCTCTCCGAGACACATTCGTGTCTTTTGTTGTGAGGCATATGCATATGTGCCAAATGAAAAAAGATCTAAATTGGAAAACAAGGCTGTTAAATGTATTTTTATTGGTTATAGTGTTGGAATAAAAGGATACAAGCTTTGGAATTCTGATACAGAGAAGTTTCTATACAGCAGAAGTGTTATTTTTTGTGAGTTGAAGCCTTCTACTTTGGATCTGCAATCAAAGACAAAATCATAAGATAAATAGGATGTAGTTGAAATTCCTCCGACACCAGATAAAGAGGAATTGAAAATTCAAAATGTACCTGAAATTGAGGAGAGCTCGAGTAGTTCTGAGAGTTATGAAGAAGAAGATCAAACTTAGCCTTAGCCTGTGAGGAGGTCAACATGTGAAAGAAAGCAACCTGATAGGTATGGGTTTTCTATGTTATATTTGACTTGTGCCTATGCTTTAATTTCTAGCACTGATGAGCCTAGGACTATGAAAGAGGCATTTACAATGTATGATTCAAACTCTTGGTTGGAAGCCATGAATGAAGACATGGCATCATTAGAAAAGAATGATACTTGGAGTTTGGTGCCCTTGCCTAAAGCAAGGAAGGTTGTTGGCTTCAAATGGGTATTTAAAAAGAAAATAGGTCTGGATGGAAGTGTGGAAAAGTATAAGGCAAGGTTGGTTGCTAAGGGATATTCCCAAGTAGAGGGAATTGATTATGGAGAAATATTTTCTCCTGTAGCTAAGCTAACGTCTATCAGATTTCTTTTGTCACTTGCAGTAGCGTATGACTTAGAGATTGAACAGATGGATGTGAAGTCAACATTTCTTCATGGTGACCTTGAAGAAGAAATTTATATGTCCCAGCCAGAGCACTTTGTAGAAAAAGGTAAAGAAAAACTAGTTTGCAAGTTGAAAAAATATTTGTATGGATTAAAACAATCCCCTAGAATGTGGTACTAGAAGTTTGACACTTTTGATTTTTCATTGGGGTTTATAAAATAAAAATATGATCATTGTGTGCACTTCAAAGCTGAAAATGATTGTGTTCTTATTATTGCTCTCTATGTTGATGATATGTTGTTCATAGGCAATAGTAAGTTAATGATTTCTGATCTAAAATCTCTATTGTCTGCAAAGTTTGAAATGAAAGATCTTGGTGCAGCTAGGTATATTCTAGGAATGGAAATAACAAGGGATGGGAAAAGTAGAAAACTTTGGCTTAGTCAGAGTAAGTATATTAATATTGTTTTGGAGAGATTTTGTATGAATGACTGCAAGCAGCTAGTTGTTCCAGTTTTGTAGGGAATGAAGCTATCTCTTGAAGACTGTCCAAAATCTCCTACTGAGATAGAGGACATGACTAGAGTGCCTTATGCTAGTGCAGTTGGTAGTTTAATGTATGCAATGGTTTGTACAAGGCCAGACATTTCCCAAGTAGTGGAAGTACTTAGTCATTATATGGAAAATCCTGGAAGGACACATTGGGATGCTATGAAAAGGGTGTTTAGATATCTGAAGGGTACTTTAGAATATGCTTTGTGTTACCATGGAAATTTGGTTGAATCATAGAGGACTCTCAACATTCGAGGATATGTGGATTCTAATTGGGTATGGGACATTGACATCAAAAGATCCACTAGTGGATATATTTTCATGATGAATGGTGGTGCAGTTAGTTGGATGAGTAAGTGGTAGGCTGTAGTCGCTTTGTCCACTACAGAGATAGAATACATGGCAGCAACACACACTTGTAAAGAAGCAATCTGGTTAAAATGTGTTTGTTCTGACATTGGGTTTGATGCAGGGGAAATTATAATTTACTATGACAGTCAGAGTGTTATTTGTTTGGCAAAGAATCCTACTTTCCATGCTAGGACAAAACATATTGATGTGCAGTATCATTTTGCACGAAATATGGTAGAGGATTGAAAGGTCTCTTTGGAAAAAGTGGATAATCTGAAAAATGTTACAGATGCATTGATGAAACTAGTGAGCAAAGACAAGTTCAGGTGGTGTTCCAATTCGATGGGCCTTAGTGCCCATGAATTTAAGTAGTTTTGTTGTGCTTTGGATATTTCAATAAGATCTTCACCAAGTGGGAGATTGTTGGAAAACGTTCCTCAATCTTACTAGAATGTAAACTCCTGAAAGAGAAAAGTCAGTGAGACCCTCTGGAAGTCTTACTAACTAGCAGTTGTGTTCTAAATTTCTGAAGTGCTCAGATAGGTGAGACTTTGTTTCTGTCTTGCCGATGGGAGTCATTGGCAAGACATTTCAATCGCTATGAAATTTCTAACTCTTTCCGCCTAAGCAGATCTCTTGCCGACAGGTTGGTTCCTATTGGACATCGGGGAGAGGAATGAACTTTTGGAATGACTCATTCTGACAGAGTATGTCTCATCGAGGATTTACACATAGGCGGTGGTTGACATCGAGGAGACTCTTGGCTGACAATTTTGAATTTAGTAAGAACTCTTGTCGATGGATGTGGTCTCATCGATAGGCTGGTGCATTCGATATGACCTCTTGGCGATAGTGTTTCTCTCTCCAACTGTTTTGTGCTCGGTATGATGTCTCACCGATAGCAGTGATCATGCTGATGGTTCTATGATCGAGCATTGTGGCATCAAGGAGACACAGCCTAGTTTCTCACTGACATGTGACACAGTTTGAATGCCTTGACATAATGTCTATCCTACGTGGTCTATTTTTGACCAATCAGAGTAGCAGAATGTGAACCATTAGCAATTGGACTGTTGCGACCATTCCTGTGAGGAGATGGATAGACTATGAGAAAAAATTACTATGTTGGGCAATGGTGGATGATGGTGAACAGTTCGATGAGTGAAAGTATTGTTTGATTGAATACAGATTGATCTGTGTAAGTTCGTTGGATGTTTCTATGAGAATTTATGTATGAGGTTGATTAGGAATTTATGCTATTGTAAATTGACATCATAAAGTGAAGTTTGTACTCTGTATGTAATTTTATTTACTATAATACAAAGAGGCTTTTCTTGGTGTGGTGGGTTTTTCTCCTGTAAGGGTTTTCCCATGTAAATCTAGTGTCTAATTGTGTATGTTCATTTCTCTATTCTCTTATTTCTTTTCAAGTGTATCTTAATGAACTGTAATTGTAACATTTAAAGTCATCTTTGCATTCTTCCCTGAGGTTTTGACATTAGAAGAGTTTGTTCCGCACCTAAGCTTTCCTTACATTTGGGTCACATGTGCATACCTCCTATTGAGGGTCTTCATACCCTAATCATGACTGAGGAACACTGGGCTCCCTATTCTGCTCATTTGGGAGTCAAGAAGATGTATGCAAACCTTCATCCCCTGTACTTCTAAGTTGGAATGAAGAGAGATATTGTAGACTTTGTTGTGAGGTGTTTGGAGTGTCACAGAGTTAAGGTAGAACACCAACATCCTGTAGGTTTTCCACTGCCCCATCTCGTTCCTGAATGGAAATGGGATATCATATCAGTGGACTTTATAGGTGGTTTTCCTATGTCTTCTCCTCAGCATGATGCTATCATGGTCACTCTTGATTGGTTGACGAAGGTGGCACACTTCTCCCCCATACGGTCATCTTATAATGCTTCATCTATGGCCAAAATATTCATGGAGGACATTGTGAGATTTCACGGAATTCCATGAAGGATTATTTCTAATAGAGATTGAGTGTTCACTTCTACATTATGGAAATCCTTAAAACTCTCCCTAGGGACCCAGCTAGACTTCAGTTATGCATGCCATCCAAAGAAAAATGGATAGAACGAGAGGGTCAACTAGGTTCTTGAGGACATGCTTCATATGTATGTTATGTATCAGTAGTATCATTGGGAGGACTACTTGCATTTGGTGGAGTTTTCATACAATAATGGATATCACAGCTCGATTGGTATGCCTCCTCTCTAGGCATTGTATGGCTATCCTTTTTGAACCCCGTTGAGTTGGGACTATCTTGAGGAAAAGGTTCTCCTTGCACCCAAGATGCTTCAGGATATGGAGCAATAGGTTTCTCACATTAGAGATTACTTGGTGGCAGTGCAAAATAGGAAAAATAAATATGCAAATGTGCATAGGGTCGATCATCAGTTTTAAATTGGTGATCGAGTATTCCTATGAGTGCGTCCGTGAAAGAGTTCAATCTATTATGGGAAAGGCTCTAACCTCACACCTCATTTTGTGGGGTTGTTTAAGGTTTTGGAGTGGATTGGTCTCATTGCTTATTGTATTGCTTCACCACCCATTCTATCACGCATACATGATGTGTTTCACATTTTTATACTAAGGCCTTATTATCCAGACATATCTCTTGTTCTCATTTGGAATGCATTACAGTTAGAGGATGAGTAGCTGGCACTGGATCCTGAGGCCGTTCTTCAACACAGGAGACTCGCTCTCAGGGGTAGAGACATTGAGCAGGTGAAGGTCCAATGGGATCCCAATGATGAGACTTTGGCTACATGGGAGGATGCATCTTGGATTAAAGAGTCTTCTCCATATTTGTCTGCAGGCTTCTAGGAGTAAGCCTAGTTCTAGGGGGGAGGATGTAGTGCTTCTCATGTTGCTTTAATTGCACTGATGCTTATTATGATATTTTATGTACTTTGAGACCTTCTTGGTGCTTTTTTCACCATTTTGGATTGGTTCGGATGATAGTTTATTTGACTTTGATGATTATGACACTATTGACTGATGTTTATGTTATGATGATATATGGAGTTTGTTGTGTGTTTGGAATTAATTTGACTATGCTTGTTGTGCATCCGGTTAGTGATTGTTATATGATGATTTTTTATGATGTAATTATTGTTACTTGATGATGTGGTTATTGTTTGAAGTCTTGCTGAGAGGGATGGTGTAGAATCACCCATTCAAGAGTGTCTTGCTATGTTGTGATTTCCTCTCACGGTGTGTTTGTTGTTTGAGATATATATATATATGTTTCTTGATATCTTGTTTGATGTAGGTTGCAGGTACCAAGCATCGACTCCAACTACACTATCAAGTCTGAGCATTCCTCAATTTCCCAATGTAAATGATGTTGAAAAAGGAGTTGACAAGAGGTCCCCAACCCTTGCCATCATCCTCGATGAGGATGAATACCTATCTTGTAACCCTATCTATTTGGTTTGTATTCTTTTTCAGTTGTCTTGCTTGGTGTTTATCGTTATTTTTTTGAATTGTGATGCCATGTTGCTTTTCGTTGTTATATTGTTTAATTTGATTTTGAAATTATGTGGTAAATTAAATATTATGAATGACCTTGTTTAATCAAATTAATTTGGAATTAAAATAATAATTAAATGAGTTATATTTGTAAAAAGGTATTATATGAATTTTGATTAGTAATTATTAAATTAAATAAAGTGATTAAATGTTTTAATGGTAAAAAATAAAAAAAGATAAATATTATTATCATTAGAAGTTAATTAATTAAATGTGGAAAGTAATATAATTTTAAATTAAATAAATAAAATGATATTTTTGAACTGATTGTAAAAGCAAATAAAATATGGAAAAAGTGGAGTGCATGCACATGCATGACTACAAACTGAATTTCAAATTGGAAACTTGTCATTTTTGCTGATTTTTGGATTTGAAAACTTATCTCTTTCTTGAATTTTTATATTGATCATTTTGGAGAGATTTTAACAAGAATTTTATTTTGGTTTTCACAAAAAAGTTTGTTCTGCAATTATTTTCTTATATAAAAAAAAAAGTAGATAGCTTTTAGTAGTTTGAAAAATTGTTTTCAAAGAACGGATTGTGGCTACGAAAGAGATCATTTCAGCACATCTTCTCCATTTTTGACCATAGGGTTTCAGGTTGGTGTCATCATTGCTCTTGTTTCATTTATTTGTTAAGTGTATGAGCTCTCTGTCTTTCGTTGCTGAAGAGACAAAAAAATTAACTATCATTTGAAAAGTTTGTTGTTGTTTTAGTTGTATCCCCCTTGTTCGATTTTCTATATGAAACCAAAAGAATGCATTATGATGGCTAAGGTCGTCCCTTTTTGAACTTTGAATCTGCCTTTTCTTGGAATAAATTCTATAGAATTTCCCAAGTTGACCTTGACTAGCATCGATAAGTTGCATTGTTATTTTCTTTGTGTTGCAATCTATCTATGGCTATGTCTTTACCTATTTGTTATCTAAGTTTTTTGTTAGACAAGAGATTCAGTTTTGCATCCCCAATTCTTTCGAGCTTGGCCGATCCACTCTCTAAATGCATTTTTTTGAAAGTTTTCTAAGTTTCTATATACAACGTTCCTTCTCACATAGTCCCCATGTTGTTGTTAAAATAAATTAATGGTAATCTTAAGCCCTCCTTCCTTATGCATGGTCACTGCCTTAACATTGTAATGGGGTCACTCCAAACCAATCATTTTCTAGAAGTCAACTCACCCAAATATATTTATGTTGCCTTATATATTTATTCAATGAAAATTTCATTTGGGAAAACACTGTTAACCTTACAAGCCTTTGATCTATTAAACTAGGTTGCTATTTGGCTATAAATCAATGAGTTGTTAGTTGGAAGTTGAAGATTTAAGTATTTGATACATTCTTGTTGCTTCATGGTAATTGCATGGTGTTTGGTCTATACATGATTTTTATGTTGCCATGTATTATTGTAAGATTCAACATGTTCAAAAGGATTGGAGTTCGATATATATATGCAAATGTTTAGGTGTATAAGTTTGTAATTGGTACTACCAAATCTATGAGATTTGTAGCCTTCCTTTACACCAACCCACACCTTGTGTTGGGCTCTGTTAAGCTTGTTGGGTTGTAGCTACAACTGGTCTTCTTTCAACTTTAATTAGAATATATATATGTGTGTGTGTGTGCGCTTGGTTTTATATATGTTGTTTAAAACAACATATCATTATTAGTTAAATATATGGAATATTAATTATTAACAACATTTATTTCAAATTATATATATATATATATATATATATATAAACATCTATGATGATATATATGTGTGTGTAAGTATATATATCATGAGTTATAATTAAAGAAAAATTGGTTGTGTAAAATGCATATTTATATATTTATAGAATATATTTATAGAATATATTTATATAGTGTCTTTAATGGTTTAGATGATTTCATTATGGACGTATAAATAAAATGTAGTGAGGATTTATAATGTTCTTTAAAAAAAATTACTTTGAATGTGTGTGAAAATTAAAGAGATTGATTTTTATTAGTTCCATGATGTTGCATCTTCCTCTTGAAGTAGTTTTGAATTGAGGAGACTTTATGTGTTAAATTTTGTGTTTTAAGATTATGTTGGAACCCGTAATGCTTGAGTTTTCCATTAGCTTGGAGTTCATGGGTAGTTGGCTTATTAGGATTTCAGAGGCTAAGGGAAAATTTTGTTACATGTGGATTTTTATATATGGCTATTTGATAGACTTTTTGATGCAGGAGCATCCAGTGGTGTAAGGGCAATCTTGCATCACCCAAAAATAGTTAAATTTCAAGTTTCTTGGTTTTTAGATGTTTTTACATTTTTGGATACCCTTTTTGTCATAATGAAATTTCCAATTTATGGTTTTTATTTTCTATTCCTGGGTTGAAAGATATTGCAGTTTTAGTTTCCCAAATTTGCACCTAAAAATCTTTTGAGTTAGATTTGAGGCACTTAGATTTCCCGGAACGGCCCCAAAAATTTCCAAAATCAGCATAGCAGATTTTGAACGTGTTATTGACTTTGAAACCTTTCCAACGGTTCAAACAGTTCGCGAATCGGAGTCCCGGATCAAAAGTTATGGCTCCGGGAAGTTGGCGCACTTTCTAGAAGATACAATTGCAAATGTTCTTTTGAAATTTGAACTTCAAGTTGTAATTTTTTGGTGCCAAACCGCCTAAACTCAAATTTGAATGTTGTTTTGGCTCCAAACTAAAGAGGAGCTCTATTTATGGGCAGGTTTCTAATTTTTGGGTAACTTTTTAGGGACAAGCTCACATATTGCGAAAGGGTGATTCTATAGCTTTCTGTAACTTGCATGTGTTGTAGAACTTAGGGATTTGAGATCCTTTGCATGTAAGAAGCTCCATTTTCTGAATAATAAAATTATTCTCTTGTTTGTGGGTTATTTTCTAAGTCTCGGGCTGCGCCCTCATCACTTTTTGATCTTGATTCTTGTTTTGAGCTCATGTGGTTGTTACATTGCATCATTATTTTTCCTTTTGATGTGGTCTTTGTGTGAGAAGGTTCATGCCTCACATATGTTTATGGTTTTGTGATATTTTGGTGCTTTGTGCGAGTAGCTACACTTTAGATGTTATTTGGATTGTTTTGATGCTAGTACGAAGAGCGGATCTACATGGGGGCTAAAGCACAAAGAGGTAGTCTGGATAATCCATGGAAGATTTTTCTTAATAAGTGATAACACAATTAAATAACTAGTGGGATTGGGTAGGTTCACATTAAACAAGATAAGTTAATGCCTCACCCATGCTTATAGTGATTTCTTAGGCTAAGGATGGGCTGAGAAAGCCTAGTTGGAAAGATCACTACCTTTTTCTCACAAAAGGTAAGTGGTCCCACATGTGTCACCCTATGGTGCCGACGCCTAGTGAGAGGCAGCCAGGGCCATGCAATGACACTCTTCCTATATTATCCTTGTTGTGTTCCCTTGCCTTTGTGTGCCTTTGGAAGCAGTTGATCTTCATGTTTATTGTTGCATTTATTGTGGAGTCTTGATAGCCTTGTTTTCTTGACTATTTTTATGTTGTGGGTCATTTTTATCATCTCCTAGCACAGGGGGTTAGCCTTAGGGTCCACATGGTCAGGTGGAATGTGCTATGCACTCCATTGGGTTCCTAGTTGGATTTTGTAATGTAAGGAGTTGTACCATTGTAGAGATTCTAGAGCTTCATCAGATTTTAAGATAATATTGATGCTTTGTATTAGATTCATTTCAGTTGTATCAACTTATGTAATTAGTGTATCCTTCCTATTTAAGTTGGGAAGCACTGTTGTACCTTTGTAATCTTTGAAACAATGTAAACTCATGCAATGAATTTAATGTATATATACTCTTGATATTATCATGTGTTCTCTGATGGATGTTTAGCATTTATGTAATATTGTGGATGTATGTACTTGTTGTTTATGCTATATTTTGGTTTTAAAATGATTACTTGTGAGTAGATATTCATCGTTATGGGAATTAGGTTATGTTAGAAATGTTCGCATGTAATGCAGTCATGTTACCCCAAAGGAATTAGCTAGATAATTAAATGTGTATGTATAGTTTCATTATTAGCATTGTATGTTACTTTACATTGCATATTAGTCTTTGAAAAAAAATTGTGCTATAATTGTTAGTTATAAGTTGTCCTTTGGGGTTTTCATGGCGAGGCATTACATGATATGTAACAGGTTCATGAGCCGCAACTGTGATAGGAAGTGACACATCTATAGGTGGGATTTCAAATTTAAAATTATGATGCAACTAAAAGATCCCAAGCCACATCTGAAACAATGCAACTGTTATTTCTTGAGCTACATTATAGAGCCACAATTATTAGCCTGAACGACATAACTGTCTGTTGAGGTTTACTTTTTCAATTTTTAGTTTTGTTTAAGTTTTTCCTTTTGGGTTTTCTTTAGGGTACGATTTTTGGTTTTCTAAATCTTTTATTTTCAACGTGAGGCATTGGTCTTGAGGAGTTAAAACTTTTTCCTTAGAAACAATCGAGCTCATCTCGTTTTTCCTTAAGTTATCAATTTTGATTTCTTTGTTACAACAACAAATTTGCATCACACTCAGAAAGGTTAAAAAAAACATGCATTATCATTCATGAGGACTCAAATGAACAAAAAAATGCATTCTTTTACTCATGGGAATTAAAATTAACTTGCATCACACATCATTGGTTTAAAAATAACTCAAGTGCTTGTTTGACATCGTAAGCAGGGTTAAAATTAACTAGTGCTTGTATTGTCTTGTGGTTTCCATCTTGCTTTTGGATGTGTATTCTCTTCTCTCACACCATTTGGTGATCTTGAGAATCAAAAGCATCCTTTGAAATTTTGTACAACCACTCACACATTTGGTTTTCGGATTTTTCTTTTTAAAATGAACCCCATGCGAGTGTGAGAAAAAGGTGTTGTGTATGCTCTCTCCTTGCACTTCTTGCGATCTGAGAGATCAAAAACAACATACTTGTCTCATTTTTGTTACCCTTAGAGGGTCTATCTCCTATCTTATGAGAGGGAACAACCTAAGTAGCACTTTTTTTCGGTCCTCTATATAAATTGTTGTGATTTTTGGGAAAGTCTTCGATCACCTAGTGAGGATGTCCTATGCCAACAAGTTCCACCCCTAGTATCTGCATGATATGTCAAAATGCCTTCTTAGGAAGGGACCGAGAGGCCTCTTAATTGAGTTAATCTTGTTGCATATATAGGCACCAATATTACCCTGAAACACAAATTAAGAACTACTTATTTTAGAGGCCAAAAACCCTTTTACTTGTTGGCACAGGAGCAATCCAAAGTTGCCTTACATTCCACTATTCATTGCAGAGATAGGAAATCCCTTAGTTTAGAAGATCTTAAGATCTTCAAGGGTAAGAGATTTTGGTGTGCCCATGCCATGTAAGGGGGACCCAGTGTCACCAAGATCTCTAGCTGTATGCTTTGTCTAAGTGTTTGGAACAATCCAAGTACTATTGAGATATGGTGTTGTACACCATTGCATAAAATGATAATGTTGTAGTTAAATAATTATTTAGGATATTTTATTTACATGGTTTTGTGGTGATTTATGAGTTTGGTATTTGTTTTATCATTTGTAGGAGCTTGAGACTCAGGATGCGATTGTGTGAGCATCTAGATGAGTCAAGAGGAAAAACCTTGAGGGAGTACATGTTTTTATATGTTATTTATGATGCTAGAATTGATTATCAGATTGGTTTTTTTTAGTACAATTCTATAGGTGTTTTCAAAGTTGGTACTTTGATGGTGATAGGTACACAAATTGTCTTCAATTTTGAGGACATGGTTGAACATGGTTTGAGACTTGGAGTCTTGTATGGGTGTTAGTTGAGTGTAGGTATAGTGTTGGCTATGGTTATGGTGTCATGGGTATGTAGGTACATTTTATGCATTGACACGACATGATCATGTATGTGGTGTTTGGTGGCGATATGGTTTGATATTAGGAGATTGTTCTTATATTATTGATGCTTATTTAGTTGTGATGCACCTTGGTGGTGTGGATAATCACACTAGGTAATTATTTGAGGTCCACTTGATGTTCTATTGTAACATTATATTATTATTTAATGTGTGGGAGACATGTGATAATAACTTAAAATTGGAGAAATATTAAATAAAGTGATGTCTTAGTACCCAATATTAAATAAGGGGTTATTGGTTTTGTATTCACATGGTTTTGTGGTACATGGTTTTACCTTACCACTAGTTTTATTTTGTGTGAACATGTGTCTATAAAAGCAAACGCGTGTAGTGGTTTAGGTCAGCTGAGTGGGTTGGCTGTCATTATTGAGTCTTTATGAGGAGTGCATTTGTGAAACATGGTATGATATGTGTGGATTCATGCTTGGACACATGGGAATGCATTGGAAGACTTTATATTTCAGAGGTATTCATTTTAACTCTTGTATTGCTTTATTGTTGAATAATATGATAGAGTATGAATGCTTTTGGAGGCTGGGCTTTTCCCTCTTGAGGGTTTTCCTAGGGTATATCTTGTGTCATCTTTGATGGGTAAGTTGTCTATTCTCTTGCATATGGATTTTGAGTACTTATTTGCATAAATATCTCTTTTGGGTTATGTGGAAATTGTTATTAAATCACTACAAGTTTCCTTACAAGTGGTATAAGAGTTTTCATGGTTGAAGATTTTTTATTATAACCCTAGGTTGAGAAAATGTTGGTTGAGTTTGAATCGATACAATGTGTGAGAGAATGAAAGATATGGCAAGATATGAAGGTTTTGCAAGTTGTTTATTGCAAATCTAATGGTTTTGGGTTTGTTGTTATAATGGGTAGTTTGCATATTTGGGGTGTGAAAAGTTTTGGGAAAAAAGGGTTTCTTGGTTGTGCATTCAAATAGGGGTTTTATGGGAGAAATTTTGTAAATGACCTCCTAGGACAAAATGGACCTCATGGTTGGATTCAGATTGACCGAGAGACGAATATTGATATATAATTTGATATATTTTGGTTACTGGAAAAAAAATGCAATTTTTTTTTACCCTAAACCCCTACCTAGCCGTACGGATGTCATTATTGAAGGTCGCAGAAAAAAAATATTATTTCCATCAGCGAAAATGTCCTGCAAAATAAAAATAATTAAAATTAAAAATTAATATATATATAGTAAAAGGATGGCAAAAAAATTTTAAAAGAAAAATCAATAAAAAAATTTAGATATGATAGTGGGGTATGGGTCCGTAGACTCGTACCTACACCTATCACGTCATTCTATGCCCAACTTGTGGCTCTTTAATTGCCATAAACAAAAATTTCAAAGAAACCATGACCCTTTATACTTTAAAACTTTCAATGATGAAAAAAGTAAACAGGGGGAATAAGTTCTTAAAAAGGAATCTTTAACTTTTAAAACCTTTATTTAAAATTTAAATCATCGGCCCCTCATGTTATTGGTTCCTCCCAAGGGAATTATAGGGGAGGCTTTTGTTAACTAGTTATTAATAACTTTGTTTTTAACAAATGAGAATTCAACTTGTTTTCTTATTTCACAAAAAAATGTATATTGTTAAAGTAAACTTGCAAAATATATAACAAAATATTTATCCAAAATTATTTTTCTATTGGAAAAAAAAATTTGACCCACAAGGGTGGATTTTCAGGAGCATAAACTTTTTATCGCAACTTTTTAAGTTTTTCTGACTATAATCAAAAAAATATTTAGTTAATTTTTAAGAAATTTTTTAACTATTCAAAATTATTTTACTTGTATATTTTCCATTCTATTCATTTATTAGTAACAAATTCAAATAAATAATGTATTTTTAATATATTATATTATTAATTTAACAAAATATTATAATATTATAATATATATACAATATAATATGTAACATATATAGCATCTAATATATAATATAATATATAAAATAATAATATTATAATTTTATATTTTAATTTTAAATTATGTAATATATTATATTATTAAATATTTTTATAATATATTATATTAAATTAACATCTAATATATTAAATTAATCTTGTTATATAATGATTTTTTTTTTCATTGCTATTTATTTAAAATTTCTCTTTTTACCTAAAGATAAAAAGATATTAAAATAAGTAATTTTAGTCCTAACAAGTAATTTTAGTCCTAACAAATAATTTTAGTTCTAATTGCTCTACTCAATTACTATATTTTCATATCAAGTATAATTTTCTACTATAGACTTAAAGAAACAAATGTATTAAAACTATAAAATGTTTTTATTTTTATTTTTTATAGATGAGTACTACCAAGTAAAGGGGGTAGCTCCTAGGTACATTTAGAAAATTTGGCATGTAAATGCCATACAACACCCATAAACACTAAAAAGAGAACCCAAAAATCCTAGTCAGCTAGCAGTTGATATATTATTGCCAGGAGGTTACCTAGCCTAACAAGCTTATTTAGACTACCTGTGCCCATCCAAGAGAGATTTGAATCCATAAATCTTGTGAATTCCACCATGTCAGCATTCATGACCCCAGCTCGAAAGACCTCCCATGCATTGGACATGAAGTTTATTAAGGTCTCCCGCCAATTTGCATTCGTTTCACTGCCATTGGCCTCATCGTCACTCAGTATTGTAGGATCAAAATAAACCCTCAGGAGACTCACCCAACCATCAGTCCACATTTCCAGTGTGGTGTTAGCAACAGCTGGAACATACACCAGCGCCACAAACCTATCCAACCGCTCTATCAAGCGTTCCCTGGACTCAGTGATATTGACCAGAGTGCCAATCAACACCTCAAATATCTTACCATCACACCAATGTTGATTAATGTTCAAGAAAGAAGAAATCATAACCACCACAACATTTCGTATATGCTGGATTTGGATCATGAAAAGTCTCCTGCACTATGTTGGCAAGTCTTCCTTAAGGCACTGACAAAGTAACCCAAATTGGAACACCATAGTCTCTCAGTGACCCACACCATGAAGCTTTCGCATACAAATAAACATGAATATGGACACCACCATTAAATAGCCACAAGGGTATGTTGGGAAGCCAGTGGACATCAAATACCCGACATACACAACGTACCCCAAATCCTCCCAGAATCGCATCCAACCAGTATGATACTAAAAATACCCACATGCCAAAGGAATCCCGAGCTCAGGTGGGAAAAACCGATGTGGCTTGATAGCCCATAGAATCCTTTGAGATCACTTCTTGCAGACTCAGCCAAAGTACTGGTGTCGAGCCCATTACTACTTTTTCAGCTTGCACCACCCCCGAGTTCGCCAGAAGATTTGCAGCCTAATTTTCCTCTCTATAAATGTGTGACAGAGTGTACTCTAATAACCTTCCTAAGGATTCTTTGACTAGATTGATCCAATCATTAATTCGCTAATTTTGGGATCTTCCTAGGGTAATTGCATTAATACAGAGCATAGAGTCCCCTTCGATTTTGATGGCATCAATACCCTTTTGGATACATATTTACAAGACGAGCCAAAGCACCTCCATTTCAGCCATATTGTTAGTACATACGCCTAGATTTTTTGAAGCAGCCCAGATGCACTCACCTTTTGAGTCTCGAATTATACAACCTGCCCCCGCATTGCCGAGATTACCTTTTGTAGCTCCATCGAAGTTCAATTTTCATTTTAACCTTACTAGATGAGTACAAAAAATCTCTTTCCTATTTAATTTTGATAGAGATGGCTGTCTAGAGATTGGTATCCTGACCCCGTTCCATGTCTTCATAATTTCTTCATCCCATCTTGAGAATTTGGATTTAGGACCCACTATGATCCTATTATTCACTACCTCGATGATGGCCAGCTTAATTTTCTCCAAAAGGTGGTCACGGTTTAATGAAGTCCCTTTAAAAACATGTCTATTCCTCTCTTTCCAGATATGCCATACCGCCAATGAAGGTGCCATAATCCAAATTCCTTTCTAGTACCCATACTTTCTCATAGCTGGCCAGCTTGCCAAAAAGTCCCAAAGCTTACACTGCCTTGGCCCAATAAAATTGAGAGTTCTTTGCAACCAATCCCAACATGATGCAGCGTAAGGGCAAGATAGAAGCAAATGATCTAAATCCTCTTCTGCCTGTTTACAAATTTTGCACCGTGATGGACCAATAACACCTAGTCTTTTTAGTCACTCACTAGTTAGACAACACTTATGGAGAGTTGTCCACAAGAATGCCCCAGCCTTAGGCAGGATCTCTTTCTTCCAACAGATTCTTGTCATCCAAGACTTTTCCTTAATTTTCTTTAACTAAAGTTGATAGCCAAGCTTGGCCGAGTACTCCTCAGAAGATGCACCACACCAAAAAATAGAATCTTCCCTTTCGAATAGTCTAATCGGTCTACCATTTATTTCTTTACAAATCTCAGCAGACAGAGCATTCGGGAGTGGTAACGTTGAAAAATTAATCCAACAATAATTACCGTATGGTGAACTGTTCTCTTTTCTAATGTAATCTGCCACCTTTGTGCCAAATTCAGACTGAAGGTGATCCAAATACTAATCAAGATCAAAAAGTTCAGCCAAGCTTTTATGACCATTCCATGAGTCAATCCAAAATAATTCCTTCTTCCCGTTCCCAATTTGCCATGATAAGTGAGTCGTAATTAGGTGTCTACAATTCGATATGAACTTCCACGCAGCAAAACCACCATCTAGATTAGCGACCATTAGAATTCAAGAGGGATCCTCATTGTCTAAATATTTATTTTGTAATATCCGACACCATAGCTTTTCAGGCCTTCAATACATTTTCCATATCAGCTTTGCTCCTAATGCGTTATTCTGCAACCAATTTTTACGCAGCCTAGCCCCATCATCTTCTTTTGACAAGTAGACCATATCCCACCCGATCAAAGGGATTTTTTTGACTTCCTTTGAGCCTTCCCATAGAAACTTCCTCATAATTCCCTCCAACTCTTTTTCCATTTTTTTTGGTGCTTCCAAACAGGACATGGTGTATATAGGTATTGCCGCCAGAACTATTTTTACCATGGTTATCCTGCCTGCTAGAGTAAGCTAGTTATTTTTCCAAGCAATCGCCTTGTTCCTACATCTTTCAATTACCTCACCCCAATGTCTAGTTTTACATGATCCTTCAAATATTTGAATTTCAAGGAACTTAGATGGTAATTTCCCAATTTGTATTCCCAGAGTTGAAATGATTACTTGTTGTAAGTGGTGTCTTGTATTAAAGAAGAAGACGCAGGACTTATCTTTATTCATTTTTTTCCCCGAATTGACTTTGTAATCTTCTAGCACCTAACTTATGCTCCTGGCCTCTTTTATGCTTGCTTCCCCTAGAAGATAAGTGTCATCTATGAACTAAACATGAGTAATGGGTTCCGTGTTAGGAGCCACTCATATGTTGCGCCACTGCCCCTGCATACAATAGCTTTTGATGGTACAACTAAAGGATTAATCCAAAATGACAAAGAGGAAGGGGGAAAACAGGTCTCCTTGCCTAAGACCATTCGTTGCTTTAAAGAAACCTTGGAGTGATCCATTAATAGCAAAGGAAAATCTTACCAAAGATATACACTGAAAAATTAATTTGCACCAGTGACTACTAAACCCTAATCTCTTCATAACTTCCATAAGGAAAGGCCATCTCACCTGGTCGTAAGCCTTGCTCACATCCAACTTTATGATCATCTCTGCCTATTTTCTTGATTGAAGAGTGTGAATGGCCTCCAAAATGATCAGTATACTATCAGATATTTCTCTACTAGGTACAAACCCATTTTGTTAAACCGAAATAATCTTTTTCATAAATGGTTTTAATCTATTAGCTAGCACTTTCACCACAATCTTGTACAGTGTATTGCATAGCAAAATGGGTCTAAAATCGTTAAAGGAAGAACAATCATGCTTCTTTGGGATCAACGCGATGACCGAATTATTCATGTCATTAACAAATTGTCTAGACTTACGAAACTCTTCAACCAACTTCTAGAGCTCGTCACCCATGAAGCTCCAACATTTTTGGACGAATCTTGCAGGGAAGCCATCGAGGCCTGGTGCCTTGTCTGGGTGCATTTGGAATAACACTTTACGTACTTCTTCCATTGAAACCTACTCACAGAGTCTTATGTTGTCTTCTTCACTAATTTTAGGGAAAATTGAGTCAAGCAATTCTGTATTAAACTCTTGGTGTTGTTGTTCCCCAAGTAAATTAGAAAAATACTTGTAAGCAGCCTTTCCAATTGCATTCCCTCCATTGACAATTCGGCCACTGCAGTCACATACCTCCTCAATCTTCTTGGCTACCCTCTTAGCCATAACATAAGTATGGAAGAATTTAGAGTTGGAATCGCCCTTGCCTAACCACACCTCCTGGGATTTATCCTTCCAATAAATCTACTCCCTCTTTAGAAGCTCAGCAAGCCTTTCCTTCAAGAAATTTTCCTTTGCATATTCCTCATTCCTCATACCTTTCTTTATTATTAACTCACTAAGAGCTTCCAACTCTACCTCAACCTTTGCCTTTTCCATGAAGATGTTATGGAAGTGCACCTTGTTCCATTCTCTTAACTTTTTTTTGATTACTTTTAATTTTTTAACCAATATAAAATTGATAGAGCCACCCACCTTTGTTTCTTTCCACCAGCATTCCAGTAAAGTTACAATGCTCGGATCCCGCCACCACATGTTTTGAAACTTAAAGTTTGATTTTTTCGCTACCTTCCCAGTTGTAACTGACATTTCCACATCGAAATGATCCAAGATTGAAATAGGAAAGATGCTAGCAAACACCTTCAAACCTGTCTCAAGCCAATAGGGGGAGATCAAGAAATGGTCCAATCTTTGCGATATGGCAATAAAGTCTTTGCATCGATTTGTCCATGTAAAAATTCCATTGTCCACTAGACAGTCCACCAATCCGTAATCCCCCACGAATGCTTTGAAATCAATAATAGGTTGTGACACCTTTCTAATGCCACCACTATTCTCAGACAAATCAAGAATTCTATTAAAGTCGCCCCCAATCACCAGCGCATCCTTTGGACAGGAATGTGAGAATTCCAATACCGAGCACCAGAGAAGAGCTTTGTCAACTATTTTTATCGGACTGTAGATATTAGTTATTGTAAAGCATTTATTTAATGTCAAGTCAAAAACATTAACTGCCAACTAGTTTGCAGAGGCGAATAAAATTTCCACATAAACTTCTGCCACCTTCCATAACAACCCTAAACCTCCCATGGAACCAGCTGAATTTTGAAAAAAACCTTCCCATTAGCGACAGTATTTTAGGAATTTCACACACTCTTCTCCTACTAACTTAGTTTCTTGTAACAAGATGATACCACTAACGCTTTTTTGTAATTGACGCCTTACTAGATGTCATTTGTTAGGGGACTTTAGGCCCCTGACATTCCATGTTGTAATCCTCATTGTTTCCTAAGGGAGGCAGCTCCTCCCTTGGTACTCAAAAACTTGGTAATGCTGGTATATTTTTTAGCAACTGCTTCTTCTTCCCATAGTTGTTTTAAGGATTTCTACCTCTAGGGTTACCAGAGGTACTGATTTTTCCCAAACCCAGGTGATTGATTTCTGACTGGGAAATGCACCTTTCATCAATTATGTCCAATTCATCTTCACCATTGGCATTTGAATCTAGGTCATCACTTTCCCAAGATGCGTCATCTATCTCAGTGATCCCATTTGGCAGTTGCCCACCCACCTGGAAAGGTTGCAGCATAGATAGATCCAACCCATCCTTGTTATTATGTGTCGCCTTGGGGGTGTGGGCTCCTTGCTCTAGAACCCATTTTTTTGAATTGATTGTTTCAAACTGTGTATATCCTTTCTTTGGGAAAATCCACCTTAGGCATGGTGCTTCGTGGGGAGATATTTCCAGAAGGAGAATAATTCCAACCCCTTACATTGTAATTTTTCAATTCAAAGTGCTATTATTTCTAGTGCCACACTCCAAACAGAAGAACCGTGGTTCTTCAATCTCAATGTCCTACAGGCAACGCTTCCCATTCACCAAGGGACATATTTTGCGTGGTATGGAATCAATTGCAATGATGCGAAGTCTATAAAACTTATACAAATCTCCCTCCAAAATATTTGAATTCACCTCTAGTAAGGTTCCCAATGACCTACCAATCTTTTCTAGGCAGTCGTCGACCTAGTATTCTACTGGTAGATTGTAAAGTCTAACCCAAATCAATTTTTCATAAGGTCGCATTTTGGTTGGGTCAAAATTAATGCTCCATGGCTGCATATAGAGGGGAATGCCCTCCATAAACCATAAATCCCCCTGCGTTATTCTACATTTTGTTTTCTCATCTACAAATACCACCACAAAGAACCCTTTCGGCATGAATCTTATCAACACCTTTGTGTTCCAATTGTCTTTGATCCAATTCTTGATAGCTGCTCGGTTCGGTGTGCCACCGATGAAGCAGAAAATACAGGAAAATTCGTTGAGAAGAACAATGTCCTCCTTAATCTCCTCCATGACATCAATCTTCATGGGGTGCTCTTCGTCCTTCAGAATGATCTCTGTCAACACTTCCCTTTGTTCTTCTTTTGGAGGATCGAAGTCGGACCTTCTGCCCCTTGCTTTCTGATGGCCACTAAGTTTATTTTGCCGCTAGTGTTTTTTCTGATCATTTCGATCTCCATTGCCACTTCACCCAGAAGGGAGTATCTGTTTGGGTCATGGAATTCAAAATTCAATGGGGGTTTCGAGGGTGTCATGTCGACGCCTTGTTGTTTCCCTTTCCTTCTCATCAGGCGCCTTCTGCGAATGGACTAGAAAACATTCATCAACCCATTTTCCACCAACAAAGACCCATTGCGGTATGTGATCTTGCAATCCTCCCTCGACTTTCTCTTCCACCAATTTGTCTCCCCAGCGCCTTCTTCCATCCCCAACTGCCTTACCTTCTGCAACAACCGTTATGTCCTATGATTTCGCACTACTCTGCTCCATCTCTATTTGAAGTTTTTCACCCAAAACTATAAAATGTTTTATTGGCTCATCATATTTACAATAATATCATTTTCTTTATAGACCCTTAGGGAATATTTTTTGTATGGACAATGCTACTTATTAGTTTCTACCAAGAACTATAGGTGAGGCATGTTCTTAACTAGTTATTAATAAAAAAGTTTCTAACCAATGAGAACTGAAATAGTTTTTCTATTTAATTTTTTTTTTAGCTATCGTCAATGTATAGATGCCAATTTTATAACAAAACATTTTTGAAAAATTATTTCTCACCTATTCTTAAATAGTTATTAATAATTTTTTTTCTAACCAATGAGAACTGAAATAGCTTTTCTATTTAATTTTTTTTTAGCTATTGTCAATCTATATATGCCAATTTTCTAACAAAACATTTTTGAAAAATTATTTCTCACCTATTCTTAAATAGTTATTAATAAAAAAAATTCTAACCAATGAGAACTGAAACAGTTTTTCTATTTAATTTTTTTTTAGCTATTGTCAATGTATAAATGCCAATTTTATAACAAAACATTTTTGAAAAATTATTTCTCTTCAATCTAAGGGAAATTAATGCGCTTCCATTACAGTATTGTCGGTAATAGTGGCAATGCAAAGGGAAGTCTCCTTATTTTCAATTGTATTTATTTCTTCTATTTCTTTCATAATCTAAGAGGGGGCATTATTAATTTTAAATTATTTAGTTAGTTATACAATTCTAACCCTTTCTTTATATAAATTTGTATCTTTTTTATTAGATACATAAATATTTCCCATTAAATGGATTTAAATAAAATTTCATGTTGGTAATAGAGTTTGTTATTAACTTTTATAACAAAGTTAAAATAATTTTAGGGTTAAGTATAGATGGAAAAAATACAATATAGAAAAAGAACTCATTATGATTCAATTTTTATTGAATTTTATTGGGTTAAGCAATAGATTTGTGCAGTTATAACCTAAATTTTTTGTGATCAACAATAGATTCCTATAGTAATATATAAATTTATTTAATTATAGCATAGGATATTTATCTTAGAATACTATAAATTTAATTTACATTTGACAAGAGTTAATTTTTGAAGAATTTTTAAAACAATTTCAAGAATGATCATTAACAAATGCTTTTATAATTTTTCAAAACTAATATTTGAAGTTTTCATAAGAATAAATAAAAATGAAATTATAAGATTCCCAAAACAAACATGTAAATTAATTTAGTTATTGAAGCTACAAATTTGAAAAGTAAAAATATCATGAAAATTAATAGCTACAAATTTACTTTTAAGTATAAATGAAACACAATAATGCTAATGTTGAATGGTAGCCACCAAGAGGGAAATGGTTTTAACAATGCATTTTTGAATAAAAAAATATAATCACAATTCTAACCATTTTTTGTAGATTGCAGTTGGTACAACAAAATCACCAAGTGACTCAAAATGAACTTTATACTTATGATGAGAAGATTTCCAATATCTTAACATAAATTGATTTCTATAAATATTTGAAGATAAAAATTCTAAAAGGATCTTTTATATTTATATTTCAAAATATTTTAAATTATAAATATTTCTATAACAAAATATTGTAATAAGATGATATATTATTATAAATAAAAATATTATATTGTATAGAGAACTATATAAAAATATAACAAGTCAAATTATATCATCTAATATATTTTAAAAAATTAAAATGCCCAAAAAAATAAACAAATAATATCTATTCATAAGTAACACAAATAGGATAAACAAATAATGTATACAACGGTTAGAAGGGACAAGTTATTAAAATGGGCATCCTTTTTTCTTAAATAAAAAATGAGTATGTAATTTTTATTTTTTTAAACTACTATATTAGTCAAGTGGTAGAAAACATTAATAAACTTAGAAAAGAGAACATAATGTTGGGTTAAATCATAGTTAGAATTCATTTTTAAATCAAAAAAATATATGGATTTCAAAATGTTCAAAATTCTTTTAATTAGGTTACTATTAGAATTAGGGTAAGAATTAGAGTTAGGGTAAGCATTAGAATTATGGTTAGGGTTAGGGTTAGGGTTAGGGATAGAGTTAGGGTTAGGTTTAGGGTTAAAATCATAGTTAGAATTATGATTAATGTAAGGATTAGAATTAGGATTATTGTTAGACTTAAAAATAAGGTTATAGTCAAAGTACAATCAAGGTTATGATTAGAATTAGGGTTAGGTTAAGAGTTAGAAATAGGATTCCTATTAGAATTAGGGTTAAAATTAAGGTGGGTTACTATTAGAATTAGGTTAAGAATTAAAGTTATAGTTAGGTTTAGGGTTCAAATTAGAGATAAGGTTAGAGTTCAATTAGGGTTTGAATTATAGTCAGGCTTAGGGTTAGGGCTAGGATTAAGGTTAGGGTTAAAATTAGAGCTATTTTTAAGGTTACAATATTATGGCACAATCAAGTCATTAATTTTAGGAATTAATTATTTCGACGTGTCGATAACAAGGCCTAATTCATTTCAAAAAGAGCTGCAACTAGCGCCTTATTGACAAAACTCTCATTGCAAGAACCTCATCTTTTAGAAGAACTTCCTCGGTTCCCAAAAGATTTAATTAATTCCTTATCAACACAACTATCATCCGAAGAATATCATATTTTTGAACTACATCCTTGGTTCTCAAATCTATCGACTTGTCAATAACTAAAAAAATGCTTGTTGGAAAACTAATTCCTTATCGACAAAACTACTATCGAAATAAGCTCACTTTTTACAAATTATGTTCTTCTGGAATTGTGTATTTGATTGGACTGCTAATTTTAGTGTAGTTTTGATTAGTATAAGAATAGGATGGGAGGTCTCTTCCTATAAAGCCAATATAATTGACAATGTTCTTTTGCATCAAGAGGTTCCAACTCAATTTTTGTTTTATATTTCTTGATTTACCTTCTATAAGTAATTCCACTTCTTTCCTGCCATCAACTCCCCTAAGCTAAAATGGGGCTGATTGGAAGTGCTATTTTTACTACTAGTTCTTTAAAGAAATTAGTTTTGATTACTATAAGAATAGGATGGTCAGTCTCTTCCTATAAAGCCAATATAATTGAAAATTTTATTTTGCCTCAAGAGGCATTGACATATTTATTTGATATTTCTTGATTTACCTTCTATAAGAAATTCCACTTCTTGCCTATCATCAACTCCCTTAGGCTAAAATGAGGTTTATCTCCTTGAATCTTGATTCCATGAAAATCATTAACTTTCAAAAACTATTCTTAAACATCAAATAGTTCAACATTAAACAATAATTTTTTTCCAATAAAAATAAGGCAATGTTATCATGAGGAATCAAATTATCATTATCAACTGAGAGTTCCTTGTGATTTATAGTATCGTTGTTTTGTAATTTTCTTTCATTTGTGGTCCTAAACTGGGTTTTGCTTGACCAAGAGAACCTATAGCTACACAAAACCAGTGCAATCTCCTAAGGTCTATAGATTTTTAGATTGCACATGCACATCATGAACATGCAATTGAACTAGGTTGCAGCAATGACATAAAGAAGGTGAGGCTAACTTTGCACAACAACTTGTCATCAAAAAATGCTAAAAGTATGGGCTAAAACCTCATCAAATAATATAACAACAATTTCCATTATCACTTCCATTCAAGAATCTAACAACTAAACTAATAGGCAAGTTGAACCATGCATACATAAAGAGAATACTCAAAAGGAACACCCATAAATCATGTAATGTTACTTTCTATTGCTACAAAATACCTTTACATTAGTTCTCCAACCATTTACAAATGAGGTGAAGACCCCTATTTATAGTTTTCCAAAGCCCAGATGAATGGATAGGATTAATTTGTTTTGTGTGGCTCAGATTTTCTATACACTAGGGTTTCACCTACCCCTCAATATATTACATTTTAAAATATAACTTTGTCCTTATCCCTATTTTGTTCTCTTGTAACAACACTGTAGCACTTTGTCTTTTAGCTGATTACCATTTGTTGCAGCTATTCTGTAAGGAACTCTTCACCCACAATAGGGTTTCCCTCTTGCTTCTTCAAAGCAACATATTCTATGAATTTCAGAATCAACAGTTGGAACTTATCAACCTCCATGATCTCAAATCGTAACACTTGATAACTCCATTTTTTAAATCGATCAGTGAACTTTTCCCAATCTTCATCATACTTAGCAGCGTGGTCCCTGAATAGCTCTGACTCGGTGAAGGCTCAGGCGACAAAGCTCATGAAATCAGTGGTGATCTCATCTGACATCCCATCATATATCTTCTTCTGGAAATGGGGCTTTATCTTCTCTAAATAAATTTGCATGACATGCATATTATAGCTCATCATTTTCCTTAGATACCGAGTGCAATTGTCTCTAACTTCTTTGTTTAAATTCATTAATGTTGATGTGCCCAATGTTGGTATCTGCAATCTCTTTCCAATCTGTGATGACCTTTGAATGCAACAACTCCCCTTGCAATTAATACTTCATTTGATCCTTGTCCTCTTTTCCACGAGGAGCTCTGCCTATTTTCTTTCCTTTGTCCTTTTCTGCAGTTGCCCCCGAGGGTCCTGCACCTGATTCCATATATCCTACAAACAAAGGCATGATGAGCACAATCAAGCATGAAAATGAAAATGTTAGCTAAACTCCCTATGGATGGAGTCAGATTAGATAATATATTATTCAAGAAATCAAGCATTTTCTCTAGAATGTCATTAGCAATTTGTAGGAATCTAGGCCCTAGGGCCGGACTTCCCTAGCAAGATTGTTTTTTTCAAGGGAAAACAAGGCAAGGCAATCCGCATGTTTTCTCCCACCTTCAGATTAAGATGATTTGAAAGGTTCATGTAGAAGAGAGTCCCATTTGAGCACATGGGTTAAAGTTCATTTCCAGATTGGAGGCCATTTGGATCATCATTGGGGCATTCAGAGCCACGGGGAGGGAAACCCATTTGGGTTTTTCTATTTGAGATGGCCTTGATAAAATGACGTTCTAGGGATAGATTTCCAAGGCCTGAGACCCGTGATGTTGAAGGAAGGCAGAATAACTATTGTCACGCAAGTGTTTGGATCAAGAAGGCCAAAAAGTTGTTTGAGGATGGCCGTTTGAAAATGGTGTGCACTGAATGAAAGTCTGGTGGGGGCAACCCGACGAAGGCCAACACTTAGGTTTTCATTTTTTGTTCATGCAGTGGTGGGATACATGGGACCCAAAGGGAAAAATCTGGTCATCTAATAGCTGTGAGAAAAGGTGAAGTTGTAACGGAGGTCCATAGATGGATCTCCAAGAACCGGGACCCGAAGGATACCAAGGGTGTGGCAGTTTGTTTTGTAACTCTAGCGGTGAATGGAATGGCAGATCTCAAGGCTTGGGTTGATGAGGTTTTTATGCCATTTAGAATGATGAAGGTTATAAAACATCCTAGAGATGGAATCCCGTAGAAGTCGACCCGTCAAACACGCCTAGAGGCAAGGAGTTTGATTTTGTTAGATTTCAACAACAAACTGTCAAAGGAGATCCGAGGTCATAGACCCAAGGAGACATCCTGTCATTTCAAAGTTGTTTTGTTTTGAAGTTTAATCGAAAGCTACAGAGAGGCTCAGAATCATAGGGCACCACTGCTCTGTGTGAAGAATAGTGCCAAGGTGATGAAGTTCTAGATTGAATTACATAGTGATTTGATGGGTTTTCTTGAGATTACATCACATGGGTTTTCTAGAACTAGCCCTCCTCTATCAAATGTATGCATTTTTATCCTTTTCTACCCATTATTTTGACACAAATTCACTAAAAAGCATAAAGGGAAAGGTGGATAGTGAACTCACCACAAGAATCCGATGAAGGGAGTTGTTAAATCCACGAGGAATTGGCAAATAAAGGCAGTGGGTGCGAAGGCGGCAGGCGACGAAGGCTCTTGGTCTCTGTAACTACTCTGAACTTCTTTGGCTGATCTTGACATGTGAAGATGAAATGTTGACTCAGTCTATTTATACCCCTAAGTGTATTTAATGCACCCCATAAATGCTAGTACAATAGGCGAGAAGTTGGTGAATTCAAATTTTGAGACAACGGCAGGAGGTCCAGAACCTGAAGGTTGGAAGGACGTGACCCCAAGTTCATTTCAAACATCAAGTGGAAAATCATCGACAAAGAGGGGTTCAAGGTCTAATGGGTGGAACTCTGGTGAAGGATGGCCAAAATGTAAGAGCGGATGCACAACAAAGTTCTAGGCAGGGAGATCTGTGGGAGCAGGCCCAAAGCGATGGACAGTTGGTCAGTGTGATGGATAGTTGGTCAGTTGGATCTTCAAAGTATTGAGGATGGTGGCCAAGGTTTTGGGACCAAGACCAAGGAAGGATGAAACCCTTTGGACGTTCTAAAATAGCAAAAACACTAAGGAAATTTGGCAAGGGAAACTTTCCATGTCAGACCTAGAGGGTCCCAAGGATGCTGACAAAGGAAAACCAACAAAGGAACTCCACGAGGACCTAGGACTTAGAAAATTTGGAGGAGATGGAACATGGTCAACTTGAGGTGAGACTCTAGAGGCAGTTTGACCATCTAGGACACCAAAACAAGGGCTCACAAAATGAGGTAGTGACAAAACAACCTAACAAGGTGAAAGAAAGAGGGGGTCCCTACCCAAGACGATGCGTTTGTGCAAAACATGCACAACAAATGGTGACTCATTGGGGAAATGCTCCAAAGAATTTTGAAGACAAACTAGAATCACAAACCCAGAATCTTTGGTTCTGACCTTCACACTAGGGAAAACAAATCAGACACTTAACCAAAGGATCAAAACCACTAGTTAATCCAAACTTCAATATGTTGAAAATCCAAGTGTGTACAATTGCATTAATTCCCATCCTTTAGTTGCTATGGGAACCCAAGCTCAGTCAAGTTAAGCTGCATATTTTATTCTAACTCCAAAAGCATATGAGACATTGCCTCACTTCCAATCAGGCGTCCATAGCCCCAATGAGGTTGCCATTGTGATTCTCCTAAAAACTTCTCTACTACCGGTCAGGTGTCCATAGCCTCGATAGAGTTGCTCGGATACCCCTAAAAAGTTGAATTTTCTTTCTTTTAATTTTCAATGCTTTCTTTCTTTTCTTTGTTTTGATTTTTTCTCTTTTGAGTTCTTTTATTTCAACCCACAAGCAATGAATCTCATGATCAAGGTTGAGAATCATAGTGGCACTGAAGCAAAATTTTAGATTTTTCACTTAACTGGACCTTGCAAAGGATCTATAGTGACCTCTGGATTCTTAAAGTGTGTAAAAGATATAAGATTTTAGAATGCATCAGAGTCAGACTAAACCAACAACTTATCCTCTTTGAATCAAACACCAAGACCACTTGACACTAACAGAAGATCCTCACCATCCACTTTGAAAACTTGATTAGAATTTAAAAAAGAAATACATAGAACAACCCCAGGAAATAAGGATTGTTTTTGTGCACACAGATGTGCCCAGCTAAAAGTAGAGGGACCCTGAGCAAAGCAACAACAAAGTGAAAGAAAACAAAAGAAAACATAAGCAAATGAAAAGAAAACACCTAAACTAACCAAAGCAAGATAGCGAAAGAAAACAACAAAGAAACTACTCTAAAGCAAGAAACCTATAGCAAACCAACTAACCTAAGGAAAGCAGGAAAGCAAAGTATTTACAAGAAACATACACTACCTAAAAATGAGTTATGTACAAAGAGATATTTACAAACACTATGTTCAAGCAAGGCAAGCTGACATCAATGCTCATTGGATTTTGCAGTGCATGCACAAGAAAATGGGTGATCGTTATTGTTCTTAACCATGCAAATTTATCTTTATATTCCAAAAAAATAAATTCAACGTTGCATCACTCAAGTTCAGTCACATGGTCAGGGATAATTAGCAATTCAAGAGGCTTGCTAAACCCATGGTTAATCCATAAACACGTTTGTCTCCCCTCATTCCCGTAATCAAAATGATAAATGCAACTATGAAAATTAATAGGGGCAAGGAAGGATAGAACCTAGATGTCGTCATGCAGAGGTGGCAGCATTTGACAGTCAAGAGCAAGCACTACATCGTTGATAGGTGCATTGGTAGCCTTAGGCAAGCACGGTGGAGGGTGCAACACTTTGGACATTAAGCTTGCATAAGGCTAGGAGACTGGGGCAAAAAACACCCCTTCCAATCCTTGTGTGGGATCGACAACCCCTATCGATCATTCCTCGAGAAGATAGACTTCATCTCATTGATCTTCTACAAACCTTGTGTCCACTTGATTGTTGTCCTCAAAAGGAAGCACATTGTCCCACTTCCTTTCCCAAGTGTTGTCCTTATTTATGTGGTGTTCAATTTCATGGGACAATGACATGGAGGAATCTATCCTATTGCATCTCCCTGAATGTGAGAGAGGATTAGCAATAGTCAAGGCGAAAGGACCACGAGCTACATCTTGTAGTTGCCCAAGTGTGTCATGTTTGTCGGAAACCATCGAAACACCTTCTCCTTTTTCTTCTTCTCTTTGCTAGTCATGCATCTCATCATGATATTCACTCATTTCCTCTTGCTCACTATCATTGTAAATGGAGAAGGAACCCCTTTCCCATTCTAGAGGTTCCAATGTTTCACTACTAGGCAGTTCAGGTGGTATGTCTTCATCGTTGTTGTCTTCTGGGATGTGCTCTTCCTTGGTATGAGCATACCCTTGTAGCATGGATCCAAGTGGGAGGAAAACAGGAAGATAAATTGGTCCATCAAGGGGACCAAAATCCACTACGCAATCTCCATCCAAGGACTTGTCATAAAGCCTATTGTCCATGGTGCACAAATGCTCTTGAAGAGGGAGAAATTCTTGATGACTAGTGGACAACCTTCTTGTTTGATCTAATTCATCACTCGGAAGCTCGAGATTGTATTTTTTTCCTTCTTCTATTGTTGTCCCAACATCCTTTTGAGGCCTGCTTTCAGATGAGCCATCACTCGATTCAATATTTTTGTCTTCTATTTTGATCTAGGTAGCAAGTAGAGGAGGTCGGGTACTTGGCTACTCTACTTGTCCTCTAACTTGTTGGACAACTTCTTGGTATAGCTTGCACACAAACTCAGAGTGTGATGAATCATGGAGTCTACACCAATTTGGTAGCAACAACACCTCCAAATCCACCTGATATCTCTACTCGGACCAATCCTTTGCCAACCTGGAGATGAGCTAGTCATATCTATCCATGATTGGGTCCTCATCATCACTTGGGAGGGAAGTTGGATGATGAACAACCATGAGTTGTAGTTGTTCCCACTCCCCCAAATCCACATTTTTATATTCTTGATCGCTATTGCTTATGAAGGAGAGGTCTTCTAGTCTAATTTCACTTATTCTTTCATCATCATTTTCTATTTTTGCAAGGCTGACATCCCTTTCCTCTTTCCGGTTTTGGCTGTCCTAACATATGCAACTGCAGACTTCATTGGTCCATCATCACCTACCAATTTCTCTTCTTTTGGAGTGGAGGACTACCTTAGATTGTTGGAGGGAAGGTTTTCTGAATTAGTTTCAATCAGATTTTTACCAAGGCACCTTGTTGTCCTAGTGAAATTTGAGTCACCCTCCTGGTTTTCAACTTCAATGTTTGTTACTCCAACACCAACTTGTAACAAATTTCTTGGTTCATCCTTACTTTTTTGTCCTCTTGATGTTGATAGCTCTTCCGCCTCATGGGATAACTTCTCTTCATTGGGAGTTGGCTGATCTAACTTTCCCAAACAACCCTTGACTTGAGTGATGACATCTTCACATGATGGACAAGTAATTTTTGAATGGGGTGAATTGTGAAATTTGCACCAACTTGACATTAGTACTTCCTCCAATCTTGGATCAGCTCCTTGAATTCCTTAGCTACCATAGTTTTCAACTCCTCTAGGTCTACAAGGGCTAAAGGTTGATAGATTTCCCAAAAGGGAATTTCTCCCTACAAGACTCTTTCGATTTTGCTCAAGAATGTGAGAGATCCCAGCTCGTTGTGCCTGTGAGTGCAATGAATCCTACACTTGTTTTCCGATGTGAATTACTATAATGGTTTCCTCATTCTCTTGTTTAAATTTGCATGCAGCTGAGTGATGTCAATTTGTACATGCTACTCCATTTTGACTCAGCTCCTATTTGCCTTCAGAATTTTTTGATTTTATGTTCTAGCATTAAAGGAGATCTCCTATCTCATATTTTCACTAGAAATTTCTTTCAACTTCCAACTTCTAGCTTCGTAGCCTCAACATGTTCGCCCTCCTTCTAGTGCTAGTTATGTTGATGTGTTTTTATGCACTTCTCAACACAGGTAATGCATAGGTGCATCACCTCTCTTGAAAGACAATCTTCCACAATCAAATTGCATAATACTATTCCAAGGTCTCTAATGCCAAGTCTTGACAGTGCTTGGAATATCTCAGTTGTTTCATGTGATTTTGCTGGAATCACAAGATGGACTTATGGATGAGTCACAAAGTGGGGAAGTTGGAATTGCAAATGGATTTATTATGATGGGAGAGTTGTTATGCATTTGCTGCAGGTTCAAACAACATTCTTGAACTCCACTCTATCATTGGATTTAGCCTTATATTGTGTAATGAACCTTGCGTAAGGTTACTATTTAAAGAAAAGTAAAAAGGGCAGGGAAGAGAGTAAGTTTCTAGACCTAAAACTATGAATGAACTGTGATCATGGAGGATGCTACAGTAGACAAACTTCCTAAACTAGGTTTTGCTTGACCAAGAAAACCTACAACTACACAAAACTAGTGCAATCTCCTAAGGTCTGCAGATTTTTAGATTGCACATGCACATCATGAACATGCAATTGAACTAGGTTGCAGCAATGACAGAAAGAAGGTGAGGGTAACTTTGCACAGCAACTTGTCATCAACAAGTGCTAAAAGTATGGGCTGAAACCTCATCAAATAACATAACAACAATTTCCATTATCACTTCCATTCAAGAATCTAACAACTAAACTAATAGGCAAGTTGAACCATGCATACATAAAGAGAAAACTCAAAAGGAACACCCATAAATCATGCAATGTTACTTTCTATTGCTACAGAATTCCTTTACATTAGTTCTCCAACCATTTACAAATGAGGTGAAGACCCTTGTTATAGTTTTCCAAAACCTAGATGAATGGATAGGATTAATTTGTATTGTGTGGCTCAGATTTTCTATACACTAGGGTTTCACCTACCCCTCAATATATTACATTTTAAAATACAACTTTGTCCTTATCCCTACTTTTTCCTCTTGTGACAGCACTATAGTGTTTTGTCTTCTAACTAATTTCCCTTTGTTGCAGCTATTGTATAAGGAACTCTTCACCAATAATAGGGTTGCCCTCCTACTTCTTCAAAGTAGCATATTCTATGAATTTCAAAATCAGTGGCTGGAGCTTATCAACCTCCATGATCTCAGATCGCAACACTTGATAACTCCATTCTTTGGATCGGTCAGTGAGCTTTTCCCAATCTTCATCATACTTAGTAGCGTGGTCTCTGAATAGCTCTGACTAGGTGAAGGCTCGAGCGGAAAATCTCATGAAATCAGTGGTGATCTCATCTGACATCCCGTCCTCCATCTTCTTTTGGAAATGGGGCTTTATCTTCTCTAAATCAATTTGCACGATAGGCATATCATAGCTCATCATTAGCCTCAAATACCGAGTGTAATCGGCTCTAACTTCTTTGTTTAAATTCATCAATGTCAATGTGCCCAATGTTGGTATCTGCAATCTCTTTCCAATCTGTGATAGCCTTTGAATGCAACAACTCCCCTTGGAATTGATACTTCATTTGATCCTTGTCATCTTTTCCATGAGGAGCTCTACCTATTTTCTTTCCTTTGTCCTTTTCTATGGCTACCCCCGAGGGTCTTGCACCTGATTCCATATATCCTACAAACAAAGGCATGATGAGCACAATCAAGCATGAAAATGAAAATTTTAGATAAACTCCCTATGGATGGAGTCAAATTAGATAATACATTATTCAAGAAATAAAAAATTTGCTCCAAAATGTCATTAGCAATTTGCTGGAAGGAATTTGGTTGATCTGGGCCCAGGGATCGGACTTCCCTTGCAGGATTGTTGTTTTGAAGGGAAAACAGGGTAGGGCAATCCGCATGTTTTCTCTCACCTTCAGATTAAGATGATTTGAAAGGTTCATGTAGGAGAGGGTCCCATTTGAGCACATGTGTTAAAGTTCATTTCTAGATTAGAGGCCATTTGGATCATCATTGGGGCATTCAAAGCCATGGGGAGGGAAAGTCATTTGGGTTTTGCCGTTTGAGATGACCTTGATGAAACGACATTCTGAGGGCATATTGCTGGTTTCTAGGACCCATGATGCTGAAGGAAGGCAGCATAACTCCTATCATTCAAGTGTCCAGATCAAGAAGGCCAAAAAGTTGTTTGAGGATGGTTATTTGAAAACAGTGTGCACTGAACAGAAGTTTGGTGGGGGCGACCCGACGAAGGCCAACACTTAGGTTTTCATTTCTTGTTCATGTGGTGGTGGGAAGTGCAGGACCCAGAGGGTGAAAGGCAGTCATTTGATAGCCATGAGAAAGGGAGAAGTTGTAATGGAGGTCCATGGATAGAACTCTGAGAATCGAGACCTGGAGGATACCAAGGGTGTGGCGGTTTGATTTGTAATTCTAGCAGCAAATGGAAAGGCAGATCCCAAGGCTTGGGTGGATGGGGTTTTTATGTCGTTCGGAGCAGCAAACGTTATACGACATCCCAAGGATGGAATCTCATAGGAGCAGACCTTTCAAATATGCCTAGAGGCAGGGAGTTCAATTTTGTTAGATTTTAACAACAAACCGTCAAAGGAGATATGAGGTCGTGGACCCGGGGAGACATCCCGTCATTTTGAAGTTGTTTTGTTTTGAAGTTTAATCGATGGCAGCAGAGAGGCTTGGACCTAGAGGGTGCCAATTCTCTGCATGAAGAACGGCCCTGGGGCGATGAAATTTTGGATTCAATTATATGGTGATTTGATGGGTTTTCTCAAGATTTCATCACATGGGTTTTCTAAAACTAGCCCTTCTCTATCAAATGTATGCATTTTTATCCTTTTCTACCCATTATTTTGACACATTCACTGAAAATCATAAAGGGAAAGGAGGACAGAAAACTCACCACAAGAATCTGATGAAGGAAGTTGTTAAATCTACGAGGAATCGGTAAATGAAGGCAACAAGTGCAAAGGTGGTAGGCGATGAAGGCTCTTGATCTCTATAACTTCTCTGAACTTCTCTGGCTGATCTTGACATGTGAAAATGACAACTTGACTTAGTCTATTTATACCCCTAAGTGTATTTAATGCACCCCATAAATTTTGGTGTAGCGGGTGAGAAGTTGGTGAATTCAAATTTCAAGACGGCGACAGGAGTCCAAAACCCGAAGGCTGGAAGGACGTAAGCCCAAGGTCGTTTCAAACATCAAGTGGAAAATCATTGGCAAAGAGGGGGTCAGGGTCCGATGGGATGAACTCTGGTGGAGGATGGCCGAAATAGAAGAGAGGATGTACAATGGAGTTTAGGGCAAGCAGATTCAGGGGAGCGGGCCCGAAGTGGTGGAAAGTTGGTCAGTTGGATCTTCAGAGTATTGAGGACAGCGGCCAAGGAGTTGGGACCCAGACCAGGGAAGGATGAAACCCTTCAGACATTGAAAACACTAAGGAAATCCGACAAGGGAAACCCACCATGTCGAACTCGAAGGGTCCCAAGGATGCTGGCAAAGGAAAACCACCAAAGGAACTCTGTGAGGACCTAAGACTTAGAAAATTTGGAGGGGATGGAACATCGTCAACTTGAGGTGAGACTTTGGAGGCAGTCTGACCATCTAGGACACCAAAATAGGGGTACGCAAAATGAGGTGGTGATAAAACTACCTGGAAAGGCGAAAGAAAGAGGGGGTCCCTTCCCATGGCGGGGCATGTGTGCAAAACATGCACAACAACTTTGTGATATATCATAAGCCAAGAATCAATTCCTTGTAATTTGTGACACTATTTTTCTGTGCCCTCCTTTTCTCACTATTCTCATTTGGATTTTTGCCTACTTTGCAATTGCACTCATCTTTTGCTTTATGAGGTTTAATGCAACAATGATGGGAAAAAAAATACATATGATTGTGTGATCTTATACCAAGGGAAATTGATTCTTATAAACATGAATGAATGGTTGTGCACGCTAGATAGATAGGTTTACTTTATGTAAGCAAAAGTAATTCTAATTCTGAAATTATGTTACACTCTATTCAATATTCTGCAAATATAGTAGTCTCTATTGGCTTAATTTCATAAATATATCTTAATATTTTTTATTATACTTCATTTTGCATTGCTTCTCTCTGATTTCTTCAAGGTTTGAATGAGTAATTTTTTTGAAGTTTTCTAAAAGGTATAGAATTGATTCCAATTGGCAGCCTCTTTTTAACCTCGCAAATGACTTCATACTTGAGATTTGTATTTGAATAGTTTGATGTTGTATCTGGTTTTGTGGATGCCATAATTCACTATTTAAAATGAACAAACTTATGATTAAAGTAGGCCTTAGAAGATGACATGAATTTTTTGGTAACTATGAGGATGGATGTGTTTGTTTCTCAAATTAGCATTTTAATGTTTATTTATGTTTCATTGTGAGGACCATAGCATTTTATTTTTAATTAAAATTTATTTTATGTTTTTTATAACTGCAAAAATTAACCAAGCAGCGATTCTTGGTCAAACTCAGGTCTTCATCACCATGATGTCTTGAATTGTAATATTGGCAGAAATTTAACAATGATCTAGGTGAACAGTGGTCTTATATTTTGTTTAGGGTAATAAATCGTTTGATGATTGAGCACACATAAGTTATCTTGACCTAAGCTATACAAAGATGTTTGCAATGAAATATGGATGCATAAGTGAACATCAAAAAGAAAGAAATTAATTGTACATTAGAAGTCATATCTTAAGTTTTGTATGGTTTCTAATACTATAAACCATTAAAATTCTAATAGATTTCACATTCATTTGAGTCTTATCTTTTTAAATTTTCACAAAAAATGTAAATGCATATCAAAAAAGTTCATAACAAATTATGAAATCATAAAATATTCCATCTCTCATTGATCCTTTCCACTTTTCTAAATATCAAAGATCCATATATGGACCTACATAAAAGCATGGCTTTTGATAGCATTTGAAAAACCCTTAAGGTCAACAAGGGGGTAAGGAAACTCACTGTTAAAATCTCCACTTTGTTGGCCCCTTCAGAATTTTCAAATTTTGAATGCCCATGATAGAAAAAATTTCCTTTACACACTCAGAGGTGCCCTTGAAAAAATCTACCCAACTGACCTAATTTGGAGGGTCACAATTTGAAGCCACTTGATTTTCATGCAAACCCCTTTGTGGACACACTCATGTGACATATGTGAATGTGAATGTCATTTTTTAGCTTCCCCTAATGAGTTTTGACAGTATTTTGAAAAGCGAAGTTGGAGGGTTTTGACACTTTTCTGATGTTTGTGAACTCTTAGTTTTGCGAAGTGGCCTCCTGTTCAAGCTTACATTTTGCAACTAGATGATTTTCATGATGAATGGATTGTTTCTCTCCATTCTCCCTAAATTCATATACTCCCATGTCTGATTTCAAAGCCTCGTGTTTGATTTGATATTTTTTCGAAGCCAAAAGCAAATGCAGTTTGCTCTGTTTTCACACTTGTGTTTTTGAACTTTTCAAGGTGGTCAACTTTGACCCTCAATATCTTTTGATGAGTGATGATTCAAGGAAATACCTCTTGCTCACATACTTAGTGTACCCAAATGACCTGGTCTATTCAATGGCAGTTCCTTAGAAGATGATTTGATATTTTTTCAAAGTGGCAACTTGGTGAGCTATAATTAGTTTTAAATAGGAACAGTTGTAGAAAAGTCTGAGTAGGCCACTTTGACATTGAATATATTTCACCTTGTGACTTTTTTTGCTGAGTCGTTTGTTGCACTCCATTCTTGGGTCAAATTTCTGCATGCTTGTAAGTTTTTATGGCTCCAGGAGGTCATTTGACTGATTTTCTAGGGTGATTCCAAGGCCCACTTGACCTGTTTGACTCATTGTTCAAATATGTCAGAAACCAAGTTTCAATGGCAACCCAATTCATCTTTTCACTTTAGATGTATATGCAAGCAGCCTCAGATCAATTCAAAGTGAATTTTTTCTCCAAATAAAAAAAAGCTTATCTGGGCCCACATGGGGACCCAACATGTTTTACACATGTGAAGGTTTCCTGAAAATATGGCTACCTGTGTTTTAGTTGATAAGGGATGATATTAAAGGTAGATATGTGATCACTTTGAAGGAAATGGCCTTATTTGCATCAATAACTTTAGTATGGAAACATATGTAGGGGTACACTATCATAAGTACTTTCAAGGTTTTAGGTGCATACAAGGTTTTGTGTGACATAAGGCAGATGAATCATTTGATGGAGAGGTAAGTGGTTGTAATTCTTGTGGGATGCATTTGAAACTAATAGTATCAAATAGTAGAGCAAAAACAAGAATTTGCAAGGGCCATCAAGCCGTAGGGTTTCCAGAAAATGTGGTTCCATATTCCTAAATTTATAGGGGACACATTTGAAGATAAACACCCATCAAATTCCTGTGTGCTTGACAGCATTGCATTGAAATCATCGACTGGCTTGAAGTAAAGAAAAAAATTGAATCTATACAAAGTAAATCTGATATGAGGGGCTCTTATGTTGAGTTTGCACTTGGAAATTGAAAGCATTTCATGGCCTTATGCAGTGAGGGTAGGAAGCTTGTTGATGCTCCAACAATTTTAGCTCATGCTAGTTCTACAGAGATAAGCTCATTTCTTCAAAACGAGAAGCTTCCTAGTGTTTTTGTTGGTGCTTATGTTGAATGTGAAGAGTAAGAGGGAAGTAACGATGAAGATGATGATCATAGCCATAAACACTAGACAAGCCATTGACTCGCCATTTTCAAATTGGGATATATAAGATGAAGATAAAAAAAGGCATCAGGAAGAGGATCAGATCAATTTGATATTGCCAAAGCAGCGACATAACATAACCCAAGTGGAAGTTGGTCATTGAAGGAACTTTTAAAACTGAAATCAAAAGGGGGAAAAGTATCGACCAAAATAGGGAGGACTTTCAAAGTAGATAAAATTCATAAAATACCTAATATATGATGCACGACATGGAAATGAATATAGTCATGGCTCAAAGTAAAGAATCTTTTAAGGCTATAAAATGTGAATCCAAAATGCAAGACTTGAACTGACTGCAAGTTTAATCTTTTTGACAATATCAGAATCAAGCATCCGATTGAAGATACGTCCTTTTTCAAAGCATCATCACATGAAGGTTTTTGATCATCAACAAATGAAATACAAAGGGCTTTTTGCGCCAGTGAACATGTATAAAAATTGTTTGAATCTACAATGACAAAGAACCCTAATCCATTTTCTCTTGGCTCGAACGCACAATGGAGAAATCCAGAGCACACTGCTTAGGGGGTTTGCGAACTCTTTTGCAAGTGGTGGCCATTGTTCCAGCTACATGGGACTATTTGCTTGTAACAAAGAGAATTTCTTGTGCAGCTCCTCACAAGATTGAGAAGGGATCCAAGGAATGCAGCGACGCAGATTGGAAAGGCTTGAGCATTGCATTAAAGTATGAAGATTTGCAAAGACCTTTTGTAGCGTACAAAAAGATGAGCAACAACCATCGTGCTTGGCAACCAGGGAACGTTTAAAGAATAAATGAAGAAAATTTCACCAGGGTTTCAATGCAAAAAGGAGGAGTTGCATATTAACCACAAAAACACATACTCGCACTCTTGTCTGGGCTTCTCCAGCTGTTGTTTAACCCTTGAGGAATCATACATGTAATCAAAATATTTCAAGAAGTGATGGTGCAAGAGTATCTTGTAGGAAATGGTTTTGTTTTGGTTCCTGTTGCATGGGAAAATCCAACATATTTTTACATTACACAGAGGAAGGAGCCAGCGTTTGAAGGGAAAATGTATCAAAATTATTTGAGGAAATTCTATTTTTATAAAACCCTAACTCTTTTGGTAGCTCAAACACAATAAAGTAGAACAGTGGCAAGATTCATGGTGGAATAGTGGAACGTGAAATACAGCTAGGCGGTGGAGTTCCTTTAATCACGCATCTTTGTTTTATTTCTCTAATCCACTTTGCATTCACGATGGGTGAAGTTTCTTTTTCTCCATCATTCATCGCTAATGGAAATCTCCATTCCCAAATACATCCACGATTGGCAATGAGATTGGGTTGTTGTGGTTTATAATGATTCGGGACTTTCATTTCTTGAAGGTGAGTATTTTAATTTTAAAAGAAAATATTTTCACTGTGGAGGAGAAGTAATTAAAACTGTGCATAGATAAAGTATTTTACATGAGAAAATTTTAAATGAGTAAAACGAATAATTGAGCATGGATAAAATTTTATTGTCTGATTATATATATTTTTAGAGCCTCATCATTTTAGAAGGGACAAATCTTTCAATATAAAGGGAAATGCACAGGAAAATAATATGGAGCAAGGTAAAAAAATTCTACAGGTGAAGTGAAAGTGAAGATTTTCATGGAAGAATTTTTATTTTTTCATAAACAGATATTTTCTACAGAAAATAAAAGATGAATGATGGCTTTTCAGATAAGGAATATTGGGGCAAGTTAGGCATGAGGCATGAATATGAGAGAAGGCTAAAGATTTTTTAGCAAGCTAAGGTAGTTATTGATCTATGGTGATGAGTGTGCCAAGTGTCTTTGGGAGATCACCATTTAGGGTTTTTATTTTTACTTAAGTGTTGTTTCTGCTCCATTTTCAAGAGAGAGAGTTGTTTTTAAATTAATCATAGAGAACATTTTGATAAGAATACAAAGCATTTTAGAGTCAAGTCTTAGGATCTGAGTTTGTTATTTTATGTGTAATTTTGATTACAATATTAGCAAACTAATGTTGAATGTTTCAAATTTGATATTGTTTTACTCTCTTATGTATTGGTTTTACAGACTGTGAATAATACAATCAAGATTGTCTTATTTGTCTCTATCAATTTTAGATGGATGTGTGGCTCTATTCTTGTTTATTAATTCAAATAATTAATGTAGGTGCTTGAATATGGTTGTAAATTTGTATTAAACTAAGTGCTAGGATGCTAGTAAGAAGTAAAGGTTAAGACACAATGTTGAAATACTATAATGCAACATTTTAGAGCTTCATATAATGTCAAGTGTGAAGAAATTGTTATCAGATTATGTGGGTGTTTAAGTTGATTCCATTCCAAGGATGAGGCACTAATCTAAGTGTGTTATTCATAATACGTTTGTTGGTTAATTAACATCTAATCATCTTTTAAATCAAATTTACTTATCAGTCTTGTTGTGAGTGTGGGTGGAATTCAAAGAGTTATGGGGTGGAATTCAAAGAATCATAGCTCTTATGTTTAATGTGTACACTGCAATTAAGCATATAAAGGAGATTTATCTATTCACTATGCGTTTGATACTTTGGCACACAAGTATTTGAAAGCACATTGTTGGGATCACTCTCCCAGGTTAAATAACGGAGCCTAGAGTGTAGGGGAGAAAGGAATATTTTATTCACTCTCCCATTCATTGGCCAAATCCCTCCTTGAATATATCCATTAGGCCTAACAACCCTTTAGGATTCAATTTGATAATAGATTTGGGAACCAACACACTTTACTATGAAAATTTTGAGCTTTATTATCTTGTCATTGCTTAGCCTCTTTTTGACTGTCACACCTCAAGTGATTTTCATTCTTTTTACCAGAGATTGCATTTACAAATGTCACTAAGCTACATAGTGTGTTTGTTATTGGCTACAATCTTTAGATTGCAAGATTTTGTAATTGGCTACAATGTCTCAATCTTTCTGGTATTGCAACCTCACTAATATGCTAGAGTTATGCTTTACATTTCTATGGAGGCCTAGGGTTTGTACCCTAGTCATGCTCTTACTAATGCTTCTATTGGTATTAAAAAATAACCTTAAATCTTGGGTTAGAAAATTAGTTGTCTTGACAGGGTGTGGTATGATCTTGGATTGTATCCTAGAGTGTGTGGGAAGCTTGTGTTTGATCATTAAGGTATATAAACTTGATTAGGGAAATGTATCCTATATAACATGAGTCTTGTTTTAATACTTCCCATAATGGTTATTAGCAGATAACATTATTATAGTTTGTGGTAACCCAAGATGACATTCAAGTATGTAAAAAACTTGGTTTATAGTTTAAGTTTTACACTTTTAAGTAACATTCATATGGTTTAGAAAATCTTGATCACTCTCTAGTGTAGCCCATTAAACATGGGTTGTGCTTGAATGCACTACATAATTGATATAACACAATCACTTTGCATATCAACCAGAGTTATAAGCTATTTATTGCAACAAGAGGTAATCACTCTTGGATGATCATGCTATCATTACATTGTAACCTATTAAACTTGAGTCAACCTGAATGCGCCCAATGATGATTGACACCTAATTGTGATGATAGTGATTAATTTGTACATGAATTGTGCTATATGAGTCCCTCCATTTCTATCACAACATAGCCACATTAAACTTGGGTCGCACGCGAATGCATCCTATATTTATTATAGAACAATTGTACCACATGACCAATAGAGTTATGGATAACATAATTACAATCACAAAAAAATATTCCTTGGTTGTGCTCTTATGGTGATTCCATTATTACGGTTACAACATAACTTTTTGGAATTATATTGCTCAAATCCTTACATTGCTTATTTTCTCTTTGGATGGATGGCAAGTCAATGGCAGGAATTTGTATGCAGGTCATGCTCATATAAGTGCCTTTGTCACCATTACACAATAGTACATTGGAATTTCCTTTCTGAACCTTTTCTCCATTTTTTTATTGTTATGGTTTCTTGATCCTATAAACTTTCTTTAAGCTACATTTAGGAGGATTCATGGATTTTTTGTGATTTATACAACTTTTTTTTATAGTAAATGAAATCAAATTCTTTCTGAAACTGAAATGATTTATTAATTATGGTTTTATGGTGATTAAATTTTTTATTTAGAAGGGGTTAATATGTGGCATTTTTATGTGTAGGAAGAATAGATTGTGATGCAACATTCAAGTATGGATGGTTCAAGAAAAATTGGATTGCTATCAGTGACATAACCAGGTTGGAGAGTACCTTGAGCCAGTCTGAAACACTTTTGGGTGTTTTTGCTTGGAAGTAGAAACTACGTATAAGAATACAAATGTTAGAGGACAGAGAAAATCATAAATCTGTTGGTCCAATTTCAGATCCAATTTGAGGTCATGAATATTAGATAAAGAAAGTTTCTATATTTTAAAGATAAAATCATAAATCTATTGGTCCAATTTGAGATCCAATTTGAGGTCATGTAGCTCCAACAGAGAAAGTTCCTAAATTCTAAAGATAAAATCATAAACCTACTTGGTCCAATTTGAGGTCCAATTGTAAGGATTTGTCTTTTTAATTATACTTTCTGAAATTTGGCATGATACAAATTGTTACTTTAGAATTATGGTATTATTTTTCTTCTAATGTTTTCAACCCTCATTTCAGCGAAGAGCTCCGAAGATGGTTCCTTCAAATGGAGACTACACTTTTTCGCTATAGGTTCCGTCTAGAAACACCAGAAACTCGGGTATTGTCATGTACTCAGAGAAAAAGTAAGAGTCATGGAATGATGAGATACTCATTTTTGGATCTTTGGTTAATTGTTGTAGCGTAACAAATAGGCTAAATAGTTGTTCATATACCATTGTTTCTAATTCAAAATTGGTATACCTTATTCTAGGAACAAATCACAAGGGGAGTCTATACATAGGACACCATTGTTTTAAATTCAAAATTGATGGTTCTTTCACAATTGTTTGCTTCATTTATTTGATCTAAGATAGTCTTTTGTATAGAAGATGCCTCAAAATCACAGTAATATCCTTTATTCTAGGAAGACTGTTCAAAATCTTCCCATCATAACAATGAACAAAAGCATTAGTCATTAACCTGGATTTTGCAAGAGTTTCATCAAATTCTACTTTTCCACTCTCTTTTCCATTCTAAATTTTATTCCCAATTTCATCCATGTAGAAGTTCCTCAACCTTTAGATCTTGATGTTAGCCATAACTTTACTAGGTGTCAAGGATAGCTTCAAGTTTTTACCCAAGCAACAATTGACAAAATTTGGCCTTACCAGATACAATGTGTTAAAAAGCTCTTTGAATTTATTCTAGAAAAGAGTTCGTGAGAATATAATGTGTAGTTTTGAATTAACCTTTTTGCATGAATTTCATATCTTTGCGAATGGAACCACCTGGGAGAGGTCTACTACAAGTAAACTAAGCAAACTTATAAAGTAATATAATATTTACTACAAGTAAACTAAGAAACTTAGAAATTACAAACAAAAGTAAAATAACTCTTCAAATAAAATAATAGTAAATAATATAAGATAAAATAAATTTATTCTTAAATTTTATTTTTTTTATCTATCCATATATAATAAATAAAATAAAATAAATCAAAATTGGTTTAAAAAATTATTTAAATAATTATATTTAAAATATCTACACTTATCAATTTATTTGTACAAATTCTATATTAAATATTAATATAAAATAAAATATTAACTATTAAATAATCATTATTCAAATTACTTAAAAACTTAATAAATTATTAAAAATAATCTATCTTAATTAATCACTTCACTGTTTCATAATACATAAACTTTAATTTACATTGAAAAGACCATTCTTGTTGGCATAACAAGGCTAGACAACCGAGAGGGGGGGGTGAATCAATTGTCACATAATATTTAAACTTTTTAAACTTAACTTAATCTCAGATTTGATGAATGAATAATAAACCATAAATCAGCACATTAGAAACACAGAGAACACCAAGAATTTTTTATGTGGAAACCCTATTAGGGGAAAAACCATGGTGGATGTTAGTCCACAATATTATACCCTGTTAAAAGTACAATGAGAATAACAATGGGAATGCACATGCATTTAGACACACTACCTAGAGCTCACTGCTCAAATGCAAAAGGGCTCAATACCCAACAATACAAATCAATTCGGATTTGATCCACAGGGTATGAACTGGAAAAATAGCTTCTACACAAGCCTAATTACAATTCCAATTAAGCATAAAAAACCTTCTTCACACTTCGCTCAAACTTCTTCACACTCTGCTCTGCAATCGAATGAATATATCACTAGTCACACTTGCACTTCCTCTAGATTTTCTTCACTTCATACACAAACTAACTTCGCTCAAACAATCACTCTTATATATCCGCAACATGAAATACATCAGCAACTTAGTCGGCCAGAAATATAAAACATATTTACAATGTTGGCCCAAATTTACAAATAAATTTTAATGTGAATCAAACACCATCAACTTTAATATTATGATGAGACCCAAAACAATATCTTTGTGTGCACCAAACATTCAAATTTTAATCTTCAAGCATCTACAACACGTTACAACCATCATGCCAGCCAAGAACATGAAAACCCCATCATACTGAGAAAAATCTTTGACCACGAGCACATCGATCAATGCGGATGTACAACAAGGATAGAGAATGATCTAGAAGCATCCAAAAACAACAAGAACTAGCAGAGAATCATCTGCAACAACATAAATTACTAGAATCACATAAACTTCAATCAGGAACACTAACAGAACCCACAAAAATACTATCAGAACACAACTGTTCATAGCACGATCAAATCTTCATGTGGACATCTAAAACTTCTAGTAGATGATCTAGATACTCTTAGCAATAAAATATTTATTCCACAACAACTGATCTTCAACGTACAAAACAAAACACCTTCATGACCTTCATTGTTCCACTAGCAACCTGCAACTCTTCCTTTAACAATTTTCTCAATATCCTCGATATATTCAACCTTCAATACAATAATCCTAATAGTGTTGACATCAATGACAACCACATATCAACAACACAACCACAACATTCAACAATCTCCCCCTTTGGCATTGATGGCAACACATGATGTGAAAAATACCATCAACACAGCTACACTTACTCCCTCTTTGGTTTTGAATCTTCTCCTCAATTACTCTTCTCCCCCTAAAGGATTTTTCACATTTCTCTTCTTCCCCTTTGACATCAATGGAAAAGATAAGAATTACCTTCCCACATACAGGCTCTGAACCACATATCTGCACATCTGACTACTCCCCCTAAGTAGTAGCCACAGAAATATCAATCTGGATCAGGAAATATCTATGAAGCACACAGATTGATGCAAATAAATGCATCTCTTGTTTATATCAGGAGGGGTAATCACCCCTAGCATCCCTCTAAGATACTCAAAAGTATCCTTCAGCAATGACTTTGTGAAAAAAATTGCAACCTATTCTTTTTTAGACACATACTCCAGTCTGACTTCTTTCTCACTCACTTTTTCCCTCAAGAAGTGAAACTTGATTGATATATGCTTAGTCTTAGAGTGTAGCACCAGATTCTTTGATATGTTAATTGCACTTGAGTTGTCACAGTATATGGCAATAGGTTCATCATATACTACTATGATATCTTTCAACATCTGCTTCATCCACATCACTTGAGTACAATTATATGCAACATCAATATACTCTGCCTCAGCAGTAGATAGAGAAATGGAATTTTTCTTTTTGCTCAACTAGGACACTAGCTTCTTCCCTAGGAAGAAGCCACCACCACTAGTACTCTTCTTGTCATCAACAGATCTCCTACCCAATCCACATCAGTATATGCACTCAAAGTAAGATCATCATCCTTAGGATACCAAAGTCCAAAATCAACTATTCCTTTTAGATATCTAAAGATTCTCTTTACAGCAGTCACATGAGATTCTTTTGGATCAGCCTGAAATCTAGCAACCATACATACAACATTCATAATGTCTGGTCTGGTTTGATTTAAATAGAGCAATCCATCAATCATTGACCTATATCTTGTTTGATTTTCCTTAGGAGAATCATCATTCTGAGTTAACTTGCATCCAATCACCATGGGAGTATAAATAGGCTTTGAATCTTCCATGCCAAACTTCTTCAGTAGTTCTTTCACATATTTGGATTGAGATATGAAAATTCCCTTGTTTAACTGAGTAACTTGTAATCCTAGAAAGAACTTCATCTCTCCAATCATGCTCATTTCAAATCCACTCTTCATTTCATCAGCAAACTTCATACATAGATTGTCATTTCCTCTAAGAATAATGTCATCAACAAAGACCTCAATAATTAACTCTTTGTCATGATCCAATTTAAAATACAAGTTGTTGTCAATAGTACCTTTATTAAATCCAAACTTTAGTAAGTATTTGTCCAGACTAGCATACCAGGCTCTAGGGGCTTGCTTGAGTCCATATAGATCTTTCTTCAATCAGAAAACCATGTTTTCCTTATCAGTCAGTTGAAATCCATCTGGTTGTTTAATATATACTTCTTCTTCTAGCTCACCATTCAGAAAAAAGTTGACTTTACATCCATTTGATAGACTTTATAGTTCTTATATGTAGCATAAGAAAGAAACAATCTAACAGCTTCAATTCTGGCAACGGGGACAAAGGTTTCTTCAAAAATCAATACCTTCCATTTGTGAATACCCTTTACATACTAGTCTTGCTTTATTTCGGACCACTTCACCTTGTTCATTCAGCTTATTCTGAAATACCCATTTAGTACCAATCACATTTTTGTCTTTAGATCTGGGAACAAGTATCCATGTATCATTCTTTTCAATCTACATTTGTTCTTCTTTCATAGCTTCCATCCAATGTTCATCATTGCAAGCTTCATTGATATCTTTAGGCTCAATCTTGGAAATCAAGCAATATTCTTCTGCAATCTTTCTTCTAGTTTGCAGACCTTTATTCTTGTCTCCTATAATTTTATTTTCAGAATGATTTAGCTTTACATACCTCGGAGTTTTAGGATTCTCTCGAACTTCTGGTTCTTCTGTTCTTTCTTTTGCACTTGCACTTGTCTCTCCTTCCTGACTTACTTGATTTACCGGAACAAATTGAAGTTGTTTTACCAAAACATATGGCACAATTTGAAGTTGATTCTATGTTTGAGTGTTCTTCCCTTTGTTTGTGTTGTCTTCCTAGTCATCTAAATCATATCCACAATATATGGATGATCTAGCAAAGTCTTCATCAACTCTAGCATTTTCACTCTCAACCATTTTTCTCAGTCTTCTGTTATAGCACTGGTAGGCCTTGCTTTTAATAGAGTAACCTAGAAATATTCCTTCATCGCTTCTTGCATCAAACTTTCCTATATCCTCATCTCTCTTGATATAACACTTGCTTCCAAAGATCTTAAAATATCTAACAATAGGCTTATAACCAAACCATAGTTCAAAAGGAGTCTTACTAGAATTACTATAGATATTTACCCAATTTAAAGTGTACACAGCAGTGCTTATAGCTTCATTCCAATAGATTTGAGTCACATTTCCTTCTATCATCATTGTTCTAGCAGCATCCAGAATTGTTCTGTTCTTCCTCTCCGCAACTCCATTTTGTTGAGGGTTTCGGTGAGCAAATAACTATCTTTTGATTATATGCTCTTCACAGAAAGAATTGAACTCCCTGGAGGTGAATTCACCACCTCTGTCTGACCTTAAGCATTTGATTTTCAGACCTTTCTCATTCTCTGCCATAGCTTTAAAACTTTTGAACTTCTCTAATGCTTCACATTTTTCTCTTAAGAAAGCAACCCATATCATCCTAGAATAATCATCAATAAGCAACATAAAGTATCTTTCTCCATGAAGACTTCTAATTCTGGAGGGACCACATAGATCAGTATATACCAACACCAGTAATCCATTTGTATGATGTTGTTTGCTCCAAAAAGAAACTCTAGTCTATTTTCCCATCTGACATTCCTTGCAAATTGTGTTAGCAGGCTTTACTAGCTTAGGTAGATCTCTTACTACTTGAGTGGAACTTACTTTGACAATGTTATCAAAATTCACATGACATAGCCTTATATGCCATAACCAGCTTTCATCTAGTTGAGCAATTAAACAAATTTCACTAGCAGCATTCACGTGAAAAATATTATCTTTTGTCTTTTTACCTGAAGCAATTACTTTTCTAGATCTTCCAAGTATCCTGCATCTTCCATCTTTGAATTGAAGATCATAACCCTTTTCCATCTATCCAACAATCAGTAAGTTGTGCTTCAAGCCTTCAACATAAAGAATTTCATTAGTGTTATGCTTACCACCAAGACAAATAGATCCTATGCCATGAATCACACCAACATTGTTATCTCCAAATCTTACAACCCCACCGTCATACTTCTCAAGACTTACAAATTTTCTTTTTCCACCCGCCATATGATGTGAGGATCCACTCTCAATAACCCACTCATCCTTTTCTTCAATTTAGGCTACAAGAGATTTCTCAACTTTAGCGGATTTAGTAGCCACTAGACCATTTTCCTTGATAGCAAGGAACACCCATTCATCTTCATTTCCATTATCTTTATTAGACTCATCATCAGTCACTCCTTCAGCATAGTAACATTTCTTTTGGAATCTAGATTTGTTAGGCTTGAATCTAGGAACTCTTTCAGGACACCTTGATGCAAAATGACCTATTTTACTACAAGAAAAACATTTAATAGGAAACACTCCTTTATACTTACCTTTCCCTCTAACTTCTTTCTTCACAATCAATGCTTCCAATTCTTCTACCTCTCTTCATCTTCAAGTTGTTTCAATTCTTCATCATGCTTGGATGAATTTTTGGAACACTCTCCTGGATAATATCTATGCTTGTTTCTTTTGGATACAGTAGCCTTGAATGTAGATTTAGTCTTGGGAACAGATTCACCAAATTCACTCAACTCAAAGGCAGTAAGTTTACCAATCAGTGTATCCCTTGTCATATTCGTCAATGATCTGGTTTCTTCAATAGCATGAGCCTTTGCTTTGTAAGAGGGAGGCAATTATCTGAGCACTTTAGCTACAATTTTTTCCTCTTCCAAGGTACCACTGGCACATCTAATACCCATCACTAGTTCATTTACTCTCTGCATTAAAGAAGAAATATTTTCATCTTCACCCATTTTCAAATTTTCATACTTGCCTTTCAAACTTTGTAACTTAGCCATCTTTACATGTACATCTCCCTCATACAAAGTTTCCAGCTTCATCTAAATCTCATGAGATGTCTTTAGACCTATCACATTTGTCATTTCCGAATCTATGAGAGAACTCAACAAAGCTTCCATAGCCTTGAAATTATTCTCAACTTCTTTAATCTCATCAGCAGTGCAAGGACCATTCTGAGGAATAACATATGGATTCTTTATAATCTTCCAAAAGGGTTCTCCAATACACCTCAAATGACATTCCATCTTGACTTTCCATAATGAATAGTTTGTTTCATCGAATCTAGGACTGTCCTTCTTGTATGATTCCATCTCGGATCACCTCAAGCTTTTAAACTTCTTCAGAGGAACCTACTCTGATACCAATTGTTGGAAAAATAAGGAAAGACAACCGAGAGGGGGGGTGAATCAGTTGTCACAAAATATTTAAACTTTTCAAAATTTACTTAACTTAATCTTAGATCTGATGAATGAATAATAAACCATAAACAATCAACACACCAAAAACACAGAGAACACTAAGAATTTTTTACATGGAAACCCTGTTAGGGGAAAAACCATGGTGGATGTTAGTCCACAATATTATACCCTGTTAAAAGTATAATGAGAATAACAATGGGAATGATCATGCATTCAAACACACTGCCTAGAGCTCACTGCTAAAATACAAAAGGGCCCACTGCCCAACAATACAAAGTAATTCAGATTAGATCCGCAGGGTATGAACTGAGAAAATAGCTTCTACACAAGCCTGATTACAGTTCCAGTTAAGCACATAAAACCTTCTTCACACTTCGCTCAAACTTCTTCACACTCTGTTCTACAATCGAATGAATAGATCACTATTCACACACTTGCACTTCCTCTAGCTTTTCTTCACTTCATACACACACTAACTTCGCTCAAACAATCACTCTTATATATCCGCAACATGAAATACATTAACAACTTAGTCGGCCAAAAATATAAAACATATTTACAATGTCGACCCAAATTTACAAATAAATTTTAATGTGAATCAAACACCATTGGCTAATATTATGATGAGACCCAAAACAATATCTTTGAGTGTACCAAACATTCAAATTTTAATCTTCAAGCATCTGCAACATGTTACAAGCATCATGTCAGCCAAGAACATGAAAACCTGATCATACCGAGAAAAATCTTTGACCACAAGCACACCGATCAACACAAATGTACAACAAGGATAGAGAATGATCTAAAAGCATCCAAAAACAATAAGAACTAACAGATAATCATCCGCAACAACATAAATTACCAGAATCACATAAACTTCAATCAGGAACACTGACATAACCCACAAAAATACTGTCAGAACACAATTTTTCATAGCACGATCAAATCTTCACGTGGACCTCTGAAACTTCTGGTAGATGATCTAGATACTCTCAGCAATAAGCCCTTTAGTCCACAACAATTGATATTCAATGTACAAAACAAAACACCTTCATGACCTTCACTGTTCCACTGGCAACCTACAACTCTTCCTTTAACAATTTTCTCAATATTCTCGACATATACAACCTTCAATACAATAATGCTAATAGTGTTGACATCAATGACAACCACATATCAACATCACAACCACAACATCCAACATTCTAATAACTAGTTGAAAAAAATAGATTCTTTATCTTATTGATTTTCATTAAAAATAATAACAATAAATCCATGGTTAAAAAGACCATTATAATAACCAGTTACAAAAAGACAAATTATTATTGTATTGATTTCCATTAAAAATAATAACAGTAAACCCACTATTGAAATCCATTTATATATATTTTAATGGTCATTAACACATGATGGAACACCACCTCCTAGACCTCCGTAATATATATAATTAGACAAGTATTCATTTTGAATAGAATAGGCCTTTATGTCATAACATTCTGGATGAGTTGTAATGAATAGTGTATCCACATTTGATATGACATTACCAAAAAAATCAGACAGTTACATTTTTCTGATATATGTTGCTTTTTGGTAGCCTCCATTAGCAAAACTTCCACTACCCATCTGTGTTTTTGTATGTGGGATCCTTGGCCTATCCACCATAAATGCAACTTCTCCTCTAAAATCAACTTTCCTTGTAGAGAAAGTCAAATATTTAAACATAAAAGGCCAGTGACCCGCTAAACTGGTTCCCACATATAAGGCCCACACAACATTCTCACCTCTAGTTTCATGTTACAAGAACATTTCAAGGCTTCAAATAACATTGATAAAATTGCTCTATTTTATCCTTATATACTTCTACTTACTCTCTTTATGGTTATAGACATTTCCATTTGCTTCTGACCCAATTGTGATATGGATAAAGATGGAACTAGCATTCCAGAATATATTTTTCCTTCCTACACAAATCCTAGGCAGTTCAGATTATAGCAACCTATGACATTGTAGCCATCAACCTACACCAAGAAAATAGTATATTACTAGCTGTCATAATCAATTTATAGTTAATAAATTTTTTATTAAATGTTTATTAAAGATATTAGATTTTCAAAGTTCATATTGATGAAAGTTTCTTTTTTTTTGGATTAAATTGCGTGTGATTTATTTGTGGATCAAGCTTTGTGATCTATCATCACAATGAGAAAGAGCTAAAAGATAAAAATGGGTGCTTGCAAACCAAGGAAAGCTAAAAAGAAAAAAAGAAGAGGGGACCAAAGGGGGTTGCGTGAGATACTAGATAATATAGACATTATCATTAAAAAACTCAATAAATTAGTAAAAAATGTTACCGTATATAATATAAAAAATCTAGACTTGTTATCATTCCACATTTGTGGATAAACCTGTAGCCACCACATCATAATTAATGGTTGTATAAACATTTAATTTACTACAAAATCTTAATTATCTCACATGAATCTAATTTGTGTAATGCACTAGATAATGTCTATTTAGCCAATAGGCTATATGTTGTTTGAAGTTTTAGCTGTCTCACACCGGAAACAGCTAGTTGTGAAACAATTTCCTGGTGGTTGTTTACTATTTGTCCTTCAGGGCTTGCATTTAATTTTTGGATCTCCAAATCAAATCAGATTTCTGAATCACATTCAATATGCTAAATCAAATCATATTTTTGACTCATTTAATATGCAGCTCTCTGAATCAAATCACATTTCCATGAACCCTAAAACCCTGATGTTTACATTTTCTAGATAGATTGAAGTAGTGGTTGTTTTATAGATAGATTGAAGAAATGACTATAAGAAGGTTGGTTTTGGTTCATCTAATTTAAAAAATCTATTGCGGTAGGGCTTCTTCAACTTTTCCTACAAACTACCCATTTTTTCTCATTGGCATCATTGACAAACAACACAATTTATGCATAATCTTAAGGTAAGTCACTTGCCATGGTCTCGGTGAGTTCTATTTTTGGAATTTGTATGCTGCTGATGGTTTATTTGTTTGCTTTTATTTAAAGCATTCACATCTTGATGTTGATTTAGTGTAAATAAGGGTTCCTATGACAAGCTTGGTTCTACATATGTATACAAGAATATACATGTTCATTGTCGGGCTTTGGTTACTATTTTTATTTCATTATTATTCAAATGACACTACATTTGCATACCCATGATTATCAAAACTATAAAAGTATGTATATAAGCTAAAGCAACTTAAAACTATTTGGGATGCACGAGAATTTCTTAATCATTCGGCAACCTTTGAACCAATCAGATGAATCTACCCTTTCATAACCTGGAGGACACACACCTGGGCTCTGGTGTATATACTATGTGTTATATTTTTTTGCATTTAGCATCCCATTTCTTTTTGGGAAAAGGGTATAGGGAACTTTTGTAACAAAATAATTAAATCAACAAGATACAATTTATTTGTGTATATTGTACAAATATTTTTAACATAATTTTATCATTTGTAGAACAATAGTTTATTAAAGGAAAGAATTCAAACAATCTCATCATAGTTTCATATAAAATTTTATTAAGGCTATAGTGGTACATTATAAGAATATTTTCTAGTCCACTTTTTGTTTATTGTTAATAGATTGAGGCAATGGTTGTAGGGAGATTGTATTTGGTTCGTCTCATTTAAATAAGTTATGTTGTGCTAGGGCTTCGTACATTTTTCCTGCAAACTCTATCCATTGTTTCTCATCGGTATTGTTGGCAGCACGACATGATTTGTGTAGAATCTTGAGGTAAGTCAGTTGTCATGGTCTTAGTGAGTTTTATTTTTGAAATCTACATGCATCCCTCATCACTTATTTTTTCTATTTCTTTCTAAAACAATTCTATTGGTATATGTTAAATGAAAGCATGGTTCTCCAGTCCTCACGCTGAGAAAAACAACAAAATTGAATTCATATCTACCATTTTGCAAGAGCCCCTATGAAACATCACTTGAGAGATACCATTATACTGTCAATAAATGCCATTGTCTATGCAACCATCAAACTGCACAATTTGACTATGTTTATTAATTTATTAAAAATAAGAATTTAATGTATTTTGTACTTTCAATTAATTAACAAATACAGTAAAATGTGTAGTCTAATGGCCGGATAGACGTTGCCTCAATAAATGAGGTGCAAAAAATGTCCTATGAGTCTTCAAGCGCTGGTTTGATTCATTATAGTGCATAGACGTTTGTTTGATGTGACTAGCAAAATGCATTTTAATAAGTAGCTTTTCCATTTCCAAGCAACTATCTATTCTTGTATCTCTTTATTTATTCTATGAGTTTCGTATATCCGCAAAGCCACTTCTTTGATAGTCATCGACCATTTTGTGCCTCTCATAGGGTAAAACCCTAGTTCTAGGGTTTCATGCAAGGATATAAGCCTCTTAAGAAGTCATAGAGCCATCGACAAAAGTTGTATTTACATTGCAGGAGATTCACCAACAATAATGCATGAGTTTGCTTCCCCTTTAATAGTGTTTATGATTATGTTATCATACCATGATATCGATTAGCTTCTAAGGTAGCAATCTTTCTTATGTTTTGTAGAGTCATGTCTTCTTTACCTTTGTATGTTTAAATTAGTGGTCG